>CM021108.1:339100489-339322974 GCA_007115665.2 Sequoiadendron giganteum | reverse complement strand
AGATACTTGAGAGAGAGAGAGAGAGGGAGAGGGGGTGAGAGGGAGAGGGAGAGGGAGTGGGAGGGAGAGACCTAAGAGAGAGGGAGAGAGAGAGAGAGTGGGAGAGATATAAAGGGAGTGGGAGAGAGAGGGAGTGGGGGAGAGAGGGTGTGTGTGAGAGAGAGAGAGAGGGAGGGAGTGGGAGGGAGATACCTGAGAGAGAGGGAGAGAGAGAGAGGGAGTAGGAGAGAGATAAAAGGAGTCAGTGAGAGAGTGAGAGACCTAAAAGAGGGAGAGAGAGAGAGAGAGAGAGAAAGATAATGACCTAAGAGAGGGAGATGGAGTGAGAGAGACAAAAATACAAGAGGGGGAGAGAGAGGGAGTGTAAGAAAGGGGGTTGGAGTGAGATAGATTTATCTAGGTAGGGTGGGAGGGAATGAGACTTGAGAGAGAGGGAGTGTGAGAGAGGGAATTGGAGTGAGAGAGAGTAGCTTAGGTAGCATGGGAGGGAGTGAGACCTGAGAGAGAGATACTTGAGAGGGAGAGAGAGTTATCTAGTTAGGGTAAGGAGGCAAAGAGCATATGAAAGGTAAAACCTCAACTATCCATCTACAATCATAAACCGCACACTCAGCGTTATCAAAGTGGTCAAGCAAAGAGAGGGGAAAGTTATATTTTGTTCAAAGTGGGTCATTTGTCGAGTGAAAAATTTGGCGCTTGCCAAATGGGCTGCTTTGGATGAGTGAATGCACAAGATTTTCCAAATTTCCTCATATTTTTGTCTATACTCACTATCATGTTTGCATGTATTTCAATGAAAGTTTATAAAAAAACCATGATGGTGTTAACCTCTCTCTTAGCTATCTAAATATATGATTCCTTTTTTGTTTTGATTTAGTTAAGGTTTTGATCCATAGCTTCTCTTGTAAATGCCTTCATTTTTGGTCAAAAACCAACATGTGCTAATTTTAGGATAGATTTTTACTTGTTCATCGAAATGTGAAACAAACTATTTTTTTTTAAACTAGACTCCATTCTACATGTGATGCAAAAAGAACAATTTTTAAATAGTTTTCAAAAAAATTAGGAGGGAGCATGCTCAAATTTTAGCTTTTTAGGATGTGTTCACTTTGAAAATTCATAAAATATTATATATTCATTAATAAAATTATCCGAAATAACAAGGATAAATTGCATGGTGTTATCTAATTTCTCACCATTCGGATTTTTGAAATTCTAAAAATAATTTAATCAGCAAGGGGGGGGCTCAGAAACTATGCTATTTTTTTGATAAAAATAAACAAGACCTATTTCCCAGCCCCCCCTCTTTGAGATCCTTAATCTTAATTAATTTAAAAAATAATTATTAGCTTAGAAACTAGACTCGGAGAACTTCAACTCTTATTCTTTTTACATCTTGAAATTTTGAGCATAACTATCTTCATTTTCTTGTGCAAATCAGATTTTATTGATTTCAGAAGAAAAAAAGTGGCATCTTGAGAGCCTTTTTTGTGTCATATATCCATGCACTTACCCTAATATTGAAGAATTTTATGACCAGCCCATATGATTCTTTAGTGACCAAAACGAATTCCTATTACAACACGAGTTATAGGGGTTATATAAGGAAACCTTTACAAGTTACAAGGTGAACCAATTTTAGTCCAAACCTTTAAAAGTTAAATTGACATTTTGTGTTAGTTATGGCATAAGAGGATGGGGTTTTTACATCACACAACATTGCCTAATATGATGGATATTTCCATATGACTTAAAAAGTTCAATATTGAACAACATGGAGTTTGTAGAGGATGCATGATTTGAAAGCATCCCAAGGTTGCTTTCTCAAGCAAGGAGCATAGGTCTAAGAAAATCCTAGAGTTAGTGCATTTGGATGTTTGTGGACTAATGTCAATAGGATCAATTGTAGGAAGCATGTTCTATGTTTCTTCTATTGATGATTTCTCTTGCAATACATGGATCTACTTCTTAAAGACCAAGGATGGGATATTTAGTAAGTTTTAAGAGTTCAAAGCTTTAGTTTTTATCATGCACAAACATCTAATAATTCGCTCATGTTCTCTAATTGAATCAGTTTTAAATTTTAAACATAGGTGAAAAAAATAATGTTTTTGATGTTGACACACAACTATACATACATATATACATATATACATATATGTATATATATGTATATATATATATATATGTATATATATATATATATGTATATATATATATATGTATATATATATATGTATATATATATATATGTATATATATATATACATATATATACATATATACATATGTATATATATGTATGTATACATATATATGTATGTATGTATGTATGTATATATGTATACATACATGCATACATATATATGTATGTATACATACATATATACATATATATACATACATATATATATATCAAAAAAATTATTTTTAAGACAAGGTGTCATTTTCTTATATGCTTTATTAGCAAATCATAATAAATTTCACTATCCTATCACTATCCTATATATGTACATATGTAAAGATTTTACAAGTTTAATATGATTGAGGGTATTGGAAAAGAAGTAGATATGGGAATTAATGTACCCAATTCCAGTCAAACCATATTTAGGGTGTAGGATAAGCTAGTGGGGGCAGCTCACATTGCCTTACCCAACATTTATCATTAGGAACACTATTGCAAAATTCAGTGACAATGTTGTCTCATTCAAACAATTTTAATTTTATGTCATAATTATATTAATTCAATTCAATTTAATATGTACAAAATCTAATGGATGTGTTATACCATCATACTAGGTTGAATGCTAAGTTGTTTGTGAGTTCGTCTAAATTGTAAATGTTGTGATTAATTCCTCCAATTATTGTCTTTTGGGTCCAAAATGTAATGGATGTGTTATACCATCATACCAGGCTGAATGCTAGGTTGTTTGTGAGTTCATCTAAGTTGAAAATTTTGTGATTAATTCCTCTCGAGTTATTGGCTAAAGACATGTAATATGTATACATAAAGGAATGTAAATACCTTGATTCTTTCATCTGATTAATTGATTTCTTGTAATAGGGGTAAAAGCACAATAGTGTGTCACACTTCGGCCAAATAAATAGTTTTGAGCGAACTATTTTCAGCTAGAAGATATTCGGTCGAGTGGCTTTCAACCGAAACCACATGGCACCGACATGGTAGGTACCTTTTTCCGTCAAAGAGGTTTTGGCTGAAAGTCATTCAGTTGAATATGTCCGACCAAAAATGTGAAAATAGTGAGCATATTTGGTATATATAGCTTGAAAATATCAAGCACTTTTCGTTCGAGTATGTTTCAGGCGAAACATGCTCGTCCGAAACATACTCGGTCGAGCATATCTAGTTGACATCCTACTTGGCAACCAACTCACCCTTTTTCAGATTTTTTTGAAATATTCAACTTTAGCAGAGTATTTCTCCAGTCAAAATGTTTTTTCTACAAAAAAAGAAAAATACCCTTTTGTAGAGCTCAAACTGGTGAATCCAAATATATATACTTTTTAATATTTTGGTTAGTTTAAATATATTTTATTTTTAAAATAATGCAAGTAGGTTGTTAAAATTAAAAAAGATGTTGATTAGAAATGAAAAAAAATTAGTAAAACATATTAAAAATAATATGGGGCACAAGAGGAGAGGGTCTTCTTCAAAAGGGATAATTTGTTTTTTGAAAATGATTAAAAAATTGGCAATAGTTGACAACTTGTGAAAACTATCAAATCCTGACAAGTCTAACTTTAAAACGTTATTACGAGAAAAATATACATCAAAATTTGATTTTTTTTCCATGCAAAAGAAATTGAAGTTTTGATATGGTAAGTAGCATTTATAGGGTGTTGTACCCTTAACACAAAGAGCCACTAGGGCCAAAAATATCAAGTCTAGAAAATATTAAAGACTAAGCCAAAAAACATACACCACAAAATAACAACAGACTAACTGGTATTTTCCCAGTTCTTAGACAGGAGATTGACAACATCATCCCCAACCCATTCTTGGCCTTCATCAGCATTCTTCTTGTCCATTTCATCCTTCATAAGTGCAGATAGGGTGCTAGTAACATAGTGGACTGACTTGACGGTGAAACAAATCAAGCCACATAATTTATTGTCCAACTTATCCATTCTTTCCTACATCACACATAGCTCATCCTTATAATCCATAGCCTTCACAGTAACAACACGCTCCACATCTAGTGGGTCTGAGGATTGGGAAGCTGAGTCCTTCTACACTTTGCTAATATTAAGAATGGTGTGGGTCACACCAACATACTCATCCTCCTCATCCATAAACACCTCCTCATCCCTATAATCTTTGTTGTCAGACTGCTCCTCTTCTAAATCCAAGTCAACTTGCACTTTCTTGTTATTCTTAGCCAGTCTACTCGACCTCCTAATGATGGTATCACCACCAGTCACCAGCATAGCCATGACCACCATGTCACCATTAGAATCCCTACCCACCACATTTTTACCTTTGTTGTCCCTGGTCAAGGGATCCATCAAACCCTTCACACCATCCTTACCTTTCTTCTTTGGGGTTGGTTTTCTAGTAGTCTTGGCAGGGGTTGACTTAAGTTCACAAAGACTAGCCGCAATGCTAGTTTGGGCATTTCACACATTTCCCTTAATTATCTTAGATGCAAGTTTAGGCTTATGAAAATCAATAGAAACTAGAGGGGGTTTCCTGATGGGACCTTTGGACTCGGCCGAGGATAAATTAGTCATAGCGGGAGGTTCAATTTCCTCAACACAAATAATAGAAATTGGTTTGGGCGGGCATAACACAAGATGGAAGTGGTAGAGCCTCATAATGAGGCCTTGGCGAAGCGACAAGGGAGGGGTATCATTCGGGTTTAGGCCAGAAACCTCAATGCATTTTTCAATAGAGCTCTCTAAATCCTTAAGAAGGAAGAAAGGAAAACTTAATAGACTTTTATGTTGAAGGTGATTTAAAAGAGGGAAATGGTAGAAGTAGTAGGTTTTGCATCTACCTTCCAAGGTCACGTACTTCATAAGGGCAAGGCAGACTTGGTCCCATGGTTGTGGAAGAGCCTCTCTCTCAAAACCCAACTGGTTATGAACTTGCTTCTTTTTCCCCACAAAGAAAGCATTCATACTATCATTATCTTGGGCCTTAGTATGCTTTGAGTATTTCTTACCAGTACTTGGTAGCCCCATCGCCTATGCAATCACATCCTCATTCACTTCAAAAGAAATACCGCCCATAGTCACTATTCAATCTTTCCAAGAGTTAGCAAACTATGCAGATAAATTAAGGTCATGACCCACCAGACTCTCTATCAGGGGATATAAACCACCTTCAACACATATTTTCCACACTAATGGATCTTTTTGAAATTCGCCATAGTTTTCAGGCTCCATTCACACCCTATCGCCACCCATAATGCCTCTCTACAAATGGAATAACTAGAAAACATGTGAGAGAAAAAGGTTAGAGAAAATGGTTAAGTGAAAGGTCATCTGCACAGTTAGGATTCTAAGTTGAACAAAGAATCCTTGGGTAATCAGAGCAATGTATAGGCCACACGCTTGAGTAGATAATTTCCTAAAAGCAATCTTTGAAGACTCATAAATGAGAATCTTCAAACACTTGTGACTAGCTAAGCAGGACATGATGGGAATGGAAGTCTTTCCATCCATGTTGTTATTACATAGAGACCAAGGCAAGATGACCGCGAGGCCAAATTTAGAAATATCTAAGAACTCGACCTTTAGAAGAGGAGACAAAATAGCAGAAAGGATAGAACCAAATAAGAGCTTTTCCTCAAAATAATTAGTCATATAAATATTAAAATTAAAATACTTCATGAAAATGTGATAGCTTAGCACAATCCCCAAAAGGATATTACATAAGGTATGGCCCAACTTGGCCTTAATAACAAAGTACCCACCATAATTTCTCATGATGCCCTTATTCAAAATAGCCTCCGCCCCATAATTCAAATTATGCCACTTGTAGGACACCTCAACATTTACAGTCGTCCTCATAGCCCATAAGAAAAGCATGTGGACCCCCCATAAATCATATATAAATGAATGATTATTTAACATCATTGATCAAATAAGGGCTTTTCTCCTTTAGGATTAGACCTTGAATACCTGGTGGTAGGTTCCCCAAATTATGCCAACATTTAGAGAATTTCCAATGTGTGCCAAATTTGGATAAGGCATCAGCCACTTTGTTGCCCTCCCGATAAATGTGGGTGGTAATCTTCAAATTCAACTTAGCCATGAAGAGCCTTATGTCTAATATAATTTTTTTAGTACTCCATCCCATTTCTTAGACAAGAGATTAACAACTGAGGTATGTTTTGAAGATATTTAACATTCATAATATTTTACCAATTCTTTCTATTCCTTAATTGGTCCCAACCCACTTTGGCCATCAAAGCCTTATTGGTATTAGAGACAATCCATATCCAAAGCCCACCACAATGTTTAGTTTGAAAAAAATTGTCTCATTTAACCAAATAAAATTTCTTCTTTTCCTCCATCCTAGACCAAAGGAAATTCCTTTGGATTTTCTCAAATTTCTCAGCTATATGTCTAGAGATCTTGAATATGGAGAGGAATTAGATAGGGATACCTTGAAGAGTAGCATATAGGAGTTGAAGTTTACCTACATGGCTAAGGATGGAGCCTTTCCACCTAGCAGTTTCCTTTGGATCCTTTCAAGGACCGAATTCCAAAAGTCAAGAGTGACTTCCTTGATAGTAAGGGGTAAACCAAGATAAACTGAAGGAAGAGAACCACTCATACATCCTAGAATAATAGTCCCCTGAGCTTGTAGGTTAGGAGTGTTGTTGAAGAAGTAAATCATACATTTATTATAGTTAATGCGTTGACCAAATCAAGCAACATAGTTGTTAAGATAGTTTTTCCATTTCATGGCTTTAATCATAGAGGATTTCCCAAATAGGAAAGTATCATCCAAAAATTATTGGATCACAATTGGATCTAAGGAAGAGGCATCCTTGATTCCCTTAATAGACCCTTGTGACAACAGATTGGAAAATTTCATGCTCAAGATATCTGCAATCATGATAAACTAATATGGTGAAAGGGGGTCACCATGTCTGATACCTCTCTCAACAGAGAATAACCCAAAAGGAATCACATTAACTAGAACATAGTACTTAACCGGTGTTACACATTCCATTATGAGTTTGACCAAAAATTGGTCAAACCCAAACTTAGCTAAGACTCTGGGGATAAAGTCCCAAATCACCTTATCATAGGCTTTTGATATATCCACTTTAAGGGCCATACCAGCATAGTTGCATCTATCCATGGAATGTAGTAATTCATGGGTGGTTATGGTAGCATCAAGGATGTAGCAACCAAGCACGAACCATTTTTGAGTGAGGATGATAAGTTTTTTGAGGGGTTTGATGTGGTTCACCAAAATTTTAGAGAGGATTTTATAAAATTTATTGCAAAGACTGATGGGATGAAAATCAGTCATAAACTAGGGATCAACAATCTTAGGAATTAAGGCTAAGAAGGTGTGGTTCAGTTGTTTGAGAATCTTACAAGATTTGAAAAAATCATGAGCAGCTAAGACGAGGTCCTCACCAACAATCTCCCAAAAGATCTGGAAGAAAGTTGGTGGAAAACCATCTAGTCTAGGCACTTTGTAAGCCCCCATACTGAAAGTAGCCAACCTGGCCTCCTCAGGAGTGACAACACTAAGGATCCCAAGATTATCATTTTGGGTCATGATGGTCAGGAGAAGGTCCAACAATAGTCTGTCTAGAGCCATAGGAGCCTCAACAAGAGCCAAATAAGCCATCTAAAATAATTCTTAGCCAAGAGACCGATTTGAGTGGGTGTATTGATCACATCCCCTGCTCATTATGCAATGTAGTACTCTAATTCCTTTTCTTATGTTTAATGGTAGAAACATGAAAAAAAGAGGCATTCATGTCACCTTCTTTTAGCCATTGGACTCTGGATTTCTGTTTCTAGAAAATTTCTTGAAGTTACCTATTTGGAGAAAAAAATCATGGAGAAATGAAGGTTTTTTCAATTTTTTTCTTGACGGTTCGTGAAGTCGCTCTTTTATGAAATTTTCAGCATTCCAAAATTTGTCCTTAAATTGATAAAAACATAATGAAAACATTTTTTTTTTAAATTTGAAAAATTACAAGAATAAACTTCATCAAAAGTTCTATATTTCATTAGTTTACACTATTTTGAAATTCAAAACATAAAGACCACTTTTATGTGGTTGAGGTTCATTTTTGTTGTTGTTGTTCTTCAATTCCTTTATAAAGTGTGACATAGGTTTGTGCTTTTACCCATAGATTTATATGATTTTATGAAAAATATGCATAAATTTATCTTGTTGAACCATATATCACTATTGGTTTAAAATTTATAGTCTTAGATATTTCAATGAATACACATAGTTCTTTGTCTACAACAGAGTAGGGAAAACAAAGTAAAAATAACATATTTCTAGTCATGAGTTTTGTTAGGTCCCCACACAAAATTTGTAATACCCTCATATTTTATTTGTAATAGTTTCATTGCAAACTTATTATATTGTTGCATTCAAAGAATAGCTAGTCTTTTGGAAAGTAGGTTACATTGTAATTTTAATAAATACTAACCATTCTTTCAATACAATGAAACAAGTAAATTTGCAGTGAAATTTTACAAACAAAAAATGAGGGTATTGCTTTTCTAGACCCTTATTTAAGGTATGATGTGTAATTTATAATGGCTTGAAAAAAAAATACCTTATTTAAGGTCTAAGAGGGAAATTTTTTGCTCTGGTAATTTATAATGACATGAAAAAGGAATACCTTATTTAAGGTTTAAGAGGTCTTATATGCCCTTATTACTAGTTTTATTTTCCAAGAACTTAAATTTTTTGAGCTATTTATAAGATTAAAAGATATTTCACATCAAAATTTATGTGTTATCAAATCTTAAAACCCATTCATTGAAATAATAGTATATAACATTAAAATTGCTTTCCAATCCATTATATATCATCTATACTTCATTCCACTGTCAAACGCTTTTTGAAACCCTACAACCATACAAATAGCACAACAATAGTATTTCATTGAGAGACTATGCAAAATCCAAAATTGGCAACTGCTTCAAGTGCATATTTTAATGCCACATGATTCACATAAACTCTATATCAAGCTACATATCACAAGTTCATTTCAAACACAAACAAAAATGAAACTGACATTAACTTCCATGCACTGACCATAGACTATGACATGGGAGATATTGTACAAAAGAGAGAAAATGTGAGAGGAAGATGGTTTGGATTTTTTTTATAACCACACATGAAACCTACCCCTTGATCCTCTCGCCGTCAATGTCTTTGACCGGACACGTAGAAAGTGGGTCGGGTTACTTTTTTTTAATTTTATATTTAATTATTCTGACCGAACATAGGCTACTGCATTGTCACCATGTCAATGCCACATGGTTTTGGCCAAAAATTTCTCAGTCAAACCATTTTCGACTGGAAACAACTTGATTGGAACCATTTAGCTGATTGAAAGTGTGACACATCTTTGTGCTTTTACCCTTCAAGGTTGTTGGAAACAATTTGAGTCTATGTGCATCTATTGTATAATCATAGATTCTACACAACATATCAAACTCAAACAAGAAAGTATCTAGATCCTCAGTAACCAAACCATAGAAGACATGCAATGCTGAAGGAGGTATGTTCTTCAAGGAAATTGTTCTATCTTGGTTGGCAATTGAGAACTCAAAAGTTAAATGTTCTGGTGAGTCATCCATCGCTACATCATCAATGGTTTGGAAGATCTCCTTTGTATTTGCAGTGGATGTTGGTGTTAGGGAGATTTCTTCTTGAGGAATACCCTCACTTTGTTCACTTTGATCACCCATATCCTCTCTAGCTTTGTGTGTTGAGGGGAGAAATCTTCCCAAAGCATCTTGCTACCTCCACATAAAAAGATAACTTTTTGTGTCATCATATCCTACACAATGTTAGTAAAATATTCTAGTGTTGGTGGATTAAAACCTAATTATCCTATTTCTATAAACAAAACTCTAAACTAAGAAAGCTTGAAATAAAATAGGAGATTCTTGAATGTAGCACCATCTCCGACAACAACACCAAAAATGTAAGGCCCAACTAGTGCTCAATAAACTTGGTGATGGACACACAATTTCAAGGTGGTTCCTAACTAAACATTCTACCAAACCCTTATAAAGACTCTATTTAATTATCAACTAGGGCTAACATAAGCTTGTGATGATTATAGCACTATATGTGCATCTAAAGATTCTATATTTTCTATATCATCTAGTATAGGTGATTGACACATATGCAAAAGGAATTAATGCTTAAATTGAAAAAAAAGGAAAAAGGATTAAATCTAAAACTATTGCTATGGGTACTTACACCTTAATACTATGACTAGTTCATTGTTAAAACATGAACTTTGTAATGAACTTAAAAATGCTAACTTTAACTCGCTCCAGAGAATAATGCATAAAGACAACAAAACATGAAGTGTAAAACAAGATCTCATTCACATATATAGGAAATGAAGAATTTGATTAAGATGACTATAATAATGAAAGAATCTAAGATGACAATAGAAATTAAAGTGTAGAAATTAAAATGGAGAGCAGTTACCTTGAGTGGCCCTTGCTCAAGTGACTATACACATAGAATAAACTCTAATCTAAACTCCTTGAATCAACTAAACATAATGATAAACCAAAGAATCTTCATTGCAGGTAACTATATTTCACAATCTGACAAGAATCTTCATAGATTTCTTATTCATGAAAGAATAATAGGAAACTTAAAAATTATTGTCTATGCAATGGAAAAAAACTATATATTGTTGAACAATTTGGATAACTAAGAGGGGGGTGAATCAGTTACCTTAAAAAAAAAAAATCATTATTTAATCCGAAGCAAACTTATACCAATCAAAAAATAATCAAATAGATAAGAACATGAATGCACAACACCAAGCACAATGAACACCATAATTTACATGGAAACCCAAGAAGGAGAAAAACAATGAAGAATGCTAATTCTCAATTATAAAGCACCAATTAAGGTGACACCAAGGTGATTTTTACAAAGGCTCACTACCAAGTTTCTCACTGTAGGATACCTCAATGGGCTCACTAACCAAATAAAAAACAAAAAGATTACAAAATAGTCTCATTGACAAAAGTGAATTGATGAAGTTGCATCTACATATGCATGAATTTAGTTTCGGTTAAGAGCAGAATTATTGTCCACAATGGATCCAGTTAAGAATCTTCTACATACCTTCCTTCCAAAACCTTCACATAAATTTTTGCCAAAATAGATTACTCCTTCCTTCTCACTCTTCTATTTTTTCACACATATCATACTACTTCCATGCATCTATATCTTTAATCAAAAATATGTTTTCTATATATATGCATGTATACCCGTAGAAAAAAATTAAGTCAGCCACATAATATCTTCATAGTCTTCTAAGTCATCCAACCACCATTTGAATTTAGCTCACCAGAAAACATGTTGGCATGAAGAGTAAGCTTGAAATATTCAATAAGACCTTGCACGCTAACATCGGACCCAAAAGATAGGTCACACATAAAGATCTTCTTAACACATTACCAAGGGACCAAAAATAGGTCAAACATAAGATAGCATAATCACCAAAAGATAGCACATTTGAATTACATGAAATATATTTTCAAGCTGATTAGAACGCCACAACCAAGACAAAATCTTGATTAACATCAATTGCTAGGAATTCCACAACCAAGACCAAATCTCAATCAATATCCATTTGATGGGAGCACCACAACTAGGACCAAATCTTGATTATCATTAATTTCAGTATCAATTGAAGAAGCACAATTTGACATACCAAAACTGCAACATGAAGTTTCAAATAGAAAGGTCACTTGAAGTAATCTTTGAGTACAACAACCATCATCAAAGGATTAGTCTCCCTTATACTACATCAACTGAATTTAACGAATGTCCCAAAAAGGAATACTGCCATATTTGGATTAAGCATAATCTCCACCCAGCGCAACATCACAACATATGATAAGATGGATCAAGTTTGTACATCATCCAGAGCACAACCTTCTAGATCAAAGGTTTTGACATCAATGACAACAATTCTAAATCATCTCAACAAATTCTCAATAATCTCCCCCTTTGGCATTGATGGAAAAACATCAAAAACTCCAAAACTCCCCCTTTGTCCAGCAATTCAATTCTTCTTTTTGTTTCTATTTTTCTTTTCATTTTTCTCCCCCTTTTTTCCATCAAAGGAAAAGTGCAAAAAATTTGAACATTCAGAAACTCAAGTAAAAATAACACTTTTCACATGAAAAATATTATTGTACCTTTCTCTCATAGTTGGAAGAATCCTCTTCCACGCTAGCACTATAGAATCCATTATGGTACACATGCTATCCAACAAAGTCAATAGTTTAAATGAGGATGACCAGTCCAGAGATGAGAACTATCATTCACAATCTTCTGCATCAGAAAATATCCCAAAGAGATGATCCAACCAGACCTCAATAATTTCTTTGACCAACTATAAAGTTCTAACCATATCTTCCATCTCTCTGAACAAACAATAGATCCAGTTGCAACTCACCAACTCTTATTCTTTGTTTTTCATCTTTGTCTTTGAAGAAATAAAAAATCTTTCCAATATTATTCATTTTAGATTCAATAGCTTCAATTCTACTTCTAAAATTATCGATAGTTACAGGCTATTAGAGACAATACTTGTAGATTTCTAACATTTCCTTGACGCATTCTCTTGTCTCACCACTGTGTTTGGATAAATCTTTTTTGGCTTTGACACATATTCTCTCAATCATAGATTCAAACTTATGACCTTTGGGTACTTCCAGCAACATCCTTTCTTTAACAACTTCTACTAGATTATCCGATAATGAATAAGAAACATCTGAAATAGTAATACCCTTTTTGAAAAAAAAATCAACCAAGGAATCATTAATTCTAAGCCTGTCCACTGGAGAGAAGGCACACCACATTTCACCAACCTTCTTCATATCACCTTTATTCAACACCAACTGAATATCATCTGGATCAAAAGACTTAGATCCAGGAAGGGACTCTTCTTCCTTATCCTTCTCTTTCGAGATAGTGATGACATCTTATGTGTTAAATTTCCTCATTTTAGGTTCCAAAGGGGAACCACCAATAAAAAATTCCAGCTCCTTCTTACCGGAGGAGGAATCCTCCTCAAACTAACTAGATACTATCACACTAGAGCATAAATTCATCTGTAGGGATGCGAAATAGACTTTGCATGTACTTGCTTTATCCTCCATATATTCCAAATACCTATAAAATTTCTTTCCTATAGGGATGCCGAAATTCCACTTAACATTCTCTTTTGTTGGTAACGAACTCAGAAAGTAAACTATTAAAACATATGAGTAGAGATCCAAATCAGAAAGGATAACTCTCAACCAAATAAATTTTGACATTCTCAATTAGGTTTTCCATTACTAGGTTACACAAATCAAACTGCTTGTTTTCCTTCACCATAGTGTGTGCAAGATATACAACAATAGCCGAAGTAGAACCTTCACAATTTTTGAAATAGATTTTATAAGTGATGTCGTAGGAAACATACCTTATTGCAGGATCGATAATGGTATTTATCAGTATAGTTTGGGGGTCTTTATTGATACTAGTAAGTTCCTCCACCTCTTTGTATTTCACCATTTTTTTCCCAAGGAGGTCACCAACACTACACAAACTAGTAATAGCTTCAATGGATTCCTTTGTGGTCAGATATGGTTTGTTCAAAACAATGTTGCCATCCTTGAATTGACTTAATAGGAACAAGATAGACTCTTTGTTGGAAAACCAGGGAAATTCTCCCCACAAATCCATACCCAGAGAACTTACATTCTACAATTCATTTGTCTTCAACCCTAGTTCCATTTATTTCATCTTCTAATGATCAAACTCATCTAATTCAGCTCCCTTTAGCTTTAGTGGAATACAACCACTAGATTCACTTCCAATCAACATGGATTCCATCGTCATGCTCGACTTCTTCAAATTCCATCGTCATGTTCGACTTCTTCAACTCTTTATCACTCAACGAAACTTCTTCTTCTTCTCTTTTGCAAACTATGAGAGATGATTTCGAAAACTCTGCCTTTTATCCTTAATTACTCATAATGATTTTTCCGCCAAAATTGTACTTCACTTTTAAATCAACCGGATCAAGCTTCATCATATGTCATCAACCAGTTTAAACTTAATCATGTTAAAGATCACATCAATATTCCTTTAGAGAGGGGGAATCGACAAGATATGCACTGCAAAACTCCCCCTAAGTCAAGGCAAATTGGCTCAGTTACCAATAGGGCATGTACTAAGATCCGGTACCACAAAAGTGTTCTCCACACTTGTTTCCTTTTTCCTCAAAATTGTGTTTGTCTTCTTCTTAGATTCATTTGACTCTGCAACTTTACTTTTGTTCTCAGACTTTTTTGGAGCAACATATTTGCATGTGTTATCATAATGTCTGGGTTTACTACACTTGTAACATCTTTGTCCTGACTTTGTTAAGTGAACCCTAGGTCTACACTGATTAACTTTGTGACCACAACCATAGCATAAATAGCAATAACCATGAAAGATATTATTCATTCCTTTCCTTCTTGTCGGATTAGATAATTCATTTTTGCATTGACTTGCTTTGTGAACAAACTTGTGATAATTAAAGCAATGAATATCTGGTTCCTTCCAGCTTCTACATTCTACAGCCTTGTATCCAAAATTCTTGCATAGAAAATAGTAACCATTGAATGATAAGAACCTTTGAGCATTTGGTTGCCTCACTAGAGGTCTTTTTGTAGATCTTCTAGAGTTCTATAATTTTCTTATTATGTAATGCCCCTTCGTTTTTCTCTTTGGACTGGATAGTGTGTCCTTGTTTTTCTTTGATTTTTTTTCTAGATATTTAGATACTTTTTTATACTTTATCATGTTGTGTGTTATTTGATCGCTATTTATAGAGCGACGTAGACTATTTGTGGTGATGTGTTGTACCTTCTTTGATGCTTTATTTGACATGTTTTGATTAGTATAATAATGTTAGTTTGCTATAACATGATTATTGCAATTGAGTAATTTATTTATGATGGAATTGTCAGTTTGTGACAAGTGTATTGGTGAAGGGGACATAATAGCATCACTCGCTTGCAAGCGCCCGGCAATTCCATGATTTCCTCTTCACAGTGTGTATTACTATGTTGTTTATATACATGTACTTTGGATATCTCATTTATAGGTTTGAAGGTACAGGACATCGACTCCACCTAGCTTCACAGGTTTGAGTGTGTCGACCCAACAATAAAGTTCATTGGGAGATAGTAACTAGGTTACTTGTGCCAGGTCTACACCCTAGCCACAGTGTGTCATCAGTCCATGTTCTGTATGTTTGACTGCCATGTTTACGTTTGCCTTGTCAATTGTTATTTATTTATGCAAGGTTTATTTTATAGAAACTAATGTTAAATTAATGCTTTAAATGATTTTGGTATTTATTTAATTAATTTTAAATAATATTGTTGGAAGCTTTCTATTTAATTTAATTAATTAAATTAAATTTATTTAGTAAAGCAATTTAATCCTTGTGATTAAATTTATTTTATTAAGTAAATAAATTAATTGATTAAATTATTTATTAAGCAAATAGATTAATTTAATTTAATTTATTTTGAAATTAAATTGTGGTTTAAAATTATTAAAATGCAAAAATGACTTAGAGGAAATATCTGTTTGTTGTTGAAAAGATATTTTTAATTTGACATGTGTGTGAGAAGAATTTATGAATCACTCTGTTGGGAAATTATTCTAGGAGAGAATATTTGTCATAACTGAGTGAGGTAAGAGTTTACTTCACGGGAATGAAAAGAGGGCTATTTTTGGGGGAAAATTGTTCTGGTTGGAAAAGAAATTGAAAGAGGTTCTCGGGAATTTTGGGTGGCCTCTGTATTTTTGCATCTTTCTGGAAGTGGTGATTTTGGAAAAGGATTTGGAAATTGAATTCTAAAGGTGAGGATTTGCTCCACCTTCATTTCTTCAAGCTTCAAGAAAATAGGTTTTTCATTGTTTAATTTATTTAGTTGATTTAAAAAATTGTTTGTACAAAATTCAATTTTGTAGAAGCTTTGTTTAAATTGATGAAAAAAAAATTGAAAGATTTCCTATGTAAGAAGATTTTGTATTTTTAGTAGAAGCTTTTAGTTGTTTTGAAAATTTGTAAGGCTTCTATATTTGAAAATTTGTCATGATTAATTTAGTGCTTCTATAGAAAATTTTATAGTGAATTCAGATAGCCTCTGTGAAATTGAAATTTTAAACAATGGAAAAACCTAGAGAGAAACATTATAAAATTTAGAAAATTTATTGAAAGCTTCTGTGTAGAAAATTATTGAAAGCTTCTATGTAGAAAATTGTTGAAAACTTCTATAGGGAATTGATTTAAAACAATAGAAAATTCCAAAGAAAACAATAGAGTTATAGAAATATCTATAGAAATAGATTGGAAAATCTTCCTTTCCAGAAATTTGGGAAAAAATTTACCTTTTTATTCTCCTCTGTAAATTTGGGTTATTTTTGTGATATTGTCAATTCTTGCTATAGAAACACTTTCTGGAAATGTTTCCCAATTTTAGTATTTTGGATGTTTTGATTATTTTAATATATACATAAATATATATATCCATATATATACATATGTATATATTGTAAAATATATTCATATATATATATATATATATATATATATATATATATCTAGATTTATTTTAAAATAAAATTATGAGGAGTCATCGTACGGCGAAACTAGGCGAATTATTAAAATCGCAGTCATGAAAAAATTGAATTTTCGTTTGTTAAAAGTATGTGTTTAGAGGGGAGGCTGGGGGAGGGGATGATGTGGGAGGCAGAGCCTCCACCGCCTGCTCCCACCCCTTGTTGTGGCAGCAAAGGGGATTGGGGGTTACGACTATATACAGCCCCCCCCTCTCCCATACATATGGTTACAGATGAATTAAAAGAGCCAACTGTTGTTTGTTTTATATTCGATGAATATATATATTATTCATTTCTTTGGAATTTAAATTTGGTTAATATTAAGTATTATATATATTATATATGTATATCAAATATATATGTATATACATTAAATTTATATTTAGTAAATTATGTATTATACAATATATGATTTATATTTAATATATATAAGGTATATATAATTATGTTTATATTTTATGTATATATATTTAAATGTATATATATATATATTTTAATTATTTTATTTTGTTTAAAAAAAAAAGGGGGTAGCATGGTTATATGGTTTAGAGAAATTATTTGAGTTATTTTGTAGTGAAATTTTATGTTTCTTTTTTAAAGTAATTGAGGAATTGGTTCTCTGTAAAATTTAGTATTTCCCTCTATGTTCTGAAGAGGCTTTTAATTTGCTTTATTAATTATTTGGTTAGGGAAATTGTTATTTTTACTATGAATTCAATATGAAAGGGAAATGGATTTAAAATATCCAAAATTAGATTATTTCCTTGTAATTGTCTTTCATGATTATTTTATTTGTATTTTTGTTTGGGGAAGTTGATTTAGACTTGTTTAAGACTTCCAGTAGTTAAAAGGGGAAATGGAGTTGTGTGTTATTTTGAGTTAACCCAATTATTGTACCCTTGGATTAGTGTGCTGGTTTTTTCAATGTTATCCACTGATTGTGAATGGATTTAGGAAATCCAAATATTAGATTTGATTCATGTCTTGAATGCTCTTATTCTTCTAGTCTCATTTTGGGAGATGGGTTAAGTGTTAGTCCTAAATTGTAAGTCTTCCAGAAGGATCCTTAGAGGATAGGGGTTGTTGTAATGTGTTTTCAACCCATTTTTATCTCCCTTGGGTAGTGCATGGAGTCATGTCAGTGATTTACCTGGTTTCCATGAACAGGGATTTGTGCCTCCTAGTTTGGAGTAGTATTGTCATGTGTGCCTCCTTGTTGGAGTGGATTTTTATCTAGTTTTGTGTGCACTATGGTACCCTTGGTGGTTGGTTTGTTTTGTGTGTTTTCAAGTAGAAGAGTGGCTTTCATTAGGCACCAAATCCCTAAAGAGGTAAATTGGATAACCTTCAGAAGTAGTTAATCAAGTGAAAACATAATTAAAATATTTAGGGGTTTGGGTAGTATTTCATATTAAATAAGATAAATTAGCCTCACTCATAGATGCAAGTGCTTGATTGGGCTTGGGATGAGTGGGAAGGTCTGGAATAGAAAAGGTCATCTACCTTGTCTTTATGAGAGGTATTTGACTCTGCATGAGTGAGTATGGGGGCCAAGGATCGGTTGAGGCTTCCAAGAGATCCCAAGATGGGGGTCAGGGCCTAGGAAGATCCCATTGGATATCCCATCTCGAGTTGTGCGATGACACTCTGTCTACAACAACGATTGGTATGTTAGTTTATGTGTATGGTTCTTGTAACATATTTGATTTAGTATTAATCTCAAAGCAATGTGACCCATGTTAGTGTTGCAGTGTTGTAGTTGTGGTTGTTTGGTTCATGCATTTGGTTGAGTCAGTATGAGTCAGCCTATGTCTAGAGGTTGTAGGTTTGGCCATGCATTCTTTTTACTATCTCCTAGCATTGGGGGTGGGCCTATGGGTACCACTTGGTTTGGAGGATCATGCACCCTATGTCGTTGGGTCTCCCTTGGTTTGCAGATCATGATGGCGAGATTTCCAGTTGGAGAGCTCGTGGTTTCCCATTTATATTTTATGATTTGTAATTATTTTAGTTGGATCTTGTTATTTAATACCCCTCATTTGTATTCGAGGTGGATAATTTATATTATATTATCACATTGTATGTACTACCTCATTCAGGGAATGAGAGATGTAATTTGAATTGTTAAAGTTAATGTTATGTGAAATATTATTGTAATTCTTAATGTGATGTTATAATTTATCATGTATGAAATGTATGAGTACTTAATTGCTTGAGTAATTAAATGCTATGGATGTATTATGATGTATGTATGGGTTTAAAACTAATCTCAGTCTCATGGCCTTAGAGGTTGTTGGCAATAGGAAGTGAACTTGTATTTTATTTGTACTTTTAATAACAATAAAAAAATTGTGCATTTCAGTAGTTGTTTGCAACTTCCTTTAGGGTTACATGGTGGGGCATTACATATTACACCAGATCTTGCTTCAACTTCCATTGCATTATCTTCATCCTTAGTGTTATGATTCAATTTTTCATCGGTGAATCCAAGTCCTCCCTATTGTTTGGTCTTTTTGTACATCAACAACTCAGATAGGATAAAAGCTATCCTATCTCTCTTGAAATATTGATCTCTATGAACAAAGAGATAACCCCAAGGTCTCATGGGTGTCAGGTCATGATAATATAGTAGAAAAAACTCAGTGATAAAATGTGAATATGTTGGTAATCATAAGGGGTCTTACGTATAAATGCTGGAAGCTCTAAACTCATCAGATTTTAAGATATGGTGATGTTTTAACTTCTAGTTCTAACCATATAATAAAGAAACAACAAAATATGAGGGTTTCAAAAGTCCTAATGCTAACACTACTTCTAAGATTAACCATGCAAATGATGAAATACCTGGAATGGACCAATCCCTTAAACTAATTTATGTTCGACCCAGGCTATACCTGCAATCTTATAGAATATAGTGCAATCTTCTAAGGTGTTAAAAATTTTCAAGTTGTAGGAATTCATTCAATAAGACTAAATGAATATCTATAGTTGAACTAAGCACATGAATATGAAGTATAGGTTGACCTTGCATAGCATTCCCACAATCAAGAAGCTGCCCAAAGTATGAACCTGGGATTGCTACAACACTCCAAGCATTAAATCACAAGCATTACTAACTAAAGCTAAGGTGTATTCAAACATTTTCAAGCGATTTGAAAGATAGAACAAGAATCATGCGAGATTATTCAATGCAAGAGAAGGCACCAGTCATAACACAATGTCTACACTTTGTATTAAATCATCACATTTGCAACAATTTCAATTTGTTACAACACTTACTTGAAATGTGAAAACTAACTTCTAATCTTCTAACGTGCTACTCTACTGCTAAACCTAATGATTACAAGTCTTCTAACTTAGTCTTCCAATCTCCATTGAACCTTTATAATTCCAACCTTTAAAAAGGAAGCCGAGTGCCATACTTATAGAACAACAAGCCTGCGTGAAATAGAGCTAGGGTTACAAGGAAACTCAGCCACCAATCAAATCGGCCCCGACAACCAGCAATAACTCGCCATCAAGTAATGAATGCAACAAGGACCCCCATCAGATTGATCTAGGATTGCACAAAGTCAGGGAACGGATCCTCGATCCACACCCAACAAAAGACTTCACCCGTGTGAACATCAATGTGCACGAAAACACCAGCATGGATATGAGCCACCGATCAAATCCGAGTTGGGAAAATGAATGACTCAGATCGAGCAAAACCAAGTTGAGCCCCTTCAAATCATGGTTGTCTACCATTAATGGCCACCAACCAAATCGGCCTTGCATGCGGGAATGGGTTTCATGATAGCAACCACAAAGTGTACCTAACTACACCCACAAATCTCATCAAATCTTCAAAGTACATCCAACAACCCTAGCTCAATCCAACCTGCAATCAAATGGGCCACCATTAATGCCCAATACACCATCAAAATCCAAGAAGGTCCATTAGAGTTTCTAAGGCAATAAAATCAAGCATAAACCCAAGTGGAGGCGGAAACATAGACAGGTGGAGGTGCAACCATGAGCAGAACAGGAACAAAGACACAAGACAAGCGGAGGCGGAGGCAGAGATGGAATGGAAACAGGAAAGGAAGGGAAACAAGCAGGAGTGGAGGCGAAAAAGGGACCAAAATGGGAACGGAAGGAAGACAGATGGAGTCAGAAACAAAGCCAACCCCAGTGGAAGTGGAGATGGAACAAGAACCAAAATGGGAACCAAAGGGGAACATGCGGATGCGAAAACAAAAATAACCCCGACGGAAGGAGAGGAAAAACTTGAATGGGAACCAAACTGTGAACTTTGCCAAAGTTCAAAGTTAGGTTCCATCCCAGTCCCAGCTCTGGCAAATGAGGGAAAGGCGAAGTGAAGAAAAGCTAATGGAGGAAAACCAACCCGAAGGCCGAAGACAAACAAGGCAACAGGAAAAAACAAGAATGTGGGAGATGGAGCCGGAATGGGAACAAAAAGAAAATCAAGAACTTAGCCAAAGTTGAAAGTTCAGTCTCATCCTAGTTCCGCCTCCAGCAGAACAAAAGGGAAAGCGAAGCAAAGAAAAAGAAATAAAAAGGAAAAAGAATGAGAAGCGGAGCCGAAACAGGAACGAGAACATAACCGAGAACTTAGCCAAAGTTTAGAGTTAAGTCCCATCCTAGTTTTGCCTCTGATAGAGAAAAAGAAACAAGGAAAACAAGGAAAACCTAAGGGGGAAAACCAACCCTTAGGACCCAAACAAAAACACCAAGGGGAAAAAAAGAAGGCAAAAGAAGACCACCCCAGAGAGGACATCCACAAGACTCCAAAACCATCAGGAACTCAACACAAAGGTACTCACAACCAAGGCAAGCACCAAAGACCAAAACCCCAATATTTTCAAAGATAAGCACAAAAGAGGGGGTAATCCATAGAAATGGGCCAAAAGGGGCAGGCCAAGAGAGGGTCCCCACTTTCAATGGGTTATGTGTGCAAAACTGCACAACAAATGGCAACTCGCTTGGGGAAATGCTCCAAAGCATTTCAATGACAAACTAGCATCATGAACTCAGAATCTCTGGTTTCAATCCAAGCATCAGATTACAAATAGACAAGGTTTTAGACATCACTAACAAGCCAACCTTTCCTATACTAGGGTCAAAGTGTGTGCATATGCATTCATTTTCCTTTCCTAAGTTGCAACAAGGACCAAATTTAGTCGGACAGGGCTACCTAAGGATTTTAACTCCAAAAGCAACCTAGATAGAGCCTCACTGCCAGCCAGACGTCCATAGCCCCAGTGAGGCTATCACTATGACCCTCCCTAGCATAGCTCTACTACCAGCCAGGCATCCATAGCCCCGGTAGAGATACAAGGATACCCTTGAAAAGGTGAACATTTTGATTTTCAATTTTTTCTTTTCTTTTCTTTTGATATTTTCTTTTGAGATTTTCTTTTAAATCTTTACTTTTCACCTTACAAGAAATGAAGCCCACAATCAAGGATGAGAACCATAGTGGCACTGGAGCAGAATTTAAGATTTTTCACCCAGTCAAACCTCCTAAAGACCATATGTAACCTTGGAACTCTTAAGATTTGTTTGAAGATATAAGACCCAAAGATATTCTAGAATTTAACTTAGTCAAGTGACACTAACTCCCAGCCCATGCAACATCAAATGAAGGAAATCCACTAGTTTGAATGACTCCAAAAAGATGATAAGAGTTTGTAAAAGAAATCCTAGAGTAGACCTAGACAAGCAGCCAGTTGTACAGATGCAACAAGCCCAGAGGAAAGTAGGACAACCCCACAAAGCAAAGCAGTAGGGAAAACCAACCCAAGCAGACCAAAACAAACCAAAACTAGAGCAGCAGACAAGCAGAGCAAAACCAAAAGAAACCCAAACCAAAAGGAGCAAGCAAAACAGCAAAAAGGAAACCTAATCTACTGATGCACAAGGACAAAGTTGAGAATAGCGCAAGACTGAAAATAATGCTTCAAATACCGCCCATTGATAGGTAGTGGGATATCTCCTCCAGTGAGGGTTTTCAAATGGAAGGCATTATCTCCCAGAATCTCTGCAATCTGATAGGGGCCAAGCCAAAGTTTGTCAAATTTTCCATGCTCCCCCTTTTTGTCATGGGCTTTATCCTAGTAGAGAACTAAGTCGGATATTCTAAAGGTTTTCACCTTGGCTCTCCTATCAAACCATCTTTTCACTATGCTGTGATGTTTGGAAAAATTTTCTAGGGCTTCATCTCTTCTCTCTTCAAGGTGCAACAATTCAGCTAAGTGGGCTTCACGCTTATCCTCTCCATTATAATACTCATTGATGAATTTTAGGGTAGGGATCTTCAGCTGGATGGGAAAGACAGGTTCCAAGCCATACACTAAGTGATAAGGAGAGGTTCCTAAGGATGTCTTTTGTCTAGTGCGGTCTGCCCAAAGAGAAAATACGAGTTGGGTTTGCCAATCCTTGGCATTCTTTTCTAGTAGTTTCTAGATGACTATCAATAGGTTCTTATTTGAAGAGTCGGCAAAACCATTCCCCTGTGGATAGTAATTGGATGCAGATTTTATGGCAATCCCATGATCATAAGCCCAGTTAAAAAACTTTAAAGATGCAAATGCAGGGCCATTATCACAAACTACAACTAATGGACAACCAAAGGAGTTGATAATACCTAACTCCATGAAATTGATTACCACTTCAGAAGTGCATTTTTTGCATGCAAGAGCTTCAGTCCACCTAGTAAAATAATCAGTTATGGTAAGAATATACCTGTGGCCTGTAGATGAAGATGGGTTGATTAGACCTATGAAGTCCATTCCCCACTGTGCAAATGGTTTTACCTCTATGACAAGTCGAAGTGGAAGAGTTGCACATCTCTCCCTGCTTGTTGTATTTTGACACACATGGCAAGTTCTCACGTGGTGATGTGTGTCCTTGAACAAGGTAGGCCAGTAATAGCCTGCCCCCAGAATCTAATTTGTAGTGGAAGGTGTTGAACCATGGCCTATGCCATATTTCTCATGAAATTCAGTCATTACTCTCCCTACCTCTTCTTTCCCTAGGCATCTCAGGTAGACACCTTCATGATTTCTCTTGTATAAGAAAACTCCCTTCATCATAAAACTGCCACTCTTCAAACACAGAGATCTCCTTTCTACTGCATTAAGGTGTTTAGGACATTTTTGATTCAACAAATAATAGATAATGTCATCATACCAATCCGCAAGAGAAACATCTTCAAGATTATAATGTTGGGCTACAAGGTCAGGAACCATCTCTGCCATTGTCTTGGTTAGTCCCTACTCCCTTACCAACTTCATGGGTTGAATTTCAATATCATATTCTTGTAACATAGTTACCCACTTGGCTCTGCGTTCACCCAACTCATTTTGCATCAACAATAGCTTGACTACAGGATCAGGGACTATAGCAAAGACCTTTTTTCTTAGTATATAATGCCTAAACTTCTTCACAATTCGGATCAAGGCATAAGCCTTCTTTTCAACATTAGGATACCTCAGTTCGACATCTTTCAGAGGTGCACTCATGAATGCTATGTGATGCTCATTCCCTTGATCAAACTTTTGTGTCAACAAGCCCGCACAGGAGTGATCGGAAGCAAATGAATAGATGTAGAATTGCTTAGCATAATTAAGGACTTACCAAAACTGGGGCCTCAACAATAGCTCTCTTGATTTATGCAAATGCTTTCTTAGCCTTTGTATTCCATTCAACCTTTGCTTCTTTCTTCAACATGGCATTCAATGGCTTGACTATTTATGTAAATCCAGTGATAAATTTTCTGACAAAGTTAATCTTGCCAAAGAATGACTTCATTTCTTTCTTGCTTGTAGGGGGTTGAATTTTCAGTATTTCCTCCACTCGTTCAGGATCAATGGAAATACCTTGTTTTGAAATAACATGTCCTAACAACTTTCCCTCAGTGACTCCAAAGATGCACTTTTTTGGATTAAGTGAAATACCAAATTCCTTGCACTTCTGGAATACTTTGCATAAATTTGCAACATGAATACTTCTCCTCTTGGAAAAGACTGTCAAATCATCCATGTAGATGATTATGCACTTGCCAATGATGTCCTTGAAGGAAATGTCCATAACTCTTTGGAATGTAGCTCCAACATTGATTAATCCAAAGGGCATTCTCCGATAAGCAAAGGTTCCCCATTTTGTAGTGAAGGCAGTCCTATGCCTATCTTCATATTGGACCATGACCTAATTGTATCCATAGTACCCATCTAGAAAGGACATCATCTGAGATCCATTGACAACCTGAAGCACCTCATCCAGTGAAGGAATTGGATAATTATCCTTTTCTGATGCTCTGTTCAAGTTCCTGAAATCAACACACAACCTGATTTCTCCATTTTTCTTCCTAGCTGGGACCAAGTTTGCAACCCATGTTGAATGTCTTACTGGGAATATGATTTGTGCTAAGAGTAACTTTTGCACCTCCTTCTAAATAATGGGCTCCAGCAAAGCATTAATTGGTCTTTGTCTTTTCCTGAATGGCTTTACATTTGACTTGAGGGGAATAGTATGTGTAATGATCGAAGTGTCATATGTCTTCAAGTCATCATAACTCCAGGCTATCACATCCTGATATGTGTGCAAGGCATCAATAATTCCTTTACTCTCCTCTAGAGTGCACACCTTAGCAATAAAGAAATTCCTGACATCACTTTGGGTCCCCATGTTGTGTGTTTCACACTGACAGTTGAGGGATTCCCTTTTTATTTTCTGCTCTTGATCTCTTATCCTATCTAGATCAAAGATACTTTCCAATTGCACCATGCCTCTTAGGCTGGTATTAGTTTTCATATTGAGGACCCCTTCTAGGTCAACTTCGGCCTCTTGAGGTTCAACCTCATCAATTACTTTAGAAGCAAACACATCATACCTAGTGATAAAATCAAGAATATGCTTATCATCTTCAAATACCTAAAAATTGGTGACATTGTCAAGCAGTGATGGTACAGGAACAAGTTCCACAATGAAATTCTTTAAGCCTAAAAGTGATAAGGGCTGCATTGTACTTGCTACTTGTGCTAGAGAATCAGCAGTCTGATTCTTACTCCGAGGTGTCAGCTGAATGTTCAAGGCATTAAATCCTTCAATAAGTTCCCATATTCTGTGTCTATAATTGGCCATCCTTCTTTCATGAAATGAGTATTGTTTCCTCACTTTCCTAACCACCAGCTCGAAATCTCCAAACACTTGCAAAATTTTAACTTTATTTCTTAATGCCATTAATATCCCATGAACTAGAGCTTCATACTCAGTTACATTGTTAGTGCACTAGAATTGGAGTCTGTGAGCAAAAAAGTAGGTTTTACCTTTAGGACTGACCAACTCAAGCCCTACTCTAGCACCTTGCTTGGATTTGGATCCATCAAACCTTAATGTCCAGCAGTCATTAGCTCCTAATTTTCTTGGGATACTTTTTTCCTTGTTGCCACTCGGAGGCTCTTTAGGAGGTTTTGGATCCTTCCCCTTTTGATTATTTTGAATGCTCCGTATGTTTGACTCAAGAGTTGGGGTTGTGTTAATGTGCCTTTGTATTTGTTCCACTATAGTTTGACACAAGCAACATTCCAATTCAGAATGAGGAGCATTATGGACTCTGCACCAATTAGGAAGAAGCAATTCTTCAAAGGTCATATTTCTACCCAGCTGGATCTGATCTTGTACACACTTACGGATAAACTCCTAGAAGTTATCCAGCAAAATGAGTTGTCGATCTGCCTAATCACTAAGTTTTTCTATTTGTTCAAATTGCACTTCGGAGCTGCTGGCTTCTGATGTGGGTTCACCAGATTAGCTTTGCAACATCAAGATTTCTTCTGTGTCTAAAGCAGGGAAGGCTCGGACATAGTTCCCCATACTAACTTTTGATACCAGTATCTCATTTAAAGTATTGACATACTTCATTCTTGGTTCTCTCTCAATTATGATTTTATTTGGGACTCCTTTCCAGGGGAGCCACATGTGGGAATGATTGGTGGTTGTGTATCCATTTAGTGCCTTGGTAAAATCTCTACCCAAGATCAGACCATAAGTGTCAAGAATGTTAGCTACCTGAATATTAAGCACTTCTTGCACTCTAGGATCTGAGGCAACTTTCATGGGAATCATGTTTAGTTCTCCTACTATATTCACCTTTGTTTTTTCTAATTGGGTGAATTTCTTTTAAGAGGCTATAGGGGTAATACCAAGAGCCCTACAGATAGCAAATGGCATAACATTTGTGGATTCCCCTGAATCTAGCAAGCAATTGTACATATTTTTACCAAATATATGAATGGAGATCAAAAAAGGCGGGGTTTACATTTTGCCTTGGAATAAATTCAACTGTGAGTCAGCTTGTGAAACCTGACTCTTATCTTTTTCTTTACCCCTATCCCCAGGTTGTGATTGACTAGGAATTTTGGGTGTTTGTGAACTAGGAGGCCTTGCAATTGCCTCATTGGTAGTTCCTTGTGTTACTATACTCGAATTAAAGAACCCTAGGACTACATTTCTGATTTCGGGAACTCTTAATAACTCAAAAGCAGAAAGACTCACCTTTACTTTTCTGAATTCCTCAGTGACATATTCAACTAGTTGTTCCACATTCATGTTAGTTTGGAGGTCCTTAGAATGACTAGTCTTCTTATCCTTTGTTGCATCAACATTGCTTCCTTTGGAAACATTTGGTTGTCCTTCTTTTGTGAGGTATTGGGTTGGCACCTAAGGGTAGGATGGATTGTTATTGGCATGTGGATCTGGTGGAGTGGTAAAATTGTGTGGAGGGGCAGATGTAGTAAATGGTCCTCCAGCTTGTGGATTCTTGTGGGGCTTGCTCCTCAGATCATACTTTCTGACTGGTTGCTGAAACATCTGCACTTCTTCAACATCAACCTCTCCCTCATCCAATGGGCCATTGTAATTCTCAATTTCTTCATCAAACAGCTGAGAGATTTCATCTTCATTGAGCACTTGTTCATCCTCCCCATTCTAGCTACTTGAATCCTCTTCCGGTTCATTCTCCTCATCTCTTGGGAAAGGAGCATGATTCAACACTAAAACTGGGGAATCATAGGGATTTGAGGGTACAAATTTTTGGCCGGTGGAGTTGTTCTCAACTTCATATTGAAAAATGGAAGCAATAGTTTGAAATTCAGGGCAGTCAAGCTCAGAGTGTTGACTTGTCTTGTGAAGCCTACACCATCCAAAAAAAGTGGCTCCTGCTAAGTACATACCACCTGGAGGTTTCTCCAGATTGGAAGGTTGATTTAGTGGAGTGGGAACTCGTCCATTGTTAGGCCCTGTGTTCCACGGCCTATTCTTCCTGGGTGGTTGTCTTCTTTCAAATCCTTGTCCACCTTGTTGAGTTCTATCAAAGTTCTGACCAGAACCCTGTCCTCTTTCAAAGTTATGATTTCTGTCATAGTGTTGTCCTCTATTATAACTTGATTGCATGCTCTTTTGATTAGCTTGGAGTTGATTTTTCTAGTTCCTCAAGTAGGTTACCTCCATGTTTAGCTTCTTCACTTTCTCAGTTAGCTCATCTAACCTTTCTTTATCAGGATTATTGTGAGGGATTGCATTCACAGTGTTTGGGGAGTATCCTAACACTCCTCCAGAACCAATAGACTAATTCAAAAATTCCAAGTTCTGTAAATATGTAGGGAAATTAGCTTGTGGCTGTGAATGGAGGGGATGATTAACATTTGGCTGGGGATAACCGGGTATTGATTGGACCTGATTTATTGGATGAACCGAGTGGGGAACTAGAGGCAACTATGGAATAGGATTCATGATAGGCGTGTGATTGGTCAGAGCCTAGTTGAGAGATTGGACCTGGCTTGGGTGAGCAGTTGGTCCCAGAGATGGTAGAGGTCCAAACAAATGTTGTCTCAGGTCTGTATTGACCGTAACAGTCTCTGCATATGCAGTGAGCAAGGTGGTTGGAGGATTAGTTATCCACTTAAGGAAGGTAGAGGTAAGGCTATCAAGGGCTTCGAAGTAGACCTCTAGGGCAGTGTCCTCATTTCCAACATAAGGTTCTTGAAGTCTAGTGTATGCTCGGTGGAACCTATTGTTGAATGATCCTATAGGCTCATTAACCTCCGTTTTTACCCTAGTAAACTACGTATACAACTCATTAGCACTAATGAGAATCTTAAATTTCAGTAGAAATGCAGCCTCAAGCTCAACCCAATTAGAAATGGATGCAACAAGTAAATGGTTATACCAATAAAAGGCCTCCTCTCCTAGAGAATAGGGGAAAATTCTACATGCAACATCCTCATGATTAATCCCTCTATCTCTCAGACAAGTCTGAAAGATCCTAATGTGCTCTTTTTCTATCTTATTTGGGTCATTTGTGTGAAATTTAGAGAAAAAATGCTCAGGGTTCTTGGGCATAACATTGTAGTTATTGAATGTCAGAGGTGATGGGTTATTCACCAAGAAAGCCCTTGGTGTAGGTGGTAATGGTCGATGGATGACTGGTTAGGGTTGTGGAATGGAACTTGTATCAGAATCAGAATCAGATGAAGTGGATGGAGGTGGGGATGGTGGAAATGATGGATTGGATGATGATTCCTCCCTTTTTTTGGTCCTTCTTGACCTGGTTGGAGGTGGCAATTCTTGAAAATCTTCTTCTTCTTCTGGTATAGATCTGGTTCTCCTTCTAAGCCTCTCAGGAGAAATGGCATTTAGAAAATGCTCCAACTTGCTTGTTCAAGCCCTCCTTCAAGTACCAATCCTATTGTTTGGTGTTTCTACACATCAACAACTCAGATAGAATAAAATCTATCCTATCTCTCTTGAAAGATTGATCTCTATGAACAAAGAGATAACCCCAAGGTCTCACAAGTGTCAGGTCATGACAATGCAGTAGAAAAAACTCAGTGATAAAATGTGAATATGCTGGTAATCACAAGGGGTCTTACGTACAAATGCTGGAAGCTCTAAACTCATTAGATTTTAATATATGGTGATGCTTTAACTTCTAGTTCTAACCATATAATAAAGAAGCAACAAAAGATGAGAGTTTCAGAAGTCCTAATGCTAACACTACTTCTAAGATTAACCATGCAAATGATGAAATACCTGGAATGGACCAATCCCTTAAACTAATTTATGTTCAACCTAGGCTATACTTGCAATCTTACAGAAAATAGTGCAATCTTCTAAGGTGTTAAAGATTTTCAGGCTGTAGGCATTCATTCAATAAGACTGATTGAATATCTACAGTTGAACTAAGCACATGAATATGAGGTACAAGTTGACCTTGCACAACATTCCCACAATCAAGAAGCTTCCCAAACTATGAACCAGGAGTTGCTACAACACTCCAAGCATTAAATCACAAGCATTACTAACTAAAGATAAGGTGTATTCAAATATTTCCAAGCGATTTGAAAGATAGAACAAGAATCATGCAAGATTATTCAATGCAAGAAAAGGCACCAGTCATAACACAATGTCCACAGTTTGTATTAAATCATCACATTTGCAACAATTCTAGTCTGTTACAACACTTACTTGAAATGTAAAATCTAACTTATAATCTTCTAACCTAGTACTCTACTGCTAAACCTACTGATTACAAGTCTTCTGACTTAGTCTTCCAATCTCCACCGAACCTTTATAATTCCAACCTTTACAAAGGAAGCAGAGTGCCATACTTATAGAACAATAGGCCCGCGTGAAACAAAGCTAGGGTTACAAGGAAACTCGGCCACCAATCAAATTGGCCCTGACAGCTAGCAATAACTCGCTGTCAAGCAATGAATGCAGCAAGGACCCCCATTAGATCAATTTGGGATTGCACAAAGTCAGGGAATGGATCCTCGAGCCACACCCACCAAAAGACTTAACACGCGTGAACAACAACATGCACGAAAAACACCAGCATGAATATGACCCACAAATCGGATCCGAGCTGGGAAAACAAATGGCTCAGATAGAAAAAAACCAGGTTGAGCCCCTTCAAATCACGGTTGCCTACCATTAATGGCCACCAACCAAATCGGCCTTGCATGCGGGAATGGGTTTCATGATAGTAGCCACAAAGTGTACCTGACTGCACCTGCAAATCTCACCAAATCTTCAAAGTCTATCCAACAACTCCAGATCGATCCAACTTGCAATCAAACACGCCACCATTAATGTCCAATACACCATCAAAATCTAAGCAGGTCCATTAGAGTTCCTAAGGAAAAAAAATCAAGCATAAACCTAGGCGGAGGCGGAAAAAAAGAAAGGCGAAGGCGGAACCATGAGCAAAGCAAGAACAAAGACACAAGACAGGCGGAGGCGCAGGAGGAGACGAAATGGGAATGGGAAAGGAAGGGAAACAGGTGGGAGCAGAGGTGGAAAAGGGACCAAAACAGGAATGGAAGGAAGACAGGTGGAGGCAGAAACAAAGCCAACCCCGACGGAACCAAGGATGAAACGGGAACCAAAACGGGAACCAAAGGGGAACAGGCGGAGGCGGAAACAAAAACAACCCTAGTGGAAGCAAAGGTGGAATAGGAACGGGAACCGAACCGTGAACTTTGCCAAAGTTCAAAGTTAGGTTCCATCTCGGTCCTAGCTTTGACAAACAAGTGAAAGACGAAGCGAAGAAAACCTAAGGGAGGAAAACCAACCCGAAGGCCAAAGACAAACAAGGCAACGGGAAAAAAAAAGAATGTGGGAGACAGAGCCGGAATGGGAAAGGAAATAGAATCGAGAACTTAGCCAAAGTTCAAATTTCAGTCTCATCCTGGTTTAGCCTTTGGAAGAACAAAAGGGAAAGCGAAGCAAAGAAAAAGAAAGAAGAAGGCAAAAGAGCGGGAAGTGGAGCTGGAATGGGAACGGGAATAGAACCGAGAACTTAGCCAAAGTTCAGAGTTAAGTCCCATCCCGGTTTCGCCTCTAACAGAACAAAAGAAACAAGGAAAACAAGGAAAACCTAAGGGGGAAAACCAACCCTTAAGACCCAAAAAAAAACACCAAGGGGAAAAACCGAAGGCAAAAGAAGACCACCCCAAAGAGGACATCCGCGAGACTCCAAAACCATCAAGAATTGAACACAAAGGCACTCACAACCAGGGCAAGCACTAAAGATCAAAACCCCAAGATTTTTAAAGATAAGCACAAAAGAGGGGACAAGTCACAAAAATGGGCCAAAAGGGGCAGGCCAAGAGAGGGTCCCCATTTTCAGTGGGGCGTGTGTGCAAAACTGCACAACACTCCTTTATCCTTGTGACATTTCTATAGGGATAGAAGTTGATCCAGAATCATGCTACTTTCACATATTCTTGCTTTGGATTTCAACCTTTTTATCTCTTGATCTAATTTCTCATTTTCTTTTGATTTATATTTGATGGTGTTTGTTGATGCCTAAAATTGCTAGGCAAACATCCTTATGGGAAACTCAGTAAATGGGAGACCAATTACGCTAAACTGAGTAACCTCTGGGTTTTTTAAAGAAGCTGAATTTTCCTATAATTGGGGGCTTTGGAAATGGAAAAGGAAGTAGATATAAAAACAAAAACTAATTCCTAAGGCGATGCACCAAGGTGTAAGTGTTTAGCCATGGGAAACCTTCCTTTCAGATACGGTTTGAGGGCTTGTTCAATAGTCTACTGTATCCAAGAATAAATGAAACATAGATGAAAACCTTAAGCAATTTAACTAGATAATATAGTATAAATTCCATACACATTTACTAAATAAGAAGAGTCTGAGACATGATCCCAAACAACAAATTTATATTGAAGTTATAAAAGTTGCAGATAAACTACTTAATACAATAAGTAGCATAGAATAATGTCTTGTATCAACTAAGAAACAAAGAGGCCGAACAAGTGGCACAGTCTCTAAGTCTTAATAAAATAATTAAAACAATACAAAGGCTTAGAGCTTTTTCGATCTCTTTTTTATAAATTTTTGAACCATGTGATAGAGCATTGTAGTAGTATATATAGAGATCACCCACTATCATAGAGCCAGTAACTGAAAAGATTCCTAGATATGAGTAATGATACCCATTGCCATGATTTCCCAAAACCGTTGCAATAGAAATATTCAATTCATCACACGCAGTCACCCTCGACCAAGATTCACTTTCCAACAAATGATGATTGTGGTCCCAAGGAAGAAGCAACTAACCTCTCTGGGTGACACGTGTCACTCATCCATAAAGTTGGTTAGGACACATGGTGAAGAGATGGAGACTCTCAACAATTCATCCCAATCCTTTGATTGAAACCCTCATGGTGTCAACACATGGATAAGCCTACATTCGAACGATGGTTGTGGGGACTGCTTAAAAGTTTCCCTCAGAATGATGTGACGTGGCATGCTGGCAACACTTGGAGGAGAAGCAAAGGAGAGAGGGCTCCCAAAGTGTGTGCTTCTGACACGTGGCATAAAAATGGAGCTCGAAAGAGAGGTAAGGGAAGAATCTCGATCAATGAGCATGCGGTGGGCACATGGAGCAAGCGCCGAAGGGTGATGAAAAAAGGGGTTGGTGATTTTTTAAACATTCAAGACGCGGGTCAAGGTTTATGCAAAAATTATCAATATCAACCCGAATGGAGATCCAAGGATTTTTCAATCCATAGTATTCTTAAAATTTTCTTCAGTATTTTTGCATTCATCTAGTTGCTTCTTCAAATCCACAATGCTCTCCTTTGACTCCTTTAATTCTTGGTTGAACTCTTTGTGTCTTGCTTTGAATTTTTGGATTTTCTTCCTTAGCTTTGAGATGCAATCATTTGCTTCCATAAGGTTTTCTTTCAACTCTTCATTCTCAAATTCTATACTTTCCATATCACTCAATATTGACTTCAATTCTTCCTCAAAGTAATAATCTCCTACCATCTATTCAAACTGCCAAGATCTCCCTCAAGCGATTAAGCTCTATCTACAAGGGGCCAAGCTCTAATACCAATTAATGAATAGTCTGAATAACTAAGATGAGGGTGAATGATTCATCTTAAAAAAAATCTTTTCTTTATTTAATCTAGAGAAAACTTATACCAATCAGAAAATAATCAAACAAATAAGAACATGGATGCACAACACCAAGCATAATGAACACTAGAATTTACGTGGAAACCCAAGAAGGGAAAAAACCACGAAGAATGTTAATTCTCAATTATAAAGCACCGGTTAAGGTGGCATCAGTTAAGGTGATTTTTACAAAGGCTCACTACCAAGTTGCTCACTGCAGGGTGGCTCACTGTCGGTGGGCTCACTGTCAAAATACAAAACAACAGATTAAAAAATAGTTTCACTGACAAAAGTAAATTGATGAAGCTGCATCTACATATGCAGGAATTCAGTTCCGGTTAAGAGCACAATTTATGTCTGCAGCAAATCTGATTAAGAATCTTTTGCACACCTTCCTTCCACAACCTTTGCACAACTTTCTACCAAAACAAATTACTCCTTCCTTTGCACTCTTCTATTTTTTTGCACATATCATACTAATTCCACGCATCTATATCTTCAATCAAAAATATGTTCTCTATAAGTATGCATGTATACCCGTAGAACAAAATTAAATTAGCCACATAATATCTTCATAGTCTTCTAAGTCGGCCAACCACCATTTGAATTTATCTCACCATGACAAAACGTGTTGGCATGAAGAGCAAGCTTCAAATATTCAACGAGACCTTGCATGCTAACACCAGACCCAAAAGATAGGTCGCACGTAAAGATCTTCCTACCACGTTACCAAGGGACCAAAAATAGGTCAAACATAAGATAGCATAATCACCAAAAGGTAGCACATTTGAATTACATGAAATATATTTTGGAGCCAATGAGAACGCCACAACAAAGACCAAATCTTGATTAACATCAATTGATAGGAATGCCACAGACAAGACCAAATCTTTATTAATATCCATTTGATGGGAACACCACAACCATGACCAAATCTTGATTATCATTAATTTCAATATCAATCAAAGAAGCACAATTTGACATACCAAAACTTGTAACATGCAACATGAAGTTTCAGATAGCAAGGTTACCCGGAGTAAGCTTTGAGTACAACATACATCATAAAAGGATTAGTCTTCATTATACTGCATCAACTGAATTCAACAAATGTCCCAAAAAGGAATACTGCCACATCCAGATTAAGGATAATCTCCACCTAACACAACATCATAGCATACGATAAGATGGATCAAGTTTGTACATCATCTAGAGTACAACCTTCAGGATCCAAGGCTTTGACATCAATGACAATAATGATAAATCATCTCAACAACTTCTCAACATATCTATCTAAATATATCCACATGCTATATCTACTCCTTAACCACTAATCCAACTATATAGATATAGGTTTGAGGGAGGTTAATTAGAATGATGACTGCAAATATAAAACTAAATGAAAATTACCACTCCCCTATGAAATAGAGAGTGAAAAGTTTGTGTAATTGAAAAGATGGAAGAAGACAATTAGGACTAGAACTTTGCCCTTAATGACATAGCAAAGATGTGTACTATGGAAACAATCACTTTGGCTTCCCAATCATTGCAGACTCCTTCCTTCAACTATCTTATTAAATGATTTGGTGATTAACAATCATCGCCATTAATGAGTTCTTCCACTTCTGTAACTATTGTGTTCTTGTTGTTCTAGAATTTCCCTCCCATCTCTGTTTGAAATCTTTTGGCTGTAGGTTGTGCTTCCTAGTCATTGCAGGTTACACTCTACTTACTCTAGCTTCTCGATTGCAAATAGAATTAATCTAACATATACACAGTACTAATAACCTCAAATTAAACATAGATCCATATTGCATTCCATACACACTCACACATCTAATTATGCAATTACCATCATATCATAATCATAAATCCATACATCGAAACTTGGTTCAAGTTGCATGAAATACATAAAAAGGATAGATAAGTTTAGGAATGTATATGAAATGAGTATCTAGAAATGTCTAAAAGCATGAACTAGAACAATAGAAAACTAGCTAATTCTTGGTCTCATCATATACAACTATTTCCTAATTCAAATATTTTCTCTGCATAGTAGAAATTGTAAATATTTTCTACAAGAAAAAATTCTCTATACCAAACGTGTTAATCTTTGGTCTAGGCCAACATTGCAATACATTCTACAATCCCAGATTGGTATTTAAGCAAAAAAAAATTGAATCTTTATGGTAAGTTGTACAAAGGCGAGTGACAGTACAAAATTGTATGTACATAAGTTTGACATTTATCTAAGTAGTTCATGTTCAATATTTTAGGGTAGAGGATGTTTATGTGAAGAAGAATAGAGTGTAAGTGTGAGGCTATCAAATTGACAAAGCAGTATTGCAAATTCACTCTGTAAGGTTTATGACAAAGATTTGTTTGTAAGTGTAAATGTAATAATCTTTATTGTATTTTGTGATTGGTTCCACAATTCATGTGAGGTTGGTTCCTCTTGTACTCTAGGTTGGTTCTTAGCTTGGTGGATTGGTGTCTCCTTTAGGTTGTTGCCTATAAACTATTTTGTGGATGGGTGTCTCTAGTGGGTTGATGCATGCAAAATTAATTGTAAGATCTGATTTATTTTTGTGTGGTAATATTTGGACAGTAGATCCAAGCAACTTTTCTCATCTTGTGTGATTGCTTTAATTACTAGTCTAATGTTCTTAACGATGTTTTGATGTTCATTAGTGCTTTAATTAAAGTTAAAATTTTATGATATATTGATTCAACCCCCTCTAAGTATATTTGTGTGTTCAACAAATGAATGCATAAATAAAATATAAAATAACACAAAACACAAAGACACAGATAAACATGGTTCGCCCAATATGGGTTATGTATGTGAAAAAGGACTAGTCCTTCATTTATTTCGTCTAGAAAAATGAAGGAACACAACCTATAACACATCCACTATAACTTCATCTCCTCAAAATATAATACATAGTCATAATATAATGCCTTCATAAAAGGGGCTACCTTCTAGGGCAAGAAAAAACCAACATAACATCTACCATTAGATCTATAACCTAATGATGAACAATCTAGATTTGCAGTGAATAAATATATATAATGTGGATTTTGAGGACACTACCCTTGAATTATTGTTGAGATGCTCGATCCTCAGACCCTCCACTAGGGGGATGGGCCCCTCATACCTGGCAGTGAGGGTACCCCTTACACCTTTCCCTACCTCCTTGTCCACATTATAAATATTAACTAATAAGATCAAGCTCAATAACCAAAAATCTCCCACTTGGAGACTGATCATGACAAATCCAAAAAAAATCAAGTTCCACCAACACAAGCCACATGCAACAATGTTTCAAGGTACTCACTTAACAATGTGAATGACTCAACATAATGAATGGTAATGTTGAAATATACCGCAAAAACATCAATCAACAAGGCATATGTAATATATGGCACAAGTGAGCTAACACAACAAGGAAGGAGAGGGCTTTGTGAATCTTTTGGTCAATCAAGACTAAATGACCAGTGGAGCTTTTGATCCAATGACTTTCACTATCCCAGCATAACAATCAGTTAAATGATTTTAAAAGCCCCATCATTAACTATTAAGAATTTAATTGATATTTGAAATCGCCTAAAAATACTTTATATAACTTTTTAACTCTTACCTTTATTTATTAATTATATGAACATATCTTATTTTGAAATCAAACTAATATATTCAATTTGATATCAATACTTAAAAAAAATCAAAGATAAATTATACCGTTAAGTAGAGAATTGACTCACAATCAGCCCATGATATAAAATTATAAAAATGCCCCATATTAGTTATTTCCATTACTTAAAAATCAAATGCCCATAAAGATTAATGCTAGGTAATCAAATTCGAAATGACTAGAGGTTAATTCTTGTCCCAAGTATTAATGTGAGAATCAAATCAATACTTATCTGAGAATCAATTCTTTTGATTTCCACACGAATTAATTCTTTTCCCAACTATTAGTGGGAGAATCAAAGGAATATCTAAGATGGAATTGTTTTCAAAGGTTAACGTTTAGGTGGGAACTTCAATGATTTCATTGGAAAAAATGTAAAAGTATTCATGGAAAGGGTGAATCAAATAAAATATTTGAAAGGGAGAATATTAAGGTAAAAGCAAGTGATTCGCGGAAAGCTAATGTTTGAGATTAAAGTTGATTTTAAAGTTGTTTTTGAAAAAGTAAAAGTAAAGACACATATTTTATGCTTATATTAATAATAAGTAAATTTCAAGTGAAAGATAATGTAGCTAAGTAGGAGACTTTTTTTTGAATTTTAAACAATAATCAGATTTGGAAAAATAAATAAATAATTTATTTATTTTTAATTATTTTTTAAATGTAAAGGAGGTCAAAGGTTTAAAGTGGTCTTATCTTTTAGATTAGATTGTTAACACAATAAAATTGAAGTATTGTTAACTCAAAACTTATTTAGGCTGAAATTTTATTTTAAATATATTAATTCTAGTTAAAATATATCTCTCACAATATTTTTAGATACTGTAAATGTAATATTATTTTGGTGTTAATTTTTTAAAATTGAATAATTTAATGTTCTTCATGAGTATTATTTGTATAAATAACATATTTTAAAAAAAATTGAAAACTCTTTTCTAAATTTAAGTGTAGTTTTCAAACATATAATTTTCTAATATCTCAGTTGTGTTTCTATTTTCTTTTTTATTTTCACTTAAATTAGATCATCACTACAAAAATGTAAGGTTGATTATTTTTTCAAGGAAAAATACTATTAATGTTTATTTAAAAAATTTAAAATATAATACACTAGAGGAGAGATTCTATGTCAAGATGATATAATTATTTTCTATCCCACAAAATTAGTTAAGAAAAAAAATGGAAACAAAATGAAATCTGCTATAAAAAAAGTGGAGCCCTCTTTAACCTCATTTTTCATTATTTTATTAGCAATTAAATTATAGTGTCAATTTTATTAAAAATTATATTCAACAATTTTTTTTAATTTTCTTAAAATACAAACATAAACTATACTAAAAAATTGCATTTCATTCATTTACATCACCTCAAAATTCAAAACATACATGTTTGTTTTAAGTGATTCAAGTTAAAATGTTAAATTAGTGTTGTTCATTTCTTTTATAGGAAGGTCACATAACTTTGAAATTTTTCCCAAGATGAATCATTTTTTTAGAGTTATGATGTTCTTCATGCTTGATTTAGGTCTACAAAGTGCGCTCAGGTTTTAATGCAAGTGTGCTTTCACTTGTGCAAAGTGCAAGCACACTTTGGCTTGCTCTAAATAGTGCAAAATTTAAACTTTTTTAAAGCACTCACATGTTTTTTATTTGATGAATTTGTTAGGTTTTTTGAGCAATGATGACATAGATTGTAAGTGCTACGTGTATGTCTTGTTGTGTGTGTGATATTAAATTTTACCATAATTTTTTTTTTATGTCATATGTGTCATTATACATGACATGCCCCTTTGTGTGTTTGTTTCCATTCAATGCAACAACCCTATACCCTCAAGCCTATACATTAAACTTTGAACCAGGCTACACCCTCAACCCTTATCCATATACCCTATACCCATAACCTAATACTTAAGTCCTAATCCCTCAACCCTTAACCCTATACCTTAAACACTAAACCTTTTAAACCCTACACCCTTAACCCTCATCCCCATAACTTATACCCTCAACCCAATACTTAAGCCCTAATCCCTCAACCCTCTTGACCTTATACCTTAAACCCTAAACCCTACACTCTCACCCCTTAACCCTATACCTTAGAAACTCAACCTTAAACATTATCCCTCAACTATAAACCCTTAACCTTCAACCCTATAACTTAAACCCTAAACCCTACACCCTCAACAATCATCCCTAAACCCTTTACCCTCAACCCTATACTTAAGCCCTAATCCCTCAACCCTCAACCCTTATCCTTATACCCTATACCCTTAACCCAATACTTAAGCTCCAATCCCTCAGACCTCAACCCTATACCTTAAACCCTAAACCCTACACCCTCAACCCTCATCCCTATACCCTATATCGTCAACCCAGTACTTAATTCCTAATACCTCAACCCTAAACCCTATAGCTTAAACCCTAAACCAAGTAAACTCTCAACACTTAACCCTATAACTTAGACACTCAACCCTGAACATTATCCCTTGATTATAAACCCTCAACCCTCAACCCTATACCCTCAACCCTATACTAAATCCCTATCAACCCTCAACCTTATACATTAAACCATAAACTCTACACCCTCAATTCTCATACCTAAACCCTAAACTATAAACCCAATACTTAAGCCCTAATCCCTCAACCCTCAACCCTTTGCCTTAAACTATAAAACCTAGTCTCTCAACCCTTAACCTTATATCTTAGACACTCAACTCTGAACATTGTCCCTCAACTGTAAACCTTCATCCCTCAACCCTATACCTTCAACCCTCATCCCTATACACTATACCCTCAACCCTATAATTAAGACCTAATCCCTTAACCCTCAACCCTATAACTTAAAACCTAAACCCTACACCCTCAACCCTTATCCCTATACCTATACCCTCAACCAAATACTTAAGCCCTAACCCCTCAACCCTCAACCCTATACCTTAAACCCTAAACTCTACACCCTTAAGCCTCATCCCTATGTACCTTATACCTTATACCATCAACCCAATACTTAATCCCTAATCCCTCAACCCTTAACCCTCAACCCTATACATTAAAACCTAAACCCTACACTCTCAACACTTAACCCTATACCTTAGAAACTCAACCCTAAACATTATCCCTCAACTGTAAACCCTCAACCAAGTCAATCATATACCCTCAACCCTATACTAAAGCCCTAATCCATCAACCCTCAACCTTATACCTTAAAATATAAACCTTACACCCTCAACCATCATCCCTATACCCTATACCCTAAACCTTATAATTAAGCCTTAATCCTTGAACCCTCCACCCTATACCTTAAACCCTCAACCCTTATCCCTATACCCTATACCCTCTACCCAATACTTAAGCCCTAAACCCTCAACCCTATGTCTTAAATCCTAAACCATACACCTTCAATCCTCATCCCTATACCCTATACCCTCAACCCAATACTTAATCCCTAATCCCTCAACCCACAACTCTGTACCTTAAACCCTAAAACCTACACTCTCAAACCTTAACCATATACCTTAGACACTCAACCCTATACTAAATCTCTAATCCCTCAATCCTCAACCCTATACCCTAAACCCTAAACCCTACACCCTCATCCCTATACACTATACCGTTAATCAAATACTTAATCCAAGTAATCCCTCAACCCTTAACCCTATACTTTAAACCCTACACCCTCAACCCTCATCCCTATACCCTATACCCTCAACCCAATACTTAAGCCCTAATCCCTCAACCATCAACCCTATACCTTAAACCCTAAACGCTATACCCTCAACCCTCATCCCTATACCATCAACCCAATACTTAATCTAGGTAATCCCTCAACCCTTACCCCTATATCTTAAACCCTAAACCCTACACTCTTAACCCTTAACCCTATACCTTAGACAGTCAACCCTGAAAAATTATCCCTCAATTGTAATCCTCAACCCTCAACCCTAAACCCTATACCTTAAACCCTAAACCCTACACCCTCAACCCCCATACCTATACCCTATTCCCTCAACAATCATACATACAAACTTACATGCATACAAACATACATACATAAAACATATATTTATACAAACATCCAAAAAACATAAAGTGAGGCATAATGTGAGCACATTATAATGCACTCACATTATGTCAAATTTGTGACATAACATGAGCGTGTTATAACACACTTGTGTTTTGTCTTGCTTCAATGGGAATCCCCAAGCATTTGGCTTGGATTTACTTTGGGTTTCCAACCCAAACGCTTGGACCGCCTTTTCAATGCCCAAAAATGTTGTTTTGCATATTCTACAAAATTTCACATAATCTCGTTTGTGCTAACCATCAAGTTTGCAAGTGTTTCAAGGTCGATTAAAAAAACACCTGGGTAATGTTAAGCTCTCTCTTAGCTATTTAATGATGTAATTTTTTTCACATTTTTACTATGTTAAAAGGCTTTCATCTTTAATTTCTTTTGTTGGTGTATCCGTTTTTTTGTTAAAAACCAATGTTTAGTATTTTTTACTTTATTTTTTAACTGTTCATTGAAATTTCAAATAAATTACATTTTTATAAACTAGAATCCATTCTACACATATTAAAAAAAAATGATTTTTGATTAGTTTTCAAAATTATAGGGGTACTATGGCCAAAGTTTTGTTTTTCAGGATGTGTCCACTTTTAAAATTAGTAAAAAATCATATTTTCATTAAAAAAATATTAAAAAAATTGAGCATGTAAACTGCATGCTATCAACTAATTTCTCACTAAAACGATTTTAAAAATACTAAAAAATGGTTAACATTTTGAGGGAGCCCCAACAAATTTTTTGATTAAAAACATGACCAATTTTTGTGGCTCCCTTTTTTGAACCCCTTAATCTCTACCATTTTTAAAAATAAATAGTAGTTTAGAAAGTAGATTTAGAGCACTACGACACTTTTTTTTGTTGCGACACTTTTTTTTGTTGCATCTTAAAATTTTGAGTGTAACTATCCTCAATTTCTCATCTAAGTTCAATATTTCCTAATTTTAGAAAGAAAAAAAATTGGCCACTTAAGACCCCTTTTTGGCCCCTCATCTTTGTCCACTTACCCATATACATGGTTTATTTTCTGGGAGGAACTCATTATACATTTTGGTGACACTCTTAAGGATAGATACTTTAGCCAACTTACAAAATTAAAGATAAAAAGTAGGTCGATGACTATACTCAGCAATTTCACACTTTTTTGAAAGAGTGGAGCATTGCTAAAAGGGAAATTTCGTAAGAATCATTTCTAGCAGGTTTAAAGAACCACATTAAATATGGGGTATAAATTTTATTTTCTAGGAATTTTTTATTTATTTTTAGACTGCAGGAATCGGCCGGGTATTTGTCCCCCTATAAACTGTAGTGTGCTTGATAAAAAAAAATCATGTGATCAGGGCACTGGTGCGACATGCCCTTCGGTACCATGGGTAAAGTGGGGAGACTAGACCTCATGACCTCTTTCCTACAACATGATGCTTTAGCCAATTGAGTTAGGCCCACCTCCCTTTTTCTAGGCAATGATTATGGCAAGGTAGCTAGAAAGATTTTTTGGCTAATAAATGACAAAGTTTTGTAAACTTAAAAGATAGAAGCAATTCGACATAGTCACTTCCTTAGCCTACTAGATTGACTCTACAAAAATTGAATAGAAGATGGCAAAGGAGTTATGTTTTAAATATGATATCATCTATAGTCAATGAAATAAATGTACTAAAAAACTTGTCCTACATTGAAAGACCAAGCGATAAATAAGAGGAGGAAAAAGAAATGTCAGATGATAACAATGAGATGGATGAAAAATTGAAGATAACCAACTAACTATTTCTTCTCATATACTTTTTGGAATTAGCACCCCACAAAAATCTCAAGGTAGTGGGTTTATTGAAGAAAAAGAGTAACAATATCGATAAACCCATGCACTCACAACAAGTCATAAACATGAAGTTAGTTGCTTGTCTAAATTATTTTATATATCAAGCTCCAAATTTTGAGTTCCTAATGACATATGGAGGTGTTACTAGTTGCTCAATGAAATACTATAGGATTAAATTGACTATGGGAGATTACTAACTTGATTTTTTAATGTTTGCTATCTCCATGGATGTGGTAGATATTGTGTTGGAATTATAGTGGTTTACTATATTGGGGACAATTGAGATGAACTTCTAAGAGTAGTTCATGCATTTTTACTTAGGAGATAGGATATTAAAACTAAGAAGGTTATGTGCAAAATCTTCACAAATGATAAGCTATCATCAAATGAAAATATTCTTAAAAAGGGATCATTGTCATTGTGGCCCAATTATTTTTATTAGTGGCTTATCATTCAAAGGTTCCTACCTAGTTAAATCTATAAGAAATTATAGAAATTCACTCAATATTTTTTTGATATATACTCAAATTATTGCCTCCTAAAAGATATCATAATCATGTCATTCAACTAGTACTAAAGATCCAACCACCTAAGATAGATTCTTATAGGTAACCTTATGCAAAAAAAGTGACACTGAGAAGATGGTTTGGGAGATGCTAGAGGTAGGTATTATTAGGCATAGTTACAATGATTATTCCTCTCTAATGGTAATGGTGTGCAAGGAACATGTAATTGATAGATGTTTCTAGATTACAAAGATCTCAACAAGTGTGTCATAAAATATAACTTTCCCATTCTAATAATTTTTGATTTGCTAGATGAGCTTAATGGTGTTATTTACTTTGAACCAAAATTTATATTCATTATAATTATCATCAAATCAAAACTAGATATGAGGATATACATAAGACAAATTTTCAAATCCATGAGGACAATTATAATTTTTTGGTGATGCCTTTTGGCCTCACAATGGACCATCTACATTTCAAAGTTTGATAAACTCTATCCTTAGGCTATTTTTATGGAAACTTATTTTGATATTTTATGATAACTTATAGAAAAAAATGGGAGTAACACTTGCAACATCTAAATTAGGTTTTAAACATTCTTGAAGAGGACCAACTTTATGCTAAACCATCCAAGTCTTGGTTTTGAGTGAAATAAGTGGAGTACCTAGGTCATATTATTTCATATAGGGGATTCAAGGTGGACCTGACATGATTAAGGCTATTTTTCAATGGAAAATACTTAATATTGTTAAGAACCTATAGGGTTTTTTAGGGCTTCCTAGTTACTAACATCAATTTGTAAGGAACTATGGTAGCATAGCATCACCTCTCATAAATTTTTTGAGGATGCATATCTTTCAGTGGAATGAGATAGGTACTAGGGAATTTTAGAAGCTAAGGGAAGCCACATGTGCATAACTCCACTTCTAGCTACCCCAAATTTTTCTAGATCATTCATTATGGAATGTGGTGCTTTAATACATGACATAAGAGTAGTATTCATGTAAGAGGGAAGACATAGAGCATTTAAGAATCACAAAATTAAAAGGTAATAATTTGTTGAAGATAATCTATGAGAAAGAAATGTTGGCTAGATCATGAATGTAATAAAAAATTTAGACCTTATCAAATAAGAGGAGACTTTAAGGTAAAGCATGATAGTCTCAAATACTTAACTTGGAATAGAATTTTTTATCTAAAGAACAAAATTTAAGGGTCACAAGAATGTTGGGATGTGACTTTGAGATCGTATATAAGAAAATAAAGGATATTATTGTGGTTAATGCTCTATCTAGGAGGAATAAATCCAATGAGTCGCTATTGAATTTTCTTTCCATATTATAGGTAAACTAGGTAATTGAGGCATGTAAAGAATGGGAGAATCACATGGATAATTAAAATCAAAGTGTATCAAGCAATTTTGTATGGAAAGGAAATTTTTTATGGTACTAGGATTGGTTGTACCTATGTAAGATATCAAACCTTAAGTTTAATATTTTGGTAGAACTACATGCTTGTACAATAAGTGGGCACATAGGATTCTTGATGACTTTACATAGAATCAAGAAAGACTTATAAATTGGGATGGGTTAAAAGGGGGTGTTTAAAAAATTGAAGTAAAATGCATGCAATTCTAGAAAAATAAAGAGGAAATTAAGACTTAGGGTCTTCTGCAACCCTTATCTATTCCAAGCTAGAGGTTGGAGGATGTGTCCATGGATTTCATCACAATTTTTCTAATTTTGAAGGGGAAAATGTCATCATGGTTTTTATGGATTGACTCACCAAATATGCACATTTTTTTATTTCTTTTCATACCCATTCATAGAAAGCACTATAGAAATGAAATTTATGGATATTGTTTAGAAATTGCATGGACTCCAAATTTCATAGTAAGTGCTCATGATTCTATATTTACAAGTAATTTTTGGACTGATTTATTTTCATGTTTAGTCACTTAGCTTGCTCATAGCTCATCACATCATCCTTAGTTAGATGGATAGATTGAGGTGGTTAATAAAGGCTTGGAGGGTTATGTTTGATGTAATTCTTTAGATAAATAAGAGAGATATGGGCAATTTCTACCACTAGTAGAATGGTGGAACAACATTTATTTCCATAATTCATTTAAAATGTCTCTATTTTTGGAGCTATATGAGTAATATCTACCATTAATCACCTCTTTGTTATAGGTACACCCAAAGGTCCAAATAGTTGAAGAACACATCCAATATCCACAAGGTATTCTTGTGAGTCTTAGGGAGAATTTGGAAATGGTACATAATAGAATGAAGCAACAAGAAGATCAAAATCCTAGTGTGGAATATTGAAGTAGGATCAAGGGTCTTGTGAAATTAAAACCATATAAGTAAAAGTTCTCAGAAAAATAGGAGAATGATAACAAGCTTGCACCCAAGTATTATGGTCCTTATAAGTTTCAGAGAGGATAGTAGTGTAGTATTAAAATTGGAGCTACCTATGTCAACAAAAATACACGCAATCATCCATGTTTCATGCTTGAAGAAAGTTACCAAAGAAAGGGTTGTTATAGCCTAGACCTAGTTACCAAAGCATGATGAGGAGGGACAACAATTTTGGAACTAGATGGAATCCTTCAAACATGCACTAAGAGACTACAAATGATGCCAATCATAGAGTATTTGATCAAACAAAAGGATTCTCCAATTGAAGATGCTATATTGAAAATTGGATAATTTTTGCACAATCATCCATAGTTGGTCAATGTTGAGTACATAGTTTCTCTAAAGAGGGGGCATGATATGCCCTTAAACTATTGGTTGTACTAGGATATATTTAGTTGACTTGTGGATAACACAACCATCAATTAAGTTAGATAATCATTTATAGTCTTATATAGGTAGTTAAGTCATTGTATGCGGCATCCAAGCCATAAGTCGAGTATCTATGAGTTAGTGGTTATTTTATGATCATCATATTGAATTGTGTTCTTAATAGAGTTTTTTGGAAGTTTTCTCCCTTAAAATGACTTATTATTCTCAAACATTATCAAGTATTTTTATAATAAATTTTAATATATTATTTTCTTGTGCAAATTATTTCATTATCTAGTTATTACTTTCGTAACTTCTTTCCTCATAACTTAAGCATTACTATAATTACCACTAAATAACCTTAACTAACAGATCTTTTAAATTGATCCCTTTATCATATAACTTAAAAATTGTTAAAATTTCTATTTGTGAATGATTCTATCAGGGATCAAGTTTTATTAAGGACAAAGACCCAACACAAGGTTAAAACAGTACCTAGTTGAAAAAGTTTTAGTCTAAGGCTCTGCTTCATATTGGATAGCTGAACGATTAGGTGACTGAAAGCAAAATACTTTGAAGAACCCAATGGGAAGGGACGGATACACCTGCAGCACGGACGACAGCAACAAATTCAGTGCACCCTTGCCATGGATAGGCATATACGTAGCAGGCGCGTCTTTGATATGCTTAGGGGGAATAGGAGCCGACACGGTGAATGGCCTCCGCCACAAGAGGCTCTGGTTCCCTTCAGATTCTTCCCCATCAACTCAATCACGCTCACCCTGCTCTCCGTGGCTACGAAGTTGCCCATGGACCTCACGTCGCCCATGCCGGCCGCTCAAGACCAGCTCACCAAACTGACGGGCACAGTCTTCATCTGCATCGTCATGTCTTTCTCCATGCCCTCCTTCGCCATAATGCAGGACACCGAGATTCTCTCCAACCTGGTCGCTCTCTTCATCTTCGTCTTCACGGTCGTGGTAAACGTGTGCATACAGCTGGCCACGGGTGCCATCTACACTTTCATGGCAGAGCACATAGTTGTGGTGCTCTGTATGTTGCTTCTGCTTGCGCTCACCTGTTGCTCCGCGCTCGTGGTGAACACTACTAACGGCATACTGAAGGATCAATATGATTGCAAGGCGGCCACCAAGTTAGAGAGAACGCAGATGGAGTATATAAAAAACGATGTGAGGAAAGTGTGGCTGATGGCGCACACCAGTAGTCCGCAGTACGTCATGGCGCGCTCCGCCATCTCTAGTGCCGCAGGGGCCTTCACTTGTGTCGCTGCTGCGCTTCTCTTGCAGGCTGAGATTCGCTCATTCTTTACGCGTTTCTGCCAAGGGCATTCTAATTATCAGTGGGCTACTTGGCCTGTGGTTGTGTCTCAGATGGTTGCGGTCATTGTGGGAAGCGTCGTCACGGCCTTGAGATGGTTCAATGCCATCGGGTATAGGAAATCCGTCGGCTTCAGAAATTGTAGAAAGGAATTCTGCGTGGAGAAATTCTGGGTGCAGAGGTTGGAGGAATGGAAGGATGATCCCCTCCCTGAGTTTCTCTGGTTTCTGAATCGCTCTGTGAGGAGGAGGCTTCACATTTCTAAAAATGCGATCTTGGACATTTGGATATTGTTTCAGAAAATTACGCTTTGGGTAGGGAATTTTTTTTACCCCATTATTTTACAAGTATCAGATTAAATACAAAATAAACGATTTGACATCATTTGGTAGAAGCAGTTGTAGGCGAATAAAAAAGGTAATCTTTGGACACTAATGGTTCTAGGAAAATTTATCATCAGTAATTCATCATCAATAATTCATGTTCAACAATTTATAATTGTGGAAAATTCACTATCAGCAATTCATTGTCAGGGAAAATTCACCACAGTAATTCATGATGGTCGTATATACAATTAAAAAATTACTGTGGTGAATTTTTTAAGGTGACGAATTGCTGATGATGAATTTTCCTCACCATGAATTGTTGGAGACGAACTGCTGGGTGATTAAATTAAACTGGTTAAGATATTGGCATCAGTTGGATGATAAATTAAACCTGTTAGAGATTTTGATTTCTTGACATTTTTTTTGGATTCCAGGTCAGTAAAACTGTTCGCCTAGTTTCGGCTCTGTTGCTAGTTTTATTTAGGATTCTGCTTTACTATTGTTGCGCCAGGGGCGAAAGGGCAATGAAAAGTTTCAAGTTCAGCCGAGACGCGAGGGTTCAGGATTCGATTATTTGGATGTTTCGTGATTCTGATTCAAACCAAGGGACTAGTGCAGGGGGTAGATTCAATGGTTATATATTGCGTCTGGAGGGGGAGGATGACTTAATGCTGTGGATGTCGAGCATTGGTCACAAGGACATGGACCGATGGATGGAAACAGGGAGGAAGGAAGATTGTAGAGCATTGCTACAGTTGCTGTCTAAGTCGAGTGTGCGCGAAGGATTCAAGGGAATGCGCCTGTTTGAGAATGAAACCATTCCCCCCGTTCCTACATCATCCTCAGACACCCCTCCCAACTGTTGGACTCTACCTGCCATGACACTTATCACCATTGCTATTTCTCTTTCTAGATTTCATGGAGATAACATTCAAATGATGCTAATGGGGTTTTCACAGAGTCTAAAACTGATGAATTTTGTTGAGAACAATTTGGACTTCAGAGGCTTGTTAAATACGAGGAAGGCGGCAGCAATTGTGTGGTCAAGCATAGATCTCAAGAGAAAATGGTTGGATCATGACCTTGCTGATTTGCCTCTGAATACAAGCACCTGCCTCACTACAGCTGCAGATAACCCTCGTTTGGCAACATCTCTCCAAATAATTGAATGTCTAGCAGAAATCGGAAAAACCCATGTCATGGCCTTCGAAAAAGCATTAGAATCAATCAACCCTATACAATGGCCTCCAGAGGCTTTAGCGGGAAACAGTCTTTACAGAATCAGCAAGACCATACTTGAATATAATCAATTTGGCACTGCAGAGGAACTACTTCAGTGGTTAGAGAGGACCTTGGCAGATATTGTGGGTGCATGTCTTACAAATCTTCCTCATGCAATATTTGAGGAATACAACAGTAGAATGGTGAAGGAGAAGGAAAATAGAGTGAGAACTGCGCTGTTTATCTTGGGTAAATCACAAAATTTGCAGGATGCTCTTCACTGGTCTTGTCTCGAGAAACCTGATCACGACAATGCAGACGTTGAGAGATGGCGTTCAGGGGAAGCAGACCCTTTTAACTCACTTCATCATGAGATATGCAAAGTCTCTGCTAGTACGGAAGAAACAAGTTCCAGTTGTAAAGGATTGGATGTTTTACCAACCCCAATTTGAGATAAGTTGGGTGCATGTGTTAATAAATTCTTTATACCTAAGTAAAGGTGTCATGTATATGTCGTTCAAACAGTTAATTAGAATAAAGCATTTATTACAGATACAAAGTATAGTACTAGTTATATCTAGTAAGATTTTTATGTTAGTTATAGTTTTTCAAAATAGAATATATTAGTCATTAAGTCGTACTAGAGTGGAAGGAGGAGGTGGATTCCAATCATAGTTTATCCCAGTTTATTTCATTTGGATTTTTGGATGTGTTTTCTTCCATCTATTTTTTGTGAATGTGTGTAACACTATATTATAAATAATAGTACAAATATTACTCATAAATAAAATAGAAGATATCTTAGGTATTTTATAATTATTTGTAACTAAAGTCTATGGGGTGAAAGCACAATAGTGGGTCTCACTTTTTATTTCTATTAAACTATAAAAACAATATTATTTTGTTAATTATATTGAACTATAAACTTGTGATTTGTAAGATTTTCTTTGTAGATTCATTATATAATTTTTCAAAATAAATAAATATTTTATATTACTATTTAGCTAGCTTTCTTCTTTTTTTTGTATTTTTTTTATAATGAGTGACATTGTATAGTGATGCATAATTTTTATTTGAAAAATATATTTTCAAGATTTATTAGAATGAGATTGGTAACTCTAATATGTAGTGTATGGATTTTTTAACTTTTATTGAATCGTTTATGTATTATTATTAATTGACAAATAAAATCACAACACGTGGAAAGAAAAAGAAAGGGCTTCCATGGGGGTGTCATATAAGTAAGTTTGATCGAATTAAGTTTAATTGAAATTGATTCAATCAAACTCTCATACTATTTCTATAAACTGTGGAACAGGCCTCTATTATGACACTTTTAGCTACTGAATTTTTTTATCTTATCACAACCTAATCATGTTAGTGATTTGATAATATTTGTGTTCAAATTGGTTTAATCAAACTAGCTTGGGTACACATTCTCAAACTTAAGATCTTACTACTTGACGTGATAATGGCAATGATTTAGTGAATCACTAATGTTTTTTTATTAGATTAGCAAGGAAGGGCCATAATTTAAGGTTATGTGTTTCCAAGCACACATATTCTCAAATTACAAATATTATTAGAACCTATTAACATTTCATAAGGTAAAAAATGCAAGAAGTTGACATTATAAAATTAATCTGAATCATTGATGTGTATATTCCTTGATTCATCCACTTTATCAAGTTTCAATATGATCAGTGTTGACAAAAAATAAATTGACATATGATTGATAGATTTAGTTGAAACCTTAGAAGGTTTGATAAATCTATCCCTATTAAGTTGAAACCTAAAAGGGTAGCCTAATAAATATTGATGGAAAAAACCAATAAGGACACTAGAAGCCAAGTCTAACAATTTTACCTTCTCATATTTGAAGGTCACTACAAGTATTATATATCATGTTACAATATTATCATACAATTTATACTACCTCAAAATGGTCAAAGATGTATAGGGTTGATATTAGGGACACATCCCTACACATCAATAACGTATAATAGTAATACATTATACCAAAAATATAATAGGACAAAGATTAAAAAAATATACTAGAGATTATACATGTGAAGTACCCTTGCATACATGATGTGTATATATGTTCATGTAGTGTGAATGGAAAAGGAAGGTAAGGGATAAGATATGAATAGTGGTATTTCACATAGTGCTATGTGAATGAACACATATTTTATTTCATTTGTGTGTGTAATCTATTGCACTTATTTTTGTCTCCTTCTTATTGTATCACACTAAAGTTAATTTTTTGACATAGACCTAGGTTATGTTTTTGTGTAGAAATTTGGTTCCATTATTAGGACCTTAGTTCTTTATACTTAAGACGAAACCATAAAAAATAAGGAATGAGGTTTGTCGTATATAATATGTCAAGGAAATTGAGTTTTAATGGTAGATACAATAGTGATGGAATTATGCAATATCACACACTAGGTACTAATGCTTAGGGCTAGAGAATGGGGGGACATCCTAAAGAGATCCAATTATTGAGTCAAATCTAGTTTTTTTCTTTGGGGGATGAATAAAAGAGATTAATGATAGATAAACTAGACCATGAATGAAATAATGATAACAAGAGGGTAAGATATTTTTTGTCGAGAGAGAATAAGTTATGAAGAGAGTAAAAATATTATCATTGTTATAAAAAAAGAGGAAGAAAGAATGGAAAATAAAATCCAAGAAAGTGAAGAGAAATACTCATGAAGAATAGAGAGGGTACAAGAAGCGTCAAGAGAACATGTAAGGAGGGTTCTAACTAGAGAATCCCTTACTATTGAGGTAGAAGGAATCTCAATGGACATGGAACTCGTTGATATTAAATAACCTAAGTGATCCATAACCCAAAGCAAATTTACAAGGTAAAATATAACTAGGATCATGGAATAATTGAAAGAGTGTGAGGCAATAGGAAATTTAGAAAAGTCAGACTTGGTGTATAATGACACTATAGAGTTGGTTGTAAGGGAAGGTTTTGGAAGCATTAGAGCTTGAATAGAGAGAATTTATCTAGCACAAGAAATGTACTCCAATGAGAATAATGATTAGTTCCATCATAAGGTTATAATAAATGATAGGTTTGAGGAGTTCGTAACCCCAACTTCTAGAAGGATCACACTACATCCCTATGTAGATCAAGATAGGATACTAAAGTGGATAAGTATGATAAAATATGGAGAAGGGAAGAAATACATAATTTGATATATAAGATCTAAAAACTAAAAGAAGAGATAACAAAAATAGTGGAATTACCAAAAAAAAAATTATACTAAGGAAAACTTATAGATGATTAGAGAGAATAGTTCTTAGAATGAGGAAGAAAGTAACCTGAAAGTGCCATTAAAAATAATTTACTAACCAATGAAGAGTTATCAAAAGAGGCATTCCCTCAATTAAAAAGACCCTACAAGGTGATGAACCCCCAAACCAAATATCAACCCTCTCACCATCAAAGTCTAGAAAGATATCTAAAGAGGATATAGGTAGTGAATCCTTGCTAAAGATAGAAAGATAAAAATAAAGAAGTAAGTTGTAAACTACTTTGAGTAGATTATTGGTAAATATTTTCTTAATATTCAATTGTCGAGACATAAATTCTTAGAAAATAAGTTGGTTAAACAATAGAAGGGTGAAACCAAGAAAAGAGAGCTCAAGGAAAAGAGGAGTAGAGAACTAGGAGTAGAAAATAAATAAGGATGTAAGATAACTTAGAACCAACAAAAATATACATTAGAAAATACTTGCCTTTTTAATATGGTTTCAATCAAGAGAAAGCTCCTTATATTTGGGAAGGATACTAGAAAGAGACAAGAAAGTGCTTACTTATCTTGGAATCTCATTAGATGAGATCTGGTGTCTATGATGACCATACCAAGTTATTTTATTTTTTAGGGATACTTATAAATAATGGATTCAAATGGTATAATAAGTAATGTTCCAAGAATGACAAGTCATGGGACAACTCAGGTTCCTTTTTTGTGATAAAATTTTATTCCCTTAATAGTTCAATAGAAAGTGTAAGAAAAATGTGGGAGATACTATAGGGAAATATAGATTTGGTGAGATATTAAAACCAACGTCTCAAGAGTGTGGTATGGAAACCATAGGATAATTTGTTGGAAAAATAAAGAACTTAGGTTTGTTTTAGGGTTGATTGAGCCTACATTAGGGTGAAAATTGATTGTAAAGGTTTTCCTAGGTTACATGGATGTAACTTGAAAATAGCTACCAAAATAGAGTCTTATTCATGGAGATGGGAGAAAATAGTTAGAGAAAAATGAAATGGATAAATTAATATTGGAGCTAGAGTAGTTGAAGCTAAAACAAGAAATATTGGTGAAAGGAGAGAAGAGGGATGTGGATATATTATTTCTACAAGAAATAAAATATGGTAAATTTCCATTTTTGAAATTAGGGACACTAAGGAACAAGTGTCCAATGATAGAATCACAAAATGGGTCATTTATTAAGAGTTGAGTTCATTAAGAATCTAAAAAGGTAGAAGTATCTATATTATAGTTTATGTGTGGATTGGGATTGCCACATCATAGATATTATTGTTCCCATTCATTTTTAATAATCACATAAATGAATATAATTTTGTGATAGAGGATTGGTTAGGGCACAAGGATTGGTGGAAAGATATTTTCATACACTAGATTATAGCTATTAGGTTTCATAACACAGCCATGTTTCCTAATAATATAACTATATAAATAATGTAATGACACAAATTCAAGATGTGGATCATCCAAAAGTTATCAAGAAGAATATAAAAAAGGAGGTGGTAGGGGAGGTTACTACAATAACAACATAAAAGGCTATGGAAGAGGAAGAAAATAAAAGCAAAGATAAATGATATGTGAGAAAATCGGGAAGTTGTGGTATTGCACTAATGAATGTAGGAAGGATAAGGAGAAAACAATAACATACATTTTTTTTAGTGACAACTCACAAGATGCATTAGATTGTCCCAGAGATGATCAATTTTATAAAAATAGGATGGCACCTAAGATTAAGAGTGAAGAAATGTGTGATCCACAATAGTGTGTCCCACTTTTTAGCCAAAGTAGGACATTAAAATCAGATTTTTCACCAAATTTTTACATTTTAGCACCTATAGCAACCAAATTTGAAGATGACATGAACTATTGATTTTTCGAGATTTTGTATGTAGATTATAAATTTATTTTTTTATTTTAAGAAATAATGTATGAGTTTTTTACATAAATTTCAATAACTCATTTTTTATAGTTAATAGTATTTTAAAAAAGTGACATTACTTTGGCAAAGCATAACTTTATTTGTAGAAAGGATGAAATTATAAATTTTTAAATATAGATTCATAACACCAATATCTAGCACATGGGTATTTTTTCATAATTTTATGTTGTATGATTTTTTGTTTATAAATTTTAAAGTGAGATTAACTATAATTTAGACATAGGCTACTTCGTTAACATTTTTTTTTGTATTTATTCGAATTAAATTTTTACTACTTTCCATGTGTGCAAAACATAGACTTCGATCCACCTGTTTGGATTGTTGCTAGAATTTTGGAACTTCAACATGTTCCAAAGCATTTCTAACTCCTTTGGCAAGTTATTAAGGATCAATAAAGTTAAAATCCAAAAATATTGACTGGTCTTTGTGAGATTGTTTGTTAATGTAGCTACTAACACTGTCCTTCCTTCAAAGATCACTCTAAACTCAATATTGGGAAGCTGGTCACAACCTATTATCTATGAGAACATGGGTGTTTTCCACCAAATCTAAAACAAATTTGGTCATCTAAGAAATAACTGCAAGAAACAAGCGGCTAAACAAAACCTAGCCCTTGAATCACCCACCGTGGCTCCAAAGGCGGCTACTATTGTCTTGGTTTCTCTTGGTTATTTGATGGTTTCTTTGGAAGACCTGGCACCCCCTTCCCTATTGGGGGTACTTCCCTTATATGCTTATTGTATCCTTTTTTCCCTCATTTCTAGTTGATCCCATTGGTCGCTTGCCCACAATTTCTTTTGTTGTAGCCTAGCTAAAGACTCCAGCTAGGGTGTTAAATGGAAATAATGGTAGATCCAAAACTAAGGAACCAATTACAAAAGAAAAATATCTATCAAAGGACACTATGAAGAAGACTTTTTTGGCGCTTTTTCTAAACTGCCCCCTCCCAAAAGAACAAACAAAAAAATCAATCTCATGGCAAGATGATTTACAACTCTTCTCAACCTTTAGAACATAAGGCCACTTGCAAAGGGTCGATGATGCCTAGCCATGGCACATGCCCTTTTCCCCCAAAAATTACACTATCCCTGGATGATAAATGGACTCTTATTTATGGAAAGCAAAGGAAAAAAAACATGATGTGGGTGGAGATCCCAAACAAGGTTGACCATCACAAAGAGAAACAAGATCAAGGGAGGCAACAAGAGATGTTTCATTAGGGAAACATCAAACCCGGGAGCTCTTAGGATCCAAATCCATAAGAAAATGATTCTTTTACTTTCCTTTAGTGTTGGGGCCCTTTTTATTGCCTAGATATGTTGTACATCTAGGTATGCTTCTCCCTTTCATCTTTCTATGAATATTGTTGGAACATTAAGGGGCTAAATAGGGAACACCATTTAATCAAATATTTTATTATGTAATAGAAATTTAACATTATGATCATCCAATAATTTAAAATGTCTAAATCATTTTTTTCTCAAATTGCTTCAAAAATATGGCTTCTACTAATTTTTGTGTTTTCCCTACTAAAGGTGCTTTAGGGGGAATCACCACTATATGGAACCCTCTATGCTTGAAAGTTAAATTGCTTCAAAAAATAAAAAATAGTCTCTTAGTCTCTTAGTCTCCTTCTCTAACCTATCTAATGATATGCATTGGATCTCTGCTAATATCTATGCACCAAACTCTAAACCTGCCATAAAATAATTATGGGATTCTCTAGCTATCATGTTAAATTGTTCCCCTAATAATTTTTGGTTGGTTCGATGTGATTTTAAAACTTCACTATTCACTTCTAAAAAGATGGGGGGTCTTGATGACTTTTCTGATAGTATGTGTGACTTAGCTAAATTCTTGGCTAATATGGGTCTTATGGATATTGAGCTCTAGGGATCCTCTTTCACTTGGTCAAATTGTAGATTTGGTAATAACCTTATACAAGTTAAGATTAACAAGTTTCTTATCTCTCACAACTAGAATTTTCCTCCTTGGATCTCTCTTAGTGCTCTCTAGAGGAGAGGCTTGAATCATTGTTCTCTCCTTTTAATTTGGGAGGAGGCTACCAAGATGGGGCCCTTTCCCTTTAGGTACAAAATAATATAAGAATTACACCTAGAATTCAAAGGTTTGGTTGAGTTGTGGTGGAAAACCCCTTTCCAAGGCACTCATATGTTCACTCTAACTCAAAAGTTGAAATTAATAAAAAATAAAGTGAAGCAATGGAATAGGATTTAATTTGGGAATATTTTCCACAAGAAAGAAACATTATTAAATGATTTGAAAAAAACTCAAGACTCTATGGATAATGGGGATATTGATGTTGTTTCTTGCTCCAAAGAACATAGCCTCAAAATGGAATGGAAAGACCTTTTAAAGAGAGAAGAGTTATTTTGGAAGCAAAAATACAGAGTACAAAGGCTCAAGAGTGGGGATAGAAATATCAGGTTCTTCTATCAATCTACATTGAAACACAAAAGAAGAAACAAAATAACCAAGCTAACCCTTGAGGATGGCTATATTTTCTTTGAGGAGCAGTACATAGTCAACATTGGTGTTTCCTTCTTTAGGGGTATTTTTGAAGAGAGAGAACATGGGACAAATAACCTAGCTCGGTTTGTGGATGTTATTCCTAAGGTGTTGAATGAAGCTAATAATGTGATAATGTGCAAGGATTTCATTATGGAGGAAGTCAAATATGTTGTTTTCTCCTTTGGGGCCTTTAAAACCCTTAGTCTCGATGGGTTCCCACCATCTTTCTTCCAAGCTTTTTGGGATATTATCTCATGGGACCTACTTGTAGCTACTATATATTTTTGTAGATCCAAGAATATCCTTAAAATATTTAATTAAACCTACATTGTGTGTGTCTCAAAAATGATTTAGGCCAATACTATTTCTAAATTTTGACCTATTAGTTTGTGTAACACCATTTACAAACTATTTTCCAAAGTGTCGATCAACAAAATCAAACCCCTAGTTCACAAACTTATCCCCCCTTAACAAAAAGGCTTTGTTCCTAGCATATGGATTCTTTTTGTTGTGCTCACTACCCATGAACTCATCCATTCTATGCAAAAAGGAAAAATTCCTAGTATGCCCCTCAAACTTGATATTTCTAAAGCCTATGACAGGTTTCTTTGGCCTTTCCTTTTTCCTACCCTATAAAAAATTGGGTTTGGTGAGAAGGTCTTGAAAATTATTCACTCTTGCATCTCCTCCCCTACCTACTTAGTTTTGGTGAATGGTGTCCTCTATGGTTTCTTCGATAAATGGTTAAGAAAAGGGGCCCCCCTTTCCCCTTATTCATTTTGGTTGTGGAAGCTCTGGGTAGATGTTTCCAAAAAATAATTATCTAATAAAGTCTTGGGTGTTAGAGAAGCCTCCCTATTATCCCTTGCTTCTCATCAACAATTTTTTGATGACACCATTATGTTTGGAGCTTCTTTGATTGTTGAAGCCAAAATTTGTAAGGCTACCTTGGAGGATTATGCCAATGCTATTGGGTAGCATATCAACTACAACAAAAGTATATTATACTTCTCCAATTTTGAGAACATTCTAAAGGAAATGATAGTTCACATAGTAGGTTTATAGTAGGATTACCTTCCTGCCACTTATCTTGGTCTCCCTCTGACTACAAAATTGCTACCCAACACTTATTAGAATAATATTTTTGAAATAGTTCAACATAAGCTTGTTGGTTGGAAAGGAAAGATTTTAAGCCAAGATGGTAATTTTTTGCTTCTTAAATCCTCCCTCCAAAACTTCCTTGTCTAATTTTTGTTCCTATTTAAAATGCTTGTGGCCATGGCTAAAAAAATTGAGATGATCCAAAGGAAATTTCTTTGGGCTAGACTAGAGGATAAAAAATAATTTATTTGGTCAAGTGGGACAAGGTTTACAAACCTAATATCCTTGGAGGTTTTGGTTTAAGAAGACAAAAGCGGTTAAATAAAGCCCTTATCACCAAATTTAGATGGAATTTGGTTCTTGGCATCAAGGACCAATTGGGATCACATTCTTAGTGCAAAGTACCTAGGGAAAAATAACCCTTCATATTTCCTTTCTTTTGTTGCTATCCCCCTAGCTCAATTATATGGAACTAAATTTTAAAAACTATAAATTTTCTTAAATAGGGGATTTTTTGGTCTATGGGAAATGGTAAGAGTGTGGAATTCTGGTATGACAAATGGCTTGATGTTGTCTCCTTATCTTCATACCAATGTCTAGATAGGGTGAGGGAACCACTTATAATATTAAATGGTACCAAAATTCATGATTAAATCAACTGGAATGACCCCCACACCTTGTGGAAATATTTTGAGAATTAGTTGAGAGGAAGCAATTTGAGAAATGGGGATCAACATGATTGGAAGGGGCGATGTATTACATATACAAGATCATTGGTTCTTCCCACCTTTTTGGGCCTAATTTTAAGGATGCTTGGTGATGGAATCCCAACCCCTTAGGGTAATTGTCTATTGAATCTTTGTATACTCTTATTATTGATGATAAGGAGGAGCCTATGTTTAGCTAGAATATGGTTTGGAACAATAAAGTATTACCTAAAATTAGTTATTTTTTGTGGGCCACTATGCATAACAAGATCCTAACTATTAATAACCTAAATAGGTGAGGATCAATACCTTATTAATAGGTGTAGCCTATGCTATAACATGGAAGAAATGGTTAACTATCTATTCTTCCACTGTATGTTTCCTAGAAGTGTTTGGGAGGAGATCTTAAACCATTTGTTAATATTTTGGACTTCCCCCTACATCTTACAGATTTTGTTACCTCTTGGAATTTTGGCTCCCCATACAACATCCTATCATTTATGAAATCTAGAACAAAATCCCTTGTCTCGTCACTTGGTAGCTATGGAAAGAAAGGAATAATAAGGAATTCCAAGATAGTTGAGAAACAACAAATCCATTTTCTAGATCATCAAAAATAGCATTCAGAATAACATAAATCCTCTGATATTTAGAACCTCCAAGAGAATTTTGACTTATATGAAACTAAGGGTGAAGAAGATTTGGGGAATATCCCATAGCCTAACCAATCTCAATTGGTTAAATATTTCAACAAGAAAGTTGACCAAATGGATCCCCCCTAAAGGGGGTGGGCTAAGCTCAACTTTGATGGTTGTTCCAAGGGAAACCTTGGTGAGGTAGTGATGGGAGGTATAATAATATATGATGAAGGAAACCTAATTGAAGGATCTACTCAAGTCATTGAACTTAAATCCAATAATGTTGTTGAAGCTATGGCAGTGTAGTGAGGGGTTAAGAGGCTTCAAAGTTTGGGGTTCCTAGAGGTAGAAATTGAATGTGACTCAAATTATTGTGAATCTCCGTTAGAATGACATGACCCCTTCATGGAAGATATGAAGAATCATTGAGAATTGTAGAACGGACCGCTATAGCTTTCATGAGGTTAAAATTAGTCACATCTTCAGGGAAGGCAATGATGCAATAGATTTTGATTGCAATTTGGGCCTAAAAAGTGAATAATGGAAGTACTAGAATTTGATTTCAAATATCCCAAGAACTCTCTAGCATATTCTTTCCTGAGAAAAACTTGATTGTTACTCCCATACCTTGTTATGATAGTTCTTTCTATAGTTTGGGTTTGGGGTATGGTGGATGCTTTGTATGGGATGGGGTGGATTTTCTTAGCTATCCTGAGGACTATGATGTGGATTGTTATTAATATTTATTTGTGGCTAGATATCTATAATGAATATAATAATTATATTTCTAAGGCTCTCATGAGGGATTACATCACTTCACTTGATGTTAATTTAATTCACAATCATTGTAAATATTGTAGGGAAAATCTTACAGATTTAGTTGTTAGTTGTGGTGACTTTGGTCTAAAGTACACTTGGAAACTCTTACCTATGCTTATTATGGAAATATCTCCCCACTCATGTGGATTGTACTCCTTTTTTTCAAGGAGGTTCCTCTCCATCTTGCAAAAATTAATGATAAAATAATGAATTCATGCCACAAGATGATGAAAGATATGAATAATGATGGCCTTGGTACCATACCCACTAGGGTTTTTATCAGAAGAATCAAGGTATTATGGTATCTCTCTTTCTATTCCAATACCAACAAAAGTATAGGTATTTCCAAAAACAATGTTAAAGACTTTGTTGTTTTAGTTTCCCTAGTTTATCTTTCGACTCCTTTGTTTTTTCTATGGCTCAAGTGAGTGTCTATTTAGGTTACTATGGGTGATCAAAGGCTTCAGACTAAACCCATCTCTTGCGATGCCCTCAAGAAGAATGTCGATATCTAGGAGCTCTTTGAAAGAGGTGGCTTCACATCATTCTTTCAGAATATGAAGGGAGACAGTGACGAACTTAATTTAAAATTTGTGAATTCCTAGTCTCAAGGGGTTGTTACCATCAACAATGTGCAATTTTGGGTGTTTAATGAATTGATAGCTTTAAAGCCATTAGTTTAGCCTGCAAAGGCATCAAGGTGGAGAGAAAGAGAAATGAAGTCTACAAAAAGTTTATTGTTGCTTTTTTTAGAAGAGAAGAGGAAATTTTCCACTTCCAGAACAATTATTGTAGGGAGAATATTATAGCTCCTTGGGTGTTGGTAAGTCTATATTGCACGAAATATTTCAATCTAGAAGGCTAGTTTAAAATTGTGCATGGTTAAAATTTCTTGATTCTCAATCATCTATGTCATCATAAAAGAATGAATCTTCCTTTTTTCTTGTTCACCTCCTTTGAGGCCTACATCCTCAAGGGTACCTATCCCCCTCTATATCAAGGCCCTCTATAAATAGTTCCTCTCTATGACCCCTTATTTAAACCTAAAGGTCAAGAGTAGTGTCAAAATCAAGCTCCTTGATGATAAAACCTCTAGGTCCCCCTTTGCTTCCCTCATCCCTAGCCCTAGCTCTGCTAGAAAAGTGGGTCTAGGAAAAAAGGGTAAGGGACTTGTTTTGATCCCTTCTCTCTAGTTTGAGTTGTTAGAGACCTCTTTGGCCAAGAAACGAAAGGTGGTGACCCTCGTGTGCAAGAGAAATAGTAGGGTACCAAAGAGAAAAAATCCAAATGCCCCATTCCTCCCTAAGTTGTTGGTGAGGGTATTGACATCTTTGATGTTGAGGGGGTGGAGAAAGTGGTTGTGGGGAATTATATTTGTGATAAAAAATGTTCAGGGGTTCGTAGGTCTTCTAGAATTTCCATAGCCCAAAACTTAAAGGACCCTAATATTACTAAAGGAAAACAAATTTGGGAGGTGTATGATGAGGATGACTCTGAGGAAGAGGAGTTTCTTCCTTAGGCTATGGAGGGTTTGGAGGATGATTACTTAGAGAATGAGTCTAATGAGATGCAAGGTAATGATAATAACGAGGAATGGGTTGGCTATGATGAAGGAATTGAGGTTAATGTGAACTATGACCAAAATTTTGAAGTGCTTCTGAAGAAGGATTATTTGTCCCCTCCCTATCTCAGGCCCTAAGAGACCATGAAAGACATTGAGGAGAATTTTCCTCCCTCCATTCTTTCTCAAATCACTAAGGATAAAGAGAATGCTACCATAAATAAATTGAAGACTAAGGTGCTCAATCTGGATAAACTTGTATCCAACAAATACAATGATAGAATTCCTCATTTTGAAAATTCCTTATAATCCAAGATTATAATGCTTACATAGGGCATTACACACAATTTGGTGATGGGTATTGTCTCTGGATACTCCAATATCACCAAAAAAAATAAGAAAAGAGAAAATGTAGATGATGAGGAGAAGGTGAATGATAAGAATGTTGACGAGAAGAAGGATGAGGATTAGGAAATATCCCTCAATTCCCTCCTTGAAGACTAGAGCTTCATGATCAACTAGTTGGGCCTTTGTTGTTTCTATTTGTTCTCAATCTTGTCTTTTTAGTTTTTTTATTTTTGATGGGCCAACATTCCTTTTAGGTTCTTTTTTAGGCCTATCTTCCCTCCAGTTATTTCTTTTCTTTGTTTTTTTTTTCTTAAAATCTCAAGACCAGGGCCTTTTCCCTACTTTTTTAATAAAATACATAGACCTTCACAATTGCTAAAATCCTACCTTCACTATAAAATAGAAAATAAATATAATAATCAAATTAATTATATTTTATATTATACTCATTAGAAATCCTACTTTTAGTGCTATGAAATTTCCAAATATATTGACTAGTTGATTCCATTTGAAGGTGAAAACTTTGAGAAAAATATCAAACATTAAAGGGAAGAAGTCATTTGAGTACCTTAATTCAAAGTTATTTTTAATGAAGGTTAATACCTTCATTTGATGAAGGTACTAGGATGCCCACGAGAACCATTAATATATTCATTTAAAGGACCTTTGATCAAACGTCAAAATATAAAAAAATTAAATATAAGTGACCTTTGAACGAAGGGCTTCTAGGCTAAATTTAAAAAAAAATAAAAAATTAATAAGTATTATATGCTATTATAAATTTAACAAAAAATTTGCAAATAAAAAATTCCAAATATATCATAATTTTGAATTTTTGTAGGTGAAAATTTTGAAGCAAATTTGCAAAAAAAAATATAATTTTTAGCTTTTTTGAAGGAGAAAATATTTGACAAAGAAATCATAGAGAAATATTTTACAAAGGAGGAAACGATAAATAAGAGGACACAAAAAAATGACTATGAGAAAATATTTAGTAGAAAAGGATAAAAAACAATCTGAAGAAAGGACTCAAATATTTGTCTAATAAAGACAAGGTATGTATATATTTTTTAATTTATATAGAATGTTTCAAAAATATTATTTTATATTTACCCCTATTTCAACTTTGGGATTTGTATGTATAGTTTTTTTTATTTTAGACTTAATTTTAATTAAAAAATTGATTCCTATATGTTTCAGATTCATATAATTTCAAATTGTAGACATAGATTTCAAATAAATTCTCTACATCAAATTCACTAGTTCCTCTTTAGGGCTTGTATATCTCTTTCCCCTACTCTAGGGTTTCAACATAGTTTGTAGATATTTTTGGATCCTACACCAAATTCACTAGTTCCTCTCTAGGGTTTGTAGATCTCTTTCCCCTACTTCAACTCTATGGTTTCAACATAGGTTGTAGATATATTTGGAACCTACATTAAATTCACTACTTCCTCTCTAGATTTTGTAGATAGATACCTAAATCACTTACAAAATCTAGATTGAACTATTTTTTCATATGGTAGTACATTTGAATTTGAAGTGGTTGATATAACTTTGCATATATGGCTAATTCACATACATAGTTGAATGTTAGGACCTTTCTTATTTGCAAAAAAAGAATAGACAACTGAGAGGGGGGGTGAATCAGTTGTCACAAGATTTAAAACTTATTCAACCTTATTTGCCTTTAATCTCGGATCTGATAATTAACAGTGAAAGCATGAATCAACAACACATCAGAAACACAAGAACACCAAGATTTTATATGTGGAAACCCTATTAGGGGAAAAACCACGGTGGATGTTAGTCCACAAGATTATACCCTATTAGAAGTATAATGAAAATGAATAAGGAATGCACATGCATTAAAGCACACTACCTAGAGCTCACTACTCAAATGGGAAGGCTCACTGCCTTACAAAAAAATTCAGATTAAAACCATTTGAAGAATATGAACTGATAGATTAGCTTCTGCAAAAGCTTGATGACAGTTTCGGTTAAGCACAAAAAATACTTCTTCACACTTCGCTCAACCTTCTTCACACTCTTCTCTGCAATCGAATGATCTAATCTTTATTCACACATTTCTCATTCACACTTATCATAAACACATTGAGCACACCTCACACACTTGAAAATGAAAAAAAAAATCACCCTTATATATCCGCTACATGGAACTACATCAACAACTCTGTCGGCCAAAGAGAAAAGAATAAATTACAAACTATCAGCCCAATTCATGAACAAATCTCAATGCACACCAACCAAAGTTAGTCACAAGATAATGAAGGCCTAAATCAACCTCCTCAAACACACTAAACATTAAAATATTAATCTACGAGGATCCACAACACACTACAACCACTATGTCGGCCAAGAACATGAAAACCTGAACACACAACAGAAGAATCTCCAATCACAATCACTCTGATCAACATGGATGTGCAACAAGGATAGAGCACAATCTAGAAACATCAACAAACATTGCATGATCATACAAAACAACTAGATTACCAGAATTACATTCTCTTCTTCTAGAAACATTAACTATAGTAACAAAATAACTATAGGAACACAACAACACACAACTTGCACAAATCTTGATGTGCACCTCAAAAAATTATAGAGTATAAACTAGATAGGCTTAGTAACAAACCCTTTAAAGCGCAACACCTGAATAGAAACATATTGAATTTTCCACCACACTGAACTTCACAGCTTCACAGACAACCTTCAACATATTTATTATAATTTTCTCAATATCCTTGACATATACAACCTTCAAGAACATCAATGCTAATAGTGTTGACATCAATGACAACCACATATCAAAAACACAACCACAACATCCAAAAATCTCTCCCTTTAGCATTGATGGCAACACATGATGTGAAAAATACCATCAACACAACTAACTCTTCTTCTCATATTGTTCTTCTCCCCCTTTCATTACTCTTCTCCCATTTTTGTTCTTCTCTTCTTCTCCCAAGGTTTTTACAAAGTTTTTCACTTTACTCTTCTCCCCCTTTGACATCAATGGCAAAGGTACACAATCTTTGAACCACATATCTGAATCATCTGACTATTCCCCCTGAGTAGTAGCCACCACAACATCAATCTGGAACAAGATATGACTATGAATGCACAGATTGATGCAAAGAATTGCATCTTAGTTCAGATTAGGAGGGGAAATCACCCCTAATTTGCCTCTAAGATACTTGAAATTATCTTTAGGAAATGGCTTGATAAAGATGTCTACAATGTGTTCCTTAGTAGGCATATACTCCATTCTGACTTCTTTATCACTCACTTTGTCTCTCAAAAAGTGATATTTGATAGATATATGTTTTTTCTTTGAATGCAACACCAAATTCTCAGAGATGTTTATGACACTAGAATTGTCACAAAATATAGCAATAGGCTCATCATACTCAATTATGATATCTCTCAACATCTGCTTCATCCATATTACTTGAGTACAATTATTTGCAGCAACAATATATTTTGCCTCAGTAGTAGATAAGGAAATGGAATTCTTCTTTTTCCTTAACCAAGATACCAACTTCTTCCCTAAGAAGAATGCACCACCACTAGTAATTTTTCTATCATCCACATCTCCTGCCCAATCTGCATTAGTAAAGGCACTCAAGGTAAGATCATCATCTTTAGGATACCAAAGACCAAAGTCAACTATCCCTTTCAAGTATCTAAAAATTCTCTTCACAACAGTCACATGAGATTCCTTCGGATTAGCTTAATATCTAGCAACCATACATACAACATTCATCATGTTTGGTCTAGTTTGAGTGAAATAAAGTAATCCATAGATCATTGACCTGTATCTTGTTTGATTTTATTTAGCAGAATCATCATTCTGCGTTAACTTGCATCCGATTATCATGGGTGTACCAACTGGATTTGAGTCTTCCATGCCAAACTTTTTCAGTAACTCTCTTACATATTTGGACTGAGATATAAAGATCCCATCATCTAACTGAGTAATTTGCAATCCTAAGAATAATTTCATCTCTCCAATTATTGACATCTCAAATTCACTTTTCATTTCATCATCAAATTTCATACATAAGTCATCATCACCTTCAAAAATGATGTCATCAACAAAGACTTCAATAATCAACTCTTTATCATGATCTATCTTGAAATACAGATTACTGTCAGTAGTACCTTTATTGAATCCAAGCTTCAAAAAGTATTTATCTAGTCTAGCATACTAGTCTCTAGGGGCTTGTTTGATTCCATATAATGGTTTCTTCAATCAGAAAACCATATCTTCTTTATCAGTCAGTTGGAATCCATCTGGTTGCTCAACATATACTTCTTCTTCTAGCTCACCATTCAAAAATGCTGACTTTACATCCATTTGATAGAATTTTAATTTTTAAAAGCAACATAAGCAAGAAATAATATTGCAGTTTCAATTGTAGCAACAGGGGCAAAGGTTTCTTCAAAATCAATACCTTCCATTTGTGAGTACCCTTTACATACCAATCTTGATTTATTTCTGACCACTTCACCTTGTTCATTTAGCTTATTCTGAAAGACTCATTTGGTTCCAATCACATTTTTATCTTGAGGTCTAGAAACAAGAATCCATGTATCATTTTTCTCTATCTGCATGAGTTTTTCCTTCATTGCTTCCATCCAATATTCATCTTTACATGCTTCATTGAAATTTTTGGGCTTAGTCTTGGAAATCAAACAATACTCTTCTGCAATTCTTCTACTAGTCTACACCACTTTGTTCTTATCTCCTATAATCTAATTTTCAGAATGATTTAGCTTTACATACCTCAGAACTTTAGGATTCTCTCGAACTTCTAGTTCTTCTATTTTTTCTTCTACACTTCCACTAGCTTCTCCTTCTTGATTCTCTTGATTTACTGAAACATTTTGAACTTGATTTTGTGTTTGCACATTCTTTCCATTATCAGTACTATCATGTTGGTCATTTGAATCATATCCACAATATCTAGATAATATAGGAGTGTCTTCATCAACTCTGACATTTTCACTTTCAACCATTTTATTTAATCTTCTATTATAGCACTGGTAGGCCTTGCTCTAGTAGAGTAACCCAAAAAGATTCCCTCATCACTCCTAGCATCAACCTTGCCAATATCTTCATCTCTCTTGATATAAAATCTACTTCCAAACATTTTGAAATATTTAATAGTAGGATTATAACCAAACCACAACTCAAAAGGAGTCTTACCAGAATTACCATTTACATTTACCCGGTTGATAGTGTATGCAACAGTACTAACAACTTCTCTCTAATAGATATGAGGTACATTACCTTCCAACATCATAGTTCTCACAACATCTAGAATTTTTCTATTCTTTCTCTCGACAACTTTGTTTTATTGAGGGGTCAGGGGAGAAGATAACTATCTTTTGATTCCATGCTCTTCATAGAATGAATTGTACTCCTGGGAAGTGAGTTCACCACCTTTGTATGACCTTAGGAATTTGATCTTTAAACCTGTCTCATTCTCGACCATAGCTTTGAAACTTTGAAACTTTTCTAATGCTTCATGTTTTTCTCTCAAGAAAGCAACCTGTATCATCCTAAAGTAATCATCGATAAGAAACATAAAGTACCTTTCACCTTGTAGACTTCTAATTTTGGAGGGACCACATAGATCAGTATGCACCAGCTCCAATACTCCATTAGAATGATGTCGTTTTCTCCTAAAATAAATTCTTGTCTGCTTTCCCATCTAACATTACTTGCATATGGTGTTAGTAGGCTTCAATAGCTTAGGAAGATATATAACTTCTTGAGTGGAGCTTACTTTGACAATGTTATCAAAATTCACATGGCATAGCCTCCTATGCCATAACCAAATTACATCAACTTGAGAAATTAAAAAAATTTCACTAGCAACACTCAAGTAAAAAATATTACCTCGTGTCTTTGTACTTGAAGCAATTACATTTCCAGAACTTCCCATTATCCTGTACTTATCATCTTTGAACTGAATATTGTACCCCTTGTCTACCATCTATCCAACACTCAATAGGTTATGATTCAATACTTCAACATAAAGAGCATCATTAGTATTATATTTACCACCAAGAGAAATAGTGTCTCTGCCACAAATCACACCATCATTGTTATCTCCAAATCTTACAACAACACCATCGTATTTCTGTAATCTTATAAACTTTCTTTTGTCACCAGTCATATGATGTGAGCATGTGTTGTCAATCACCCATTCATCCTTTTCTTCAATTTTGGCTGAAAGAGATTTCTCAATATTCTTTTCACTAGAAGATTCAATGGACGTCGTACCATTTTCCTTGATAGCAATGAATACCCATCCATCTTCATTTCCATTTTCTTTCTCAGATTCATCATCAGTAACACCTTCTTCAGCATAATAAAATTTCTTTTGAAATCTAGGCTTGCCAGGTTTGAACCTGGGAACTCTTTCAGGACACCTTGATGCAAAATGACCTATCTTATTGCAAGAGAAAATTTAATAGACAAATTTCCTTTATACTTACCTTGTCTTCTGGCTTCTCTTTTCACAATCAATGCTTCCAACTCTTCTAACTCTATTTCTTCATCTTCAATCTATTTCATCTCATCTTCATACTTGAATGTATTTCTAGAACTTTCTCCTGGATCATATCTTTGTTGGTTTCTTTCGGATAGAGTAGCCTTGAATGGAGATTATGTCTTAGGAGTAGAATCATCGAATTCACTCAATTCAAAGGCAGAAAGTTTTCCAAACAACATATCTCTTGTCACATTTGTTACTGTCTTGAGTTCTTCAATAGCACGAGCTTTCATTTTGTATGAAGTAGGCAATGATCTGAACACTTTATCCACAATATCTTCTTCATCCAAGATTCCACTGGCACATCTAATACCCATCACTAGTTTATTTAATTTTTGCATGAAAGAAATAATATTTTCATCTTCACTCATTTTCAAGTTTTCCCACTTACCTTTCAGAATTTGTAGCTTAGAAACTTTCACTTGTGCATCTCCTTCATACAATGTCTCTAGCTTCTTCCAGATATCATATGTTGTTCTCAGACCTATCATATTTGTCATCTCTGAATCTATCAGAGCACTCAATAATCCTTCTATATCCCTGGTATTCATTTCAGCTTGTTTGATCTCATCAGGAGTAGAGGGACCATTATGAGGAATAACATATATGTTCTTTTTAATCTTCTAGAAGGGATCACCAATGCACTTCAAATGACACTACATTCTCACCTTCCACAGAGAGTAGTTTTTTCCATCGAATCTAGGACTATCCTTCTTGTATGATAACATCTTGGATCACCTCAACCTATTAAACTTCTTCAAAGGATCCTGCTCTGATACCAATTGTTGGAAAAAGAAGAATAGAAAACTGAGAGGGGGGGTGAATTAGTTGTCAAAGAATTTAAAACTTATTCAACCTTATTAACCTTTAATCTCAGATATGATAAATAACAGGGAAAGCATGAATCAACAACACATCAGAAACACAAGAACACCAAGACTTTATACGTGGAAACCTTGTTAGGGAAAAACCACGGTGGATGTTAGTCCACAAGATTCTACCCTATTAGAAGTATAATTAAAATGAATAAGGAATTCACATGCATTCAAACACACTACCTATAGCTCACTACTCAAATGGGAAGGCTCATTGCCTTACAGAAAAATTTAGATTAAAACCATCTGAAGAATATGAACTGATAAATTAGCTTCTACAAAAGCCTGATGATAGTTCTAGTTAGGTACAAAAAATAGTTCTTCACACTTCGCTCAACCTTCTTTAGACTCTTCTCTAGAATCAAATGATCTAATATTTATTCACACATTTCACTTTCACACTTCTCATACACACACTGCTCACACCTAACACACTTCAAAATGAAGAAACAAACGCTCCTATATATCTGCTACATGGAATTACATTAGCAACTCTGTCAGCCAAAGAGAAAAGAATAAATTGCAAATTTTCGGCCCAATTCATGAAAAAATCTCAATGTGTACCAACCAAAGTTGGTCACAAGATAATGAAGACATAAATCAACCTCCTTGAATATGCCAAACATTAAAATATTAATCCACAAGGATCCACAACACGCTACAACTACCATGTCAGCCAAGAACATGAAAACTCAAACAAACAGCGGAAGAATCTCCGATCATGATCACTCTGATCAATGTGGATGTGCAACAAGGATAGAGAACGATATAGAAACATCAACAAAAATTGTATGAGAATATGCAACAACTAAAATTACCATAATTACATTCTCTTCTTCCAGAAACATCAGCTATAGTGACAAAATAACTGTAGGAACACAACAACATGCAAATTGCACAAATCTTGATGCACACCTCAAAAAATTCTAGAGTATAAACTAGATAGGCTTAGAAACAAACCCTTTAAAGAGCAACACTTGAATAGCAACATACTGAATTTTCCACTACACTGAACTTCACAGCTTCACAGACAACCTTCAACATATTTATTATAATTTTCTCAATATCCTCAAAATATACAGTCTTCAAGAACATCAATGCTAATAGTGTTGACATCAATAACAACCACATATTAGCAAAACAACCACAACATACAAAATTTCTTTATGAATCTTCATCCCAAGCATATGTTGGGATTAAGGTGTCTCAACCTTAGAATCTTAATATTGATCTAATTGATGTATTATTATATTTATTTGTATTATTTAATTTCCTATGGTGTCATGTCACATATTGGGACCCATCGACTAGGTGGCATCCCTGTTGGAGGTGACTAGATGACATATAATCGTCCCAAGTGGAAATAGGCATCTCACTTTGGAATCTTTTACCTATGAAAAATTCTATGGTGCATCATCAAGCATCTTCATGCATGGAGAAAATTGGTGCCCATGTTGGGTTATGGCAGAATGTAAGAGAATCAACTATTTTTAGTCAGTTACGAAAGATTCTCTTACGAATCCTATGACAAGTTCTATGGAATATTTATGACATATTCTATGATAGTTGTAAGGCATCTATCATAAGCAATTATGAGCAAATTTTGGGCACCCAATCTAGGAGAGAGAATATTTGCATGTATGACAATTGTAAGAGGTGTAAAGGAGTCCAGTACAAGTGTCCAAATGCATTTCTATGGCATGGAATATTGTGCCATGTGTATTTGGATTCCCATCCTCTTTTAGAATCATTTATTGGCTTGTATTCTCTATAAAATGTATGCCTTGCATTGTAGAATAGATAGTTTGTTTGTAGGTAACGATGTGTTGCCAGGTTAACTCCAGAACATGTGTGTTTCGAAGCACTTATGTAGAATATTTGTACTTGTGCTATATTTTAACTCTTTGTTGAAGTAATATAGAATTACTGTGCTTTTGGAGGGTGGGGTTTTTTACTTGAAATGGTTTTCCCCACCTATATCTAATGTATGTTAGTTTATGTGTACTTATTGATTTATTCCTTTATTCTCTATGTGTATCTCTTATTGTAGTAGAATAAGGTGTTAAAGGATTTTTTTTTGTAACTATCTCCTACTTAGATTAGTGTATAAAGTTGTTTATGCTCACTCGACTTCCTTTCAGTTGGTATCAAAGCTTGGCCAGCCTTGGTTCCTTTATTGGGTTAGAAGGGCTTTTTAAGCTGATCTTTATTTCAATGGGAGTTTTCAAGAAGTGTGTGCTTCATTACCTTGTTGCAAGAAAGAGATGATAGGCACATCTAAGAGGATTGAGATGGAGAATTTTAATGGCGGTAATTTTGAGTTGTGGAAGCTCAAAATGGAATACATGCTTGTAAACCATGATCTATGGCTTGCAGTTTTTAAAAACATGCCACAAGACATGAAACAAGAGGATTGGGATCTCACGGATAGGAAAGCCAAGGGTCTTATTAGACTCTATTTGGCTGAGTTTTTCCTCCTGAATGTCCATGAAGAGAATTTTTTTACTTCTTTGTGGAAGAATCTTGGTGATGTCTATTAGGCTAAATCCCTGGTAAACAAGATTTTCCTGAGAAAGAAGATGTATTCTCTAAAAAATGGAAGATGGAGGATCTGTTGTAGATCACCTGAACTCTTTTAACATGTTGGTTGCACAACAGGGTTTCATTGGAGACAAGATTGATGAACAAGACCATTGCTTGAATCATTTTTTTCTGTTGCCACACTCTTGGAATCACCTGATAATTGCTATTGGAAGCACTAGTTCCACATTCAAGATGGATGAGGTTGTTGCCTCATTATTATCTGAAGAGATGCAAAGGAAGTCTCCTGAGATGGCCAAGTTGGCCCTTGCAATTCATGGTAGACCAAAGGAGAGAGGAAAAGAGAAAGACAAGAAGTCTAAGTCAAAGTCTCTAGGCAGATCTAAGTCTCCTGGTAAGAATTCCAAGGAAAAATGTTCGAACTGTAGTGAAACTGGTCACTTTTGAAAAGATTTCAAGAAGGAGAAGAAGAAGAAAAACAAGTCTTTCTCTGATTCTAAATTTGAGAAATCATCTCAAGATGATGGAGAAGAATTTATTGCAGCCTTGGAAGCCCATGCATCAAATGATGTGTGGTTAATAGATTTGGGTGCATCCTTTCTCATGACTTCTCATAAAGATTGGTTCTCGAAGTATGAGGAGTACAATGGCGGAGAGGTGTACTTGGGTGATGAATCTTATTAAAGATTATTAGTCATGGAATATTCAAAATCAAATTTCCTGATGGAAGAGTGAAGGGGATTAATGGTTTCTTTCATATCTTAAGTTTGGCACAAAACTTACTTTTTGTAAGTAAACTGAATGATTCAAGAGTGAAAGTTGTTTTCTCTGATAGAGGATGCAAGATGACTAGAGGAGCTATGGTGTTAGCTAAGCAGATTCATATTAGCACTATGTGTTTAGCTTGATGCATGCACTATATGGTACAATATATCCTCTGATGTATCGAAGAAGAGACCTTTGGATTCTTCATCCTCACCATCAGATTGTGTAGAGAAGAGGCACGGTGCAACTACATCTAATGGTTGTGCATTTTATGTACCTAAGGGTGCTCATTCCACGAAAATTAAGCTTCCTATAGAGAAGACAATTTTATGGCACCAACAACTTGGTCACATTGGTGAGAAGGGTCTTAGAACCCTAAAAAATAAGAGCCTTGTTGAAGGCCTTAATTATTTTAATATCGAGTTTGAATTTTGTGAACATTGTGTATATAGAAAACAACACCATGTTTCTTTTTACTCTAGTTCTCATAAGTCTTCAAGGGATTTGGACTATGTTCACTCAGATGTTTTTGGTGCTAAAAATGTTCCTTCATTATAAAATCTGTATATTTTGTTTCTTTCATAGATGATTAGAGTAGAAGGAAATTCATTTGTTTCCTTAGAAGTAAAGCAACAGTCTTTGGTCAGTTTAAGGAGTTTAAGGCCTTGGTAGAAAATTAGACTAGAAAAAAGATTAAGTGTTTAAGGACTAACAATGGTGGTGAGTTTTGTTCTATAGAGTTTGACAAGTTTTGTAAAGAGCACAATATTGAGAGACATAAATCTACTCCCTATACTCCACAACAAAATGGAGTTGTTGAGAAGATAAAAAGAATGTTGATGGAGAGGGCTAGTGTTGATGGTGTTTTCTGCACATCAACAACTCAGACAAAATACAATATCCTATCTCTCTTGAAAGGTAAATCTCTATCAGCAAGCCTCAAGAGATAACCCCAAGGTCTCTAATGTCAGGTCTTGACAATGCAACAAAACAACTCAGAGATAATGTGAAAATTTTGGTATTCACAAGGTGCCTTACAAAACGAATGCTGGAAACTTTCATTTTATCAGATCTTGCAATATATTGGTGCTTACAACCCTATGTTTAACTCAGATTTTGAAATAAATAGAAAAAGATAAAGGGTTTAGAGAGATTTATAAAGATGAATTAACCCTAATACCAACAATGCAAATGATTAAAACTTGAAGTGGACCAATCCTTCAAAATTAATTCCACTTAAACCCAGATTAAACCTGCAATCTCATAGAATTAGTGCAATCTCCTATGGAATAAAAGGATTTTCAGATCATGAAGCATTCACCCAGGTCAATATTATTTAGCTATTGAAATGAATAAATACCCACAATTGAACTTGACACATAAATTCAAGGCTTGGGCTAACTTTACACAACTTACAATCAACAAGATGCTAAAAGTATGGACCAAGGATTGCTCAAACACCTCAAATATTAAACCATAAACACCATTGCATCATATTTAAATCTAAAATCTAACATGCAAATGATAATCTTGAAGCAATCTTAAAGATTTGGGACAAAAAGAACCATGCCAATTAAAACAACACAAGAAACAACACCAAGAACAATTTCTTTACTTATATTGAATCACCCAAAATTTTAAACAATTCAAGTATTCTCAATGTATCAGCACTTGCTCCCAGAAATGGCTAACTCCTATCTTATTTCTAGCTCTGGGAACTATTTCTCACTAATTCCAACCCTTAAAAATGAGGTTGGAGCCCCAATATATATAAATGCACCTCTGAAATTAGGGTTTACATGCTGAGGTCAGCCCAAATAAGTCGGCCTAGAGAGTTTTAATAAGATAAAATTACATTAAATGCCAAGACATCATCTAGGTCAGCCTAGAGTCTTCTAGAATATTTCCCCTTTGATTGCATAAAATTTGAGGTCACCCTCTAGCTGTATTGTCACATGATTGACACAAAATCCTAGGTGGCTACAAGCTAGCTATTTTATCCCTCTTTATTGGCCTCTAATTTATTTGATAACTCTTTGAACTTCTCCAAAATCCCCTTTACATCAGTTGGATCTGGGACTGTAATAAACTTAACCCTCATTTTATGATTATTATATTCTTCTAAATACTAAAGCATTACTTTATTCCATTCAACCAGCAATTCATGATACTTATCCAATTTTGAAATGTAAATTGTTTCATCCTCCAAATTATCCTTATTGATTGGAGCACTATTAGAAGGAGCATGAATTTCGTGCCACCATGATTGTAATCTATCGACATTCATAATCTTTTGCCCAAATTTTCTTCTTCTAGTCATGATTTCCAGAAAATTGATACAACTATCATATGTCTCTTTTATCTTCCCTTGTAGCTTCATGATTTTATTCAAAACCTTGGAGAGGAGCTCCTCCTGTAATTCTAGACCTTTACCCACTCCTTCATTTTGCCAATTTTTTCTATGGAGAAAATATTCATCTTAGCTAGTTCATCTCTAGGAACCTACTAAACTTTCTTCAACTCCTCAACAGTTGATTCATCAATATTTTCATATGAGGAGAGAGAGGAGGATAATTATTCCTCGTAGTTGCTCCCTTTTCAAGATCATTAGTAGGTGCCCCTTCATTTTGTACCTTCTCCTCTACAACTTTTATTTCCTTAACGGGGGATGCCTTATGTTTTGGGGAACTTCTTTGGACATACACTTGGGGCTTTTCCCTAGAAATCTCGACATCAACACCCTTTTCTGAAGAAGGTGCATCTGTGGAAGCTTCACCCTTTTTTTCCTTCGAAGCTTTTTGCCTCTTCGTGATTAGCTTCCTTTTCCTCATAGGTGGTGAAGCTTCACCCTCTTCCACCGTGGTGCTATCTTGAGGAACCTTCTTAATTTTGGGAGATGGATTTTCTCCTTGCTTTACTTGGACCTGGATCCTTGTCCTCCTCTTGGTAGAAACTAGTCTATCCATTTCTTCATGGGCCTCCTCCTCATGTGGTTCAGTAGTTTCATCTTCCTTATCATTTTCAGCTTCCACTTCATCTTGAGACTACATGTCACCCATCAAGTCATAGGTGAACTTCAGACCTTCATCTTCCAATTCAAACACTTTGTGCTTGACCCATAACCTGGAATATTTCTTTACTAGTTTAGTAACCTGATTCAAATATGTTATCTCTGCCTTAGACTAGTTAATTGGGGGCAAGGGTGTGTTTTTGTATGGCTCAAAGTCATGTTGTTGGAGTAATTTCGTATCATCCTCTTGTACTTGATTGGGCACCTCTGTAACCATCTACAACCTGAATGATTTCAAGGGAAACCTAGAGAATCTTATCCTTATTGCCTCGAACTCATCCCAACAGTTAGCCCAGTAATCCTCAATATGCTCTTTGTGCTTGAATGTCCTATTTGCTTGCCTCATGGCTCTTCCATATGGATCGAACCTACTTCTATTTCAATGAGAATATAGTTCAAATTATGTCATGTCCTTCTCCGAATAGGAGGCACTCTGAATAGAAGGATAGGCTTCCAAAGTTCTAATTCTCAAAGGAAATTCAGATCCTAGCCCCTTCTTTTTCATCTCTTGTTGTAAAATCTCCTCGAAGCCAACCATTTGTCATGTCAGTTCCAGCATCAGGAGCTTGTTGGTTGGATACCTTGGAAATCTAAGGGTAACTACAGAAGATCCTTGTATCTAGATGTATGTGAATCTCTGAAATTGAATAAACCACTGACCATATTGCTTGATCAGATCCATGGCCTCAGGGGAAATCCTGAGGTGAAGAGCATCCTACAACAACCTGGGAATAAACATGAAGAGTGCATCGTTGGCTCTTTGGTAATTAATTGTTTTGTACTACAATTGTGGATATACATCCCATATCTTGTCCTTCCCAATAGTCCCTTTGCAACTAAGACCTTTGTATTTAGTCTTGTGTGCCAACATATAGATGAGATATGAAGTCATTGTGAACCTATGGGTTTCCTGTGCACTTCTCAACTAGGCATCCAAATTATTGCTTATGATTCTAGCCCAATGATAATGCTTGTTGGCCACTATTTTTATGATGGGATAAATCATCCATGTATGAGAGATATGGGTCTCTTCAACCCCCATAACTCTTCCCAAAATATTTATAATATCATGGTATTCTTGTTTGAAATCACTTTGGTGCAACTGTTTATGAAAATTCTAATAATGGGGCTTTGGCTTTAATATCCAGGAGTTGTTCATAATCTCCAAAGCCCTATTGGGGTATTGATCATAGAACTTTATTTCTTTCCCAATGTTAATTTCCTCGATGAGCTTACGATGTGAGGCAATGTTGAACACCTCAACAATGGACTCTTCAATAATATTTTCCATGACTCTCCCTTATGGTCCAATTATGATTCTCATTCTAGAGTCATAGTGCTTTGCACATTCCAGGACCAACTCTGGGAAAAACTATGTTGGTGGGAATCCTATTGCCTGAGCCAATCTAGTATGGGTGATAACCTATTCCAACTGAGTTGGTGCATTTCCAAACATCCTTTGTTGAAAGTCATCATAATCAATATGTCCCATGTTTGGTTCTACAATCTTTGACCAAGTACAACCAATCTTGGACTCCGGCCATATGCCCTTAAAGTCATATTTCATCCTTTATGACCTTTTCTTAACCTCCTCTTGCACTAGAGTAGCCTCTGACTTACATGCCTTATCAGGAATCAACTCTGCCTACATCTATTAGAAGAGACCAAGATCACCAAAATGGAAAACAACACATAATCAATCATATCAATTCCAGAAAGCGTCAATATGAGTAATAATAATGTCATCGAATCAAAATGATAGTAAATTAAACTGCAATGGAAATATAAAGCATTCAATTTCCTATGAAATAATTCACCAAAAAAATATGCATGCATATAAACTTTTCTCAAACTAACCAAGAAATCATGCAATCAATCTTAGAAACTTACTACACAAACCTCTAGATGATTATCACTCAAATTGGAGACCCCATGAATAATTTTGGGTAATTCGAGCAGGCTCGGTTTCCCCAGACAGATTAGACCTCGGGTAATTCGAGCTAGCTAGGATTACCCGAAAGTCACAACATTGGCCTCCCTTACACTAGAAATTGCTTGGAGTTTTTATCAAAGGGTTCTTATGGAAACGTTCAAGCACCTTCAAGCCATTAATCACATCAATCACTTCACACATTACCCTTCTTCAAAGTTTGATTCTCTTGATGGACTGAAGTGTGAAATTGAGAAACTTCGGTCAATCTAAGGAACCTTAGATTAACCGGGTGAACTATCCTTCGGGTAATCCGAGGAGGGTCAAATTAACCAAATGAGAGGATGAGTTCAAAATCAGCTAAGTGTTTGAGGTTCATGTTCGGGCTTGGAAATGAGATTTGGATAACCTGAGGGGGCTCGGATTCTCTGAGCGGATTAGGGCTCAAAACATCCAAGATTCCTTGGATTTACCGAGGAATGGCCCAGGCGTCAAAAAAATACTAAGTGTCGAAGAAACTCTTCGCAATGAAGATAAATGAGACAAAGTTATTCTCCAAACCAATGCAAATCTAGGGCTAAACTATTGTAAGCTATAAAATAAATGAACAACCCACACAAGGATTCAAAAAATTATTTCAAAGGTCATCATGACATTCATCAAATTTGTGATCACTAAACCCAGGGTTTCTAATAAACCTCATGCAACAAAGTAATGCCACCAAATGAAACACAAAGCAATAAACAAGCATCAAGGGTTTCAATGAAAGTACTCATTCTTCCAACTTGAAACAAAGCCTACCCTAAATCCATTTACACGCAAGCTTGAGGAATGAAAACCCTAAGTTATCGGGAAAGGAACAAAGTTCAAACCCTCTTTGAATCTGATGGTCAATCCACACCATAGGAATCCACAAGAAAAGATGCGAAATAAAACAAGAATACTTGAGGGAAACCAAAGATCATACCTTGAATCCATGCATGAGGAGGAAGGGTGTGACAGCAGACCAACAATGAGCAACCAACCCCTAGAATGATCACCTAGAGAAAAAAAATCCAATGTTGGAGCTTGAACAAAGGCAAGAGAATGGAGACCTTATTCAATTTCAAACTCACTCAAATGAAAAATGACTAAATGACCCTTTGATCCTCATTATATTCCAATGTTAACCTTTTAAACCCATTAATGCAAGTAATAAATGCTCACATGCATATCTTCAGAAACTCAAAAATCTGATGAGGGCTCAGACTTGGGTAATCCAAGGTAGCTCGGATTACCCAACCAGATTAAATTTTTGGTAATCCGAGGTACCTCATAATTACCGAACCAGTGCATACTTAGTCAATTTTCCCCCCTAACTCTAAAATTTCAACAACAGATCCATTTCCAAAGAGCAAAGTCACAATTCAAACAATGAAAAAGGGCATCTCAAATGCAAATTTATCGCTAAGCACATGGGTGAAACAAAACCAAGATCGGGAGACTTATCCCTTAAGGGGATGAAGTCAAGACCCTACAACAACAACAAGAAAATGAAGCAAGAAAGGAGGGTCCCCGCCTTAGGTGGTGCATGTGTGTGAAAAATGCACAACAAACGGCGACTCCACTAGGGAAAGGCTCCAGAGAATTTCAATGACAAACTGGAATCAAGAATCCAAAACTTTGGTGTCGGTCCTCGCATTGAGTCACTCAATAACCAAAGCTTGAAAGCCAATAGACTAGTAGATCCTTCATGTGCCAAAGTCCAATTGTGTGCTAATGTGTTCATTTCCCTCCCTCAATTGCTTCTGGTGACCAAGGCCAATATATTCAAGCTACCTAAAGGTTCTAACTTCAAAATCAACCTAGATAGAGCCTCGCTTCCAATCAGGAGTCCATAGTCTCGACAAGTTTATTGTTGTAGTTCTCACTGAACATAGCTCTATTGCCAGTCGGGCATCCATAGCCCTGGTAGAGATACTCGGATACCCTGATAAGGTGAATATTCAATTTTTATTTTCAATATTCCTTTACTTTTCTTTTCTTTTGACATTCTTTCAAGAGAATTTAAACTTTCCTTTTCACCCTACAAGCAATGAAGCCTATACTCAGGCTTGAGAACCATAGTGGCGTTGAAGCAGAAATAGGATTTTTCACTTGACCAAACTTAGCAAGGGACCTTCAACAACCTAAGGAGTCTTAATATGTGTATATAAATATAAGACTTAAGAACATTCCTAAATTAATCTAATCTAGAGACTCATCTACCTCAAGCAGGTAACATACGTGACACCAAGGAGGGGAATTTCACCAACTTATTTTGGAAGGATGATTATAGTTTGTAAAAGGGATACTTAGAAAACTCCATGAGAACACAACAATTTCCATGCAAGTGCAACATGCCCCAAAGAGAATAGGAGAACCCAAAATCGAAAGTAGAAAGGAGAAGCAAACCCAAACCAAAGAAGGGTAGACAAAAACCAAAACAAAAAAGAGAAAGCATACCCCTAAACTAACTATGTACAAGGAAGATTTTCCAACAACTCACGCTAGGAAATAATGCTTCAAATACTACCCATTGAGCGATAATGGGACATCCTCTCTAGTGAGAGTTTTCAAGCAAAAAGCATTATCTCCTAATATCTCTAAAATCTAGAAGGGACCAAGCCAAAGCTTATAAAATTTTCCATTTTCCCCCTTCTTATCATGTGTCTTATCTGAATACAGGACCGGATTAGAGATTCTAAATGATTTTACTCTAGCTTTTTTATCAAACCATCTCTTAACGACACCTTGATGTTTAGAAAAAATCTCTAATGCTTCATCTCTCTTCTCTTCAAGGTGCAAAAGCTCAGCTAGATGAGCGTCATGCTTATCCCCTTCATCATAATAATCGTTAATGAACTGCAAGGTGGGGATTTTCAACTGGATAGGAAACACCGGTTCCAAACCATACACAAGGTGATAAGGAGAGGTTCCTAGAGAGGCCTTATGTCTAGTACGATCTTCCCAAAGAGAAAATATGAGCTATGTGTGCCAATCTTTGGGGTTCCTCTCTAAAAATTTATGGATGACTGTCAAAAGGTTTTTGTTTGTGGACTTAGCCAGACCATTTCCTTGTGGGTAGTAATTAGAAGTGAACTTGATGATTATACCATGATCACATGCCCAACCAAAAAAATTTAACAAAGCAAATGCAGGACCATTATCACAGACAAAAGAATTTGGACAACCAAAACGATTTATAATACCCGACTCCAAAAAATTGATCACTACCTCATAAGTGCACTACTTATAGTTAAGAGCTTCGTTCCATCTAGTAAAGTAATCAGTTACGGTGAGAATGTACCTATGGTCTTCTAAGGAAGGTGAGTTAATCAGACTAATAAAGTCCAATCCCCACTACACAAATGATTTTACCTCAACAATTGATTGTAGTGGAAGTGTTGTGTGCTTCTCCTTGCTTGTTACAGTTTGGTATACATGATTGTGAACCCCTAAACCTGCAAATGCACAAAGATAAAAAAGATGGTTAGATTTTAGGTCCAAATGCAATACAAGAGTTAGAGATTCCCCATGAAATCCATTTATTCAAACTAACTTATTAGGAAATGAAGAACAAACTCAAATAACATGAAAGTAAATCCTAATCTAGCCAATAGATTGATGATCCCATGAGGGAATTGGTGCCATTGGAGTGTTGCAATTGGCCCTTTCCCAATACCTAGGTTGCAATGTGGATGATCTAGAAATGGTCAAATCTCCAAAGAGATTTGAGCATAACTTTGATATAAATGTGAAAAATGATGAATGCTTGGATGAAATGAGCAAAATTAGTTCTCAATTGGAGAGAGTAACTTTGCATGAGGATTGTGGATGATGATGGATTTGAGTATAGTAAGTCTACTCAAATTGTGGATGTTTGAATGAGAGGAAGAGTCTCTCATTTATAGATTCCCAAGTTGGAAGAATGGGGGATTTGGATGAATGTGGGATAAAAGACCAACCAATGAGAAGAGGCCATTTGTCCACATGTGATTGGAGGAGGAATGAGCACATTTTGGTCAATGTGCATGATAAATGCCATGAGATTCAAATTTGAAATTTGAATGTGACATGTTGGAGGGAGAAAGAAATGGAGTTAATGTCACTTGGCTCAATGCACAAGGACATGTAAGAAGCATTGAATGCATTGTTGGAAGGACCAAGTCCACTTGGCCTTTTTGAATTCAAATGAGGGAATATTCCCTTTTGATGATTTGTGAAGGAAAATAGATGAATTAATAAATCAAAGTAATTGATTTATTGTGCAAGTTGCATTCTCTAGAGGATTTTAGTGAGAGAGATTAGCTTAATCAAGGATTGATTAATTTAATGAAGAATTTAGGAGATGTGACAATTTAGACTTAAATTTATGAAGTGATTTAAATCAAATTGAGAGGAAATGATTTAATTGAATAAATGATTTTGATTTATTTAACTAAGGAGGAATATGTTAGATTAAATTAAATAATGTTCTAATTTATTCAATTTAATAAGAGTACTTTAGAGATTTAATTTAAATAAAATCAATTATTTAAATGAATAGAGAAAGATAATTAATTAAATTAAATTGATTAATTTAATCACTAGAGGAGAAAGACCTAATTAAATAAATAATGATTTAATTAATTAAGGGATGAAAGATGTTGATAAGCTGAGAGTGTGATTCAAGACGAAACGATGTTAGTAGGATCAGAATCAGGTGCATGTATATTTTACGTGTCTACATTTTGCCCCTCTTTGAAGCAATGTACTTGTTGCATTGATTCAAAGAATAATATGCTGTGATCAAAGTTCAAAAATTTATCGATTTTTCAGATGCCCCACTGTTGCTCCAGTAGAAGGATTACACTGGTATACTGCCCCCTCAAGAGTTCGAGTGGAAATGTATGATTTTCTGATCGAGATCGCGATAAAATGCGAGAGGAGTGGTTCTAATGATCAGAGGACTCAAGATAATTATTTAATGTAGACAATTTTGATGATGTATAGACAGTCATCGGCCATGGGTAGCTTCGTGTATATTTTGATACAACACACTCATTTTAGATATAAATTTTATTAAAGATAGAAGAATAAGAATAATAAGATGGATGAAAGGAGGATCCACAAGCCTACACTATGATGATGATGATGATGATTTGCATTGCTAGGAGTTGGGATTTTCAAAGGGCTAATTACTTTATGTTTGATAGCACACATAGGTACGATGCATCAAGGTATAAAGGACCAGGATGGCGTTGTACCTAGTGTGATGGACTTTGACTCGTCAATCAGATAGGAGTATTCTTGTTTAAACTTGACATATGAAAACTTTGCTAGGACGGACCTAACAAAGAAAGTATTCGCCAAGTTATTTTACAAGAGTATCCAAGAAGCATAATAGATCAAAAAGATAATGATCTTTGCCCCATTTGTTTCTCTCTAAACCTATTTTGTTTAGGTATCATCGAGAGGTCCTTAGAGTGAGTGCAAAAAATAAGATAAGTCTAAACAAGACCAAGATAAAGCAAACAAACAAGCTAATGTTCTTCATACCGCTAGCCAAGACTAAACTACTGAGGGGTACCTGATGCTTATGTCCATCATAGGAAAGCTTCATCCTAGGACATGTAGTGATTAGGGTTTTGATGGGATTGATTGGATGAAAAGCTATTGATACTCCGAGTTGACCAACTTTCTTGCTTACTGACTTAGACTTCCAAGACTTTTGATGATTAGGCGTTCACTTTGGAACCTACTAAACTTGCTTTTGACTGACTCACCAAAGGGTGACAGTGACAATTGACTTTATTATGAGTGAGACGATCATGGGTGCAAGAGAGATAAAATAGATGCACCATTTTGGATTTTCAGATATTTTGAGGTTGTTTACGGTATTTTCACATTTTTCAATGTTTTTGGCATTTTCAAGATTTATGACGAACAAACTAACTTAAAGACCTATCCTAGGGGTCTTGAGAGTTGATCCATAGATTAGCCTTGCCTATGTTATACACGTAGAGACCACATAGTTCGACTGACGATAATTGACTTGATGACAAGATGGATGAATGGGTTGCCCCTTTTATTGCTTAAAGGACTGACCTAAGATGTAGACTAGATGGGCAAAAGGATTGCTAATGCAACAGACGCCTAAGGATTGACCCTAACTATCTCGGGAGATGATCAAAGATCAACCTTTCCTACATTCAAGCTCAGAGACAACGTAGTTCGACAAGGTGAAAGATTGACAAGACTCAATGATGAAATTTTGAAGATTTTTCGAGATTTTAACATGTTTTTTTGGATTTTGGGATTGATTTGGATGTTTTTGGATTTTCTGATGTTTTTGGTTTTTTGATGGATTTTCTGAATTTTTGAATTTTCGCATGATTTTGATGATTTGGAGGTGGATACGTGATGATATCAGTGCTTTGTTTTGGGATTTGTTGAAAACCAAGCTTAATGTTGATCAATCGGATCACTGGATTGATAGTTTGACTAAGTGTGTTAAGTCAAACAAAGATGATAATGCACTTGTAAATTCTAGGAAGTTGTGTTATCCCAGAGTAAACTCATACAAAAAAGATAATTTGGCTAGGTGTGTTAAGCCAAACAAGGTGATTATGGATTTGATAATTTGGCTAAGTGTGTTAAGCCAAACAAGATGATAATGGACTTGTAAACCCAAGGAAGTTGTGTTATCCTAGAGTAAACTCGTGCACAAGATGATAGTTTGACTAAGTGTGTTAAGTCAAACAAGGTGGTAATTGATTGGATTCGATTGATCAAGATTGATGAAGCTTGATTTGGAACAAAATGGATTTGATGATTTTGATGTGATGCTGAAGTACACATTAGATGCAACTGATATTAATTGTTCAAATTGATGTCTGATGAAAGATAAAGCTTGATAAAGAATGTCTTCTTGTCCAAATATGCCATGGGCTAGTGATTTGGATTTGGCGGCTCACAAATGCCTTGACCAATTTGATTTTATATTTTTCCAATGTTTGGACCGCTTCATAAGATGGAGGATATAGATCAAGATTCATTCATGAAGCAAGATGTAATTATCTGCCCCCAGTATCTAGCAATGTATGAACGACCATGGTTGGATGCATTGGACAAATGGATATGACTTATCTTACAATAAGATAAGGGTATTCAAATAGAAGATTCTCATTTGGATAATGCTTCAAAGCTCAGATAACATTGGGTAGGATAGGATCAATGAAAATGACCCATGTCAAGATGTTTACCACAAGCAAGTGTAAAGTATGCACCAAATCTTCATCAAGATCTAGATAAGGTAGATAGATGGTAATGGGTTGGATAAATGGTTCATGGATGAACAAATGATATGGATGGAAAGCTGGCTTTATGTATGGATGCGATAAGATTCTTTCTCCTGAACTGATGCACGTAGATGCTCGATTCTACACATGACGCCTATTTGCTAGGTTTTCATCATGGTACCTGTCCAAAGCGCCACCAGAATGGTTTTCACTAGAGGACAAATTTTCTCTTTACTGTTTTCAATCCTTTTTTTGATTTTTTTTGGATTTTTGTATTTTTGGATTTGTTTGTATTTTTTGAGAGATTTTAAGGTGATGTTGAACCAGCTAGTACTGTTGATGTTGATGCTTCTATCATAATGTTCCATCGGTATCCTACTTGAAGAAGCTGCTTTGCCAAGACACGTGCACTTGAAAGCAACTTTTGAGATCCTTGATCTTCTTTGTTGATATCGAAGTTAACTATGTCTCTGTGCGCACATCGTGATAGAGTGCCTTCTGAATCCTTATGATGAAGGGTCACTGCCAATACATGGTCAATGTGAGAATTGGATATCATGCCTGGAGGCATGGATGGAGTGTGTTTAGCAGTAAAAGATGGATCGGTTGATAGTTTGGAATCTTTCACTCTCCAAACTTGGGAAGATGAGAAATGATGGGTGGATATGGAAGTGTGCATAGAATTAAGACCAACAGCTTGATACATTTTGTATGTTGCTTTATAAACTTCATTTTTCCATTGTGGAAATCTTTGATGGATACTTTTCCCTTTTTTATTTTGCCCCATAGTTTCTTTGAATGATGGAGTTTGATAGGGATAATCTTTCTTTGTATTCTTTGGTATCCACTTATATTTGATTTGTCCAATATGCTTCTTAGCTTCTTTTTCTTTGATAGCATTCTCCATGCTTTGATTCAAGTCTTTCTTTTGACGTTGGTCCCAATTTGTGGATGAGGTGATGGGTGGGTGAATATTCATGACATGGCGGGTTGTAGCATTGGCATTGATTTCATCATAAGGATCCTTCGTGCCCCCTATGTTGATGTTTGCTCGACGAAGTTGCCCCCAGTTTTGGGGAAGTATTACTGATATGTTGAGATCCCTTGATTGTTGAATAACCAAGGCCTTGATGCTTAGGGTTGCCAATAATCTGCACTAGTTCTAGGATACCATGTTCATGTAGGCCTAATCCTCTACCTTGATAATTCATCTGCTGAAAAAATTTATTTGCAATAGGATATGATTTACCTTGGAAACAAGGTGCTAATCCTTCTCTGCTCTATGGTGGATCTTCAAAAGTGGCAGCTTTGTTATCGATAAGATAATTTTCCCTTACAAAGGTGAGTGGTCCAAGTTTATAAGTGATAAGATCTTCCATAAGTGGGATGAATGCCTGATTGATATCTTTAGCTTGATCTTGTGAGATATCAAATTGTAGTGCTTCTTCAAGAGGTATTGATGATTCAATGTCCTTGCAAAAGTCTTCCTTATGATTTATTCTTGATATGCTTTCACATGATGTTTCTGATTCACAACTTCTGTAGAAACCTTCTTCATGACCCATTTCTGATATGTCTTTGCATTTCTCTATATCTTGATCATGTGTACAAATGTTAAGAGTAGGAGAGTCTTGTTCCTTGATAATGATATCAAGAGTATGAGACTCTTGTTTTGAATGAAGATCATCTACATGTCCATCCAAAGAAAGCATCTTATGGGTAGATGGAGGGGTATGTGCTATATGGATATGATCATTATTTGTGACATCTTTTAGGAGAGTGGCTATCACCTCATTGTACCATCTTGCATATAAAAATTCTTGATCTTGATTAATGTCAAAATTGCTTTCAACATGCTTTGGATCAAGTTCTTGACATGGATCAATTTCAAAGGATGGATTTCTTTCAAAGGGTTCTTGGACATCGTTATAAGGCATTAGAAGTGGTTCAATATCCTCTTGATCTTTGAGTGGACTTGGATCAAATGGTGAGTTGAGAATTTCTTCAATATTTGTAACCATGAGGTCAAAGGATGTCAATATGTCTTGGAAAGGTCCATTGCTAGACTTTGGTGAAAGATGTTGATCATGCTTTGGAATAAATTCTTGAGATATGTCCTCTAACTCATTAGGTGATGTAGAGACATTTTCAATACGATCATTGGTGGATGGATCTTGGTTTATGTCAATAGGATCAAATAGCATCAACACTCCTTGAAATAGATCTTTGTAGGAGGGGTCTTGATCATCACTAAAAAATTGCTCTTGATGTATGTTGATTTCATCATTAGATGAGGTGGATGTATCTTCAAGGCGTTCATCGATGGATAGATCTTGATTATTGTTTTTGACAATTGTGGTGTGAATCTATTGCAAGCTCTACTGTGGAGTAAGGCCTATGTTTTTTGCTGAGCCAACAACACTTTTTGTTGGTCATGTTGTTGTTGTTCCAAAAAAACTTGTTATTGGTCTTGCTGCTATTGTGCCAACAAAGATTTTTGTTGTGCTCCTTGTTGTGCTACTTTTTGATGGAATTGTTCATGGATTGATTGCAATAGTGCTTGGAATTGTGCTTGTGTCTGCCGAGCTTGGTGTTGGGCTTGAGCTTGAAACTGTGCTTGTTGGGCTACTTGAGTTGCTTGCGCAACTTGTGCAGCTTGTTGGGCTTGGAGTGCCTTTTGGTGAGAAGATTGTTGAGAGGCTTGCAGCATGGTGGAAAAAGAATTGTTTGTGTTGCGTTTTGGTGGTGTTGGTGGTGGTGCATTGAGAATGGTGTTGATTGTTGGGGTGAGTGGAACAGTCTCATTGATTTCCAAGGTTTGAGTGGTGAATGGTTCCATTGAGATTTTTGGTCTTTGAGACATTTGAGGAACAATAGATGTGTTAACTGTTGGGGTTGCTTGGATGGTTGCCATTTGTTGTTGCGATATTGTTGGAAAAATGAGAGGATTTGGTATGATGTTTTGATTTGGAATTATAGGTTGACTTTGAACATTGTTGTGGTTAAGAATCATATTGCCTTGATTTAGGTAACTTTTATTTTGCATGGTACTACCTTGACTTGAATCAATATCTGAAGTCGCTAATATATTGCTTGGATTTTGAACAACATTGATGGGATTTGCAAACATGTCCACACCAAAGTTTACCAAGTGTGGATTTGAAATGTTCATGTTCAACAAACTTGTATTTGGCATGTATGGATTTGGTGGGATAATGTTGTTTGAAAAACTCATGCATTGAGTGTTTGGCTGATAGATTTGCAGATTTGAACTTGGATTTAAATCTATCATTGGGAAAGGTGTTCCAAACTTTAGATTGGGCATACTCACCTTCGTATCATTGAATTTTGGAGGAGATAATGATGCCATGTTTGAATGTGAGTTTCGATAATCAATTGGTTTTGTGAAACTTGGATAGTTTGGTTGACTTGGATTACTCATGATGTATGAGTCGAGTTTGAATTCCATGTTCCTCATGTTTTGAACTTGTTGCAAGAGTGAACCTCTAAGATGTTTAGGACCAATGATGAGATGAAAGATGAAAGGGTGAGTGATATGGGTGTTTGAACTTCTAGGAACTTTGGATCAATGCTAGACTTTAGGAGTTGGTTTGATTTGATAGTTTGACTAGGTGTGTTAAGCCAAACAAGATGATGGTGAAATTGTAAACCCTAGGAAGTTGTGTTTTCCTAGGGAAAACTCGCATAAGAGAATGAATTGGCTAAGTGCGTTAATCCAATCAAAGTGATCATGAACTAGTAGACCTTAGGAAGTTGGGTTATCCTAGAGGCAAATTTGTTCAAGAAGATTGATAATTTGACTAGGTGCGTTAAATCAAACAAGGTGATGGTGATTTTCCAAAAGTCTAGCATAAGTGATGTTGCAAAGTTCCAAAAGTTGTTGGTGAGATGGAATTTGATTGATTTTTGAGAGATGGGTGAAGTGATGATTTTGATCCTAGATGACCCTATGAGGACTTACTTACAAGACCAAGGTGATGAAGAACATGCTTTTCCCTAGAAGTAATTGAAACCAAAAGACCAATGTCTACATGGAAACCAAATGACTCAAAAGAGACCAAGCACATGTGTGGTTCAATTGTCTTTTATCTTGCTTAGGTTCGATTCCTTTTACCACAAACACTTTCTTGATTATGCTTTTCAAATTGAATGTCTGATACCCTAATTTTCTTTCATCCCACAAAGTGCATTATGTGGAAATCAAGGCAAAGGTTTCCTAATGTTTAACCTTATCGAAAACAAATGATGATAGAATCCAAGCACTTAGAAACCTCTAAGGATAGAATCCCTAGGGAAATCAAGAGTGCTTAAATTCATCAAAGGTATTTTTATCCTCAAAGGGGTTTGAAATTTGAAGGTCTTATGAATGTACGTTTTGCAAAATTTTTGAGGACCAAGCAATGTGTTCTTTTCTTTCAAGCACTTTTAAAATCCTAGGATGATGAGGGAATATCTTGTTGGGTTCCCACTTGGATAAATCCAGCTGTGCATATCTTGTGCGAATGGCTAAATGCTTGACCACACTGAATCCCCTCCACGACACACACTTCTCAGGTCAGCCAAGCATTAATAACCATGAATCTCCCATGGCATACCTTCCATTTCTACAACAAAACTGCATGTATAATGTGGGGTGGCTTCAAAGGACATGACCTTTTGCACCAACAAGATAGACAAGGTTTTGGCTTTTTTCTAAACAAGAGGTTCTAATGCGGGCATTCTGTTTGTGGGGGATTATCCAACATCGGCGAAAGTCCATTACTGTCCATCTCGTTGGAATAATCCTCGTGATTCTTGAAATTTCCTCAAGAATCCACACTTATATACCGGTTGGAAGTCGTTTGGCTTTAGTGTTTTCCTGGTTGGGTCGTTCCCTTGGGTGAGTACTTTTTCCCACAAGGCAGACCCTCTAAGATAAACAATAGCGAATAAACATATTGGTAGTTCGATCAACCTTTGTTTAAAAACAAAAAGAGAACACTCGCAATAAGTTTATTCACACTCGCATGTTGTTCATTTTAGACCTCAAAGCAATGATGAGTTCCTTTTAAGCACCAAATGAAATGTGAGATTGCCTTGTTCAATTTTTAACCCTTTAAACAAAATCTAGTATGTTTGTCTAAAGTTCTTTTTAGCCCCTTGGCAACTTTTGAAAAGAAATTTGATTTTGTTTATTTTAGAACCCAATGGAAATTTAGTGTCTTAAGATCAATGAAATTTTTAAATTCTTTAAAGAGTGTTGAAAAAACCTTCAGTGTTTAAAAAAACTTTGTGCCTAATGAGCATGAGCATGGTGTCATAAAAAAATAAAATTGCTTGTTCTTTTTAAACCCAAAGTAAATCTAGTGTTGCTAAAGCATGAAAGTAACAAATTTCTTGGAAAGGGATTATAAGTTCTCCCAAAAGTGTTTAAAAACACTTGATACAATGATATAATGAATTCATAAAAACCTTTTACCTTTGTTTTCCTTCCTTCACTTTTGATCAATTTTTTTTCCTTTTTAGGCAAATTTCAACAATTTTTAGATTTTTTCATTTTTGGTAATTTTGCATTTATGACTTTGAGAGTCCTATTTTTTTCCAAAAAATTTCTAAAGCTAAAGTAGGATGAATTTCCAACTAAAATTTGAAATTGGAAACATGGACTTTGAGTTATTAATAGAAACAACTTTAAAAAAACTAGGAAAAAACTTTAAAATGTCATTTTGAGGGCCAAGATCAAAGTTTGAAGCCCCAAAAATGTGTCAAAATGGCATCCAACCCATCTTGATGATTGCCAAATCAAGTACCACCTCATAAAGAAACCACCTATAAAATTTTAGCCAAAACCCACATCCGAGTCAAAAGTTATGACCTCGGGAAATTCCTGCATCACAAAAAAAAAGTTAAAAAAAAACCATAAAACTTAGGAGTGGCGTAGTTTGAAAAAGCAGCAAAGTTTGGAGTGAAAGCGGTGCTATATAGCGCCACACGGTTGACTTTGTGCGATGCTCTGCAGAAATAGAGAGTGCAAAAGTGACGCGACAAAGGTAAGCGACGAAGTTTGGAAGTGGCCCGTTTTGAAAATTTGAATTTGACAGGCGGGAAAGCAGGAGCAGCGAAGTTTGGAGGAAACGCGGTGTGATATGGCACCACGGTGTTGAAAGCGGTGCAATATGGCGCCGCGCAGCACAGTTAGGAAATTTAAAAAAAAAAATAGGCGGGGAAAATCCGCATCGAGGTTTGAAAGTTTTGTGCGGTTTGATATAGCGTCGCGCCTCTAAAAGCGGTGCAATATTGCATCGCGCCTCTGGAAGCGGCGTAAGATGGCGCGGTGCGGCGCAGTTTTTCTGTGTCCTGCAAAAAAAAGTTAAAAACACGGAAATTTTAAAAAAATGTGATTAAATGCTTGAACTGCCCTCCTTCTTGCACCAAAATGTGAACCCCTAAACCTGCAAATGCACAAAGACAACAAACATGGTTAGATTTTAGATCCAAATGCAATACAAGAGTGAGAGATTCCCCATGAAATCCATCTATTCAAACTAACTTATTAGGAAATGAAGAACAAACTCAAATAACATGAAAGTAAATCCTAATCTAGTCAATAGATTGATGATCCCATGGGAGAATTGCTGCCAATGGAGTGTTGCAATTGGCCCTTTCCCAATTCCTAGGTTGCAATGTGGATGATCTAGAAATGGTCAAATCTCCAAAGAGATTTGAGCATAACTTTGATATAAATGTGAAAAATGATGAATGCTTGGATGAAATGAGCAAAATTAGTTCTCAATTGGAGAGAGTAACTTTGCATGAGGATTGTGGATGATGATGGATTTGAGTATAATAGGTCTACTCAAATTGTGGATGTTTGAATGAGAGGAAGAGTCTCTCATTTATAGATTCCCAAGTTGGAAGAATAGGGGATTTGGATGAATGTGGGATAAAAGACCAACCAATGAGAAGAGGCCACTTGTCCACATGTGATTGGAGGAGGAATGAGCACATTTTGGTCAATGTGCATGATAAATGCCATGAGATTCAAATTTGAAATTTGAATGTGACATGTTGGAGGGAGCAAGAAATGGAGTTAATGTCACTTGGCTCAATGCACAAGGACATGTAAGAGGCATTGAATGCATTGTTGGAAGGACCAAGTCCACTTGGCCTTTTTGAATTCAAATGAGGGAATATTCCCTTTTAATGCTTTGTGAAGAAAAATAGATGAATTAATAAATCAAAGTAATTGATTTATTGTGCAAGTTGCATTCTCTAGAGGATTTTAGTGAGAGAGATTAGCTTAATCAAGGATTGATTAATTTAATGAAGAATTTAGGAGATGTGACAATTTAGACTTAAATTTATGAATTGATTTAAATCAAATTGAGAGGAAATGATTTAATTAAATAAATGATTTTGATTTATTTAACTAAGGAGGAATATGTTAGATTAAATTAAGTAATGTTCTAATTTATTCAATTTAATAAGAGGAGTTTAGAGATTTATTTTAAATAAAATCAATTATTTAAATGAATAGAGAAAGATAATTAATTAAATTAAATTGATTAATTTAATCACTAGAGGAGAAAGACCTAATTAAATACATAATGATTTATTTAATTAAGGGATGAAAGGTGTTGATAAGCTGAGAGTGTGATTCAAGATAAAACGATGTTAGTAGGATCAGAATCAGGTGCATGTATATTTTACGTGTCTACAATGATAGGTTCACACATGATTATGTGTGTCTTTGAAGGGAGTTGTCCAATAACATCCTGCTCTTAATATTTTACTTGCAATAACTAGTCTGGAACCATGGCCTGTGCTATACTTATCATGGAATTTCATCATCACTCGAGTAGCCTCCTCCTTTCCAAGACAACGAAGATAAATGCCCTCATGATTCGTTCTATATAGGATGGCCCCTTTCAGTATATAATTGTCACTTTTTAAGTGCAAATCTCTCCTCTGCATGGTTTTGAGGTGATCGAGACACCTTTGATTTAACAAATAATATACAATATCATCATACCACTCATCTAGAGAGACATCTTCTAAGTTTTATTGTTGGGCTGTAATATTAGGGCCAATCTCTGCCATAGTTTTAGTCAACCCTTGTCCTCTCACTAGCTTCATGGATTGGATTTTAATTTCACATTCTTGAAGCATCATGACCCATTAGCTCTCCTTTATCCAAGCTCATTTTGCATCAACAAGAGATTAACTACAGGATTAGGCACTATTGCATGGACCTTATTTCTCATGATGTAGTTCCTAAACTTCTTCACACACCTGACGCAAACATAAGCTTGTTTTCCTACACTAGGATATCTCAATTCTGCATCTTTTAATGGATCACTCATGAAGGCTATAGGGTGTTCACTTCCTTGATCAGATTTTTGAGTTAGCATGCCAGCACAAGAATGATCAGATGTGAATGAGTATATGTAGAAAGGCTTGAAATAATCTTGACTCACCAATAATGGGGCTTCAACTATTGCTCTCTTGATTTCTAAAAAATCCACCTTAGCTTCAGTGCTCCACTCAACCTTTGCATCCTACTTCAACATAGAATTCAAGGGTTTAACTATTTCCGCAAAGCCAGTAATAAATTTCCTGACAAAATTTATCTTTCCAAAGAAGGACTTCATCTCCTTTTTACTGGTGAGGGGTTGGATCTTTAGTATAGCCTCTTTTTGATCTGGGTCAATAGATATTTCTTCTTTTGAGATGACATGACCCAACAACTTCCCTTCAATGACTTTAAAGATACATTTCTTAGGGTTAAGTGAAATTCCAAATTATTTGCATCTTTGAAACACCTTTCCCAGGTCTGCAATATGATCCCCTCGATTCTTGGAAAATATAGTTAAATCATCCATGTCAATTATGATGCACTTAACAATGATATGCTTGAAGGTGATATCCATGGCTCTTTGGAAAGTTTCCCCTACATTGATTAACCCAAACGACATTCTCCTATACGAAAAGGTGCCCCATTTCATTGTGAATGCAGTTTTATGTCCATCTTCATACTACACCATAACCTGATTATACCCCGAGTATCCATGAAGAAAAGACATCATCTGGGATCGATTAACTATTTGTAGCGCTTCATCTAATGACGGGACATGGTAGTTGTCCTTCTCTGATGCCCAATTAAGATTTTTGAAATCAATGCAAAGTCTAATTTCTCCATTCTTCTTCCTCATCGGGACCAAGTTGGCAACCCAAGTAGAATGTCTAAGCCCTTACAACCATGATTCAAAGATTGGGCATCTGACTTGAATAGCCATCTTAACCATCATGAAGGTACATTTAAATTGTCAATCCAAGGACGTGAACTTGAAATGGGTCAGCATAGTATGTGCACTAGGAACTTCAAATTAGTCACCTTCGTTCTATAACTAAGAAATACTTAACACTAAAAGTAAATTGCATGAAAGGAAACAAAATAAATGTTGAACATCACTCAAACAAATCTAAACTGATTATGCATAACAGGAAGGAAAATATAAACATTAAATAGGAAACTCCTTTGCCCTCTTTGGCTGCAAGAACAGTCACATAATGGAATTCTAGTGGTTGCAGGAACATTCAATGCCAAAATATTAACTCAGTACTGAACAAAAACTAATACTAATCTATCTAAACTAAAGGAGAGGATTAATAACTAAGTGGGCCCCCTTGGATGAGTATCCTCTAAACTAATGCAAACTCAGATACTCAACTCAAAATCTTATTTCATTCATCAGAAAATGCAATTAAAAAAGTATGGTTGATTATCATCTTGTATAATAACTTGGTGATCAACTCACTAACTCACTAGCTCCTAAGGAAGGAGGATCCAAACTTTATTTCTACCAACTAAATAGGGCAATCAATTCCCACTAACAAAGAGGATTGCATTTAGGGAAAGCAGAGAAGAGAGTGGAAGGGCGGTTACACATGTAGGGAATCCGTTCAGACATGCATGCCTAAACATGGACTCGACCACTTTAGTAACACCTACAATGCTCAATTCCATTGAAGATCGGTACAAGATGGTTACATGTGGTTGACATGAGAATCTTCTACCGTCATCCCTAGTTGTCCTTTGCACAACTCCTCAACTTGATCAGCTAGCGGTTGTGTTTCTCAACTTAGCATTTCAATCATGTTTGTATGGAAATGTCAGTACACATAATAATTTCATAACTATAACCACCTTAAAGAACATCCATCAATCACATGCAAAATTAATATAGATGGTCCACATAATAGGTAAATATCATTAAAACTGGCAAAAATGAAATTAATCCCAAATGTCTTATGTTTGAGAGAAACTATATAAAAGTGTCAGTATATAATATCAAAGTTTGTGGTAACTTTAACAAATAACAAGAGATTCTACCCCCTAACTATGCCAAAAACTAGACTCATCACTCCCCCCGACCTAACATTTTTTTGGTCCTCCAGTAGGGGAAGAGTTATGCTTCTACTTGGTTAAGGCCCTGAAGTTTGCAACTGATAACTGTCCAATGTCAGTGTCTATCATGGGTGAATCAAAATTCCAATAGAATCTTCCCAAATTATCAAGTCTCTTCCATCTTTATTTTTCTTCTGTAATTTCATACCTATAGAATCTAAAATTTTGTACAGGCCATTGGAGGGTAGGCGGCTGAAAAGTCAATGGAAGCCATTCTCGCCCCTTGCTTCTCCCAAGCCGGATGCATCTTTCAATTCTCTTTATTGCAGAAACATAGTTGTGGATAGAATGTGACTTAGCCTATTTTAGCTCATCCATCAATAGGTTTCATCTTTGGGATATATATCCCCTCATAGTATCTTCTTTTGTTGCGGTTTTCACCTCATACTCACTGTAAACTAGCTCAATCCAAGGCATAATCTTGTTACCATAGCTCGACCTGAAGAGAAATCTATTCCAGTCTATATAAATTTCTTTGGGGTTCTTTGATTTAGCCCTAATGGCCAGGGGAATATTGGATTCCCTCTTCTTATAAGAATTGTATTGTTCACCCCAGCTAATCTTATTTTGTACCCAAGACATAAATTCTCTCAATTGTATGTACCCAACATAAGGTAGTGGGTTCCAGTCTTGGTATTTTTGGACAAAAAAGTTGTGTAAATAAAATTCACATCATAAATTTTTCATTTAAGGGGAAGAAATCCTTAAAGCATTGAAAAATTTCGTAGGAGTTTCAATGGAGGGGTTCAAACATGAGATGATTCTTGACATTCTAAAGGAGAGATATTTCTCCTTCGAGTGCAAAGCATAAACCCTTGGAGGGTTTCTGCATTCCAACATTTGTGGCACCAAGGTTGCAATGTTGCTTATCCTTTCCTTCAAAAAGATAATTTCCTCATTCTTCTCTTTGATCATCTCATCCCTCTCTTGGATTTTCTTTTTCAACCGTTTCTTCTCCTCTTTCCATTCCCCCTCTCTTCTTTGTATTTCTTTCCACAAATTTAAAATTGGTGTATGCACTGAAAAATCAGGAGGGTTATGGATTCCTACCAGGAATTTTGTGGATGGTTGCTTCCTATATATAACTATCTGCATAGATTCAGGATGTCCCATCGATTCAGGTTGCAGAGGTATCATTCTTCTTTCCTCATTTTGCTACAAGGCCTCTTGTTCTTATTCTGGTGGTGGCTGCAGGAACTCCTGATCTATTTCCTGACTTTTCTACAAGAACTCCCACTCTTGGTCTTGCTGCAAGAACTCCTGACTTCCTTCATTTTCTAGAGTCTCAAATTCTTCCACAATAGCAACAAGATCTACTAGGATCATTTCTGTTGCCCTATCAAATATATCTTCTTCTTGTATACTCTCTTGCTCGATTGGAGCTTTTTTTCTTTCACACAATGTCCCACCAAGCTCGGGATTTTCCTTTGAAGGCACACCAACAACCGGCTTTGATTTCTTGAGAGGGCTCTTTCATTTTTGTTTGGGTGTAGGATGAACAGTAACAACCTTCCTTTTCTTAGGGCTTGGCACCTCTCTTTGCACAGATTGTGTTTTTTGTTTCCTTTCTTTTGCCTCCCTCTTTTGTGCCCTTATTTTTATTATAGTTTTAAGTGGAATATTATCATCATCAAAATTTGATGAAGAATTTTATTTTTCATGCTCATTATTAGAGGAACTAACATCTATAGTCTTTTCTTGAATGGGAGGATCCACACCAACACCAGATGTCCAAGCACCAGGGTTGCCTTCAACTGTGCTTAATTTTCTCCTAGACCTTCGTGTGTGAGGTGAAACCCTAGGTTGTGATGGCTCAAGTCTATATTGCTCAGCTTGTATAAGATACTCCCAGGTCATTCTAGGTGTTGCATCATGTAAAGATCTTACAACCAACAATTTAATTAGACAATGGAGGGATACAAATGTTTCCCTACCCTTTTGGGTTTCCGCTGCCATAATGGAGAGAAGTTTGTACATGACATTGGGTACATTCATCTTGCTCTTGTGCCTCATATGACTCGGCAATTTGAAGTGCACAGAATGTAGGTTCGATAGTCAACCTTCGTAGGTGATATATTTGATGATGTGTACAACTGCCTGCTTCCATGGTTCAGGTAGAGAGTCTTTTAGCTCCCTAATTTTCAATTGTGAGTGGAGGGTCACCATGTATTGTGAATATAGCCTTGGATATCCTGAAATCCTTAGAAATAGGGTAAGGTTCACCATCAACTGGAAACCCTGAAACTTATACAATTCATTCTTTAGTTGCTATGACCTCCGGCCCTTTCACTATGGCTTTTCTGTCTGAATTTTTTTGAGCAAAATCCAATGCAATACCCCCATCAAAACCATTTAGCTTCAGAAAATAATCCAACCAACAACAATTCTAAAATTCGGTTAGGGACAGTGCACCCTATAACAAATCATCATGAGCTAAGGGCTCATTACGAATGAGTTCACATCCCATTGTCTATACTCAACTTGTCACTCAATAAAATTACCTTATGTAATTCTTGAATTCCTTCCTACTTGCTCATTGAATTGTCGACTAAATTTCCTTCACTCTGTTTTTAGAAATTACTATTTACATTTCAAAATTATGATACGGTTAGTAATGGCAAGAAATGGTAATAAAAGGGAATCATAATGAGAGGAAATGGTGGCGACAGTTTAGTGTCACATCACACATGTGAGTCGTCTTTCATTTTAAATTTTGAATCAACTCAGCAATATTTTTTGACATAGACAATCATGTACCAACATGTGGGAATATTTCTGCATCTTTCTTACCCCTCCCTCCAACCTAAATTTGGACATGTGTTGACACATGTGAGATGACAATATTGATTTGACAAGGGGTTAAAAAAATTATGTGAATGCCCATATTATCGTAAAGTGACTAAATGAAATGGTCTAAAAGATAATTAAGAATGAAATTAATGCACACATACTTGAGTGTGTACAAACATGATTGTAGAGGATTCATTGCAATGATCGAGGAGAAAGTATCGCTTGCGTTGTTAAGAAATAATTGAGAAATTAATGATCATGAGGTGGAATGGTGTGAGGTGAAATGAAATGATAGAAGAGAGAGAAAGGTGGTACAAATGGGTGGATGGGTGAAGAAATGGATTTCTACAAAATTAGAAATATTTATTATGACAAGTATGTACCTCATTTTGTCGAAAGGAGGGACACTAGTTCCACTGCCTTTGGCTACAAGAACTCCTTGGCTACAAGAACTGTGCTCGGGTGTTGCATGTTGGATAAACTATTGCAGGAACTCCTCTTTGGAAGCTGGCCTATGACATAAATCTAAGATGGTGCCCATTCACCAGTAATTTGAATTTGATAGGGTCAATGGTCATGAGTTGTACAGCTCCATTCGAAAATACCTCAATAACTTCGTATGGCCCTAGCTACCTTGTCTGTGATTTTCCTGCATTATCTTTGTACTGTGAATCATAAAGTAATGCCTAGTCACTTGGCTGAAATTTATTTTCTTTGATGAATTTGTCATGTCATTTGACTCTTTGAATTTTCACAATTTTAGTATGGTGCAAGGCAAATTTCCTCATCTCATCTAATTCATTCAGTTGCATAATCCATTTTTTTGGTTCCTCAGAAATTTCCATCTCCAACTCCACAACAGTTCTGAGAGTCTTGTGTTCAAATTCGATAGGCATCATGGTTGTCTTCCCATATAGTATCTCAAATAGGGTGAAGTGCGTAGTTGTCTTCTAGGTGGTCTTGTAAGCCCAAACTGCTTTTGATAATCTACTTGCCTAATTTTTTCTGTGAATATGCACTGTTTTGGTGAGGATTGCCTCAATATCTTTGTTTGTCACCTCAACTTGTCAATTTGCTTGAGGGTGATAAGGAGTGGATTTTTTGTGCCTAATGTTATACTCATTAACTAATGTTGTAACAAGTGTTGATGCAAATTGATTTCCTTGATTAGTCACTATTTCTCTGGGTACTCCATACTATGTGAAAAATTCTTCATAAAGAAATTTTGCAACCTTGTTGTCTCATGCATGCTTCATGGATCTGACTTCTACCCACTTAGTTACATTATCAATGCACACTAAAATATAGGACTTACCATTGGATGAAGGATCAATGGGTCCCAAAAAGTCCAAAACCCACCTGTCAAATGGAGTGAATACTATTTGGGGACACAGTGGCATCTCATCTGACTTTTTTGGCCTTCCCATCCTTTGGCATCTATCACATCTCCTTTTATATCTTCCTGCATCTTTGTGTAATGTAGGCCAATAGTATCTTGTGTTCAAGATTTTCATTGTTGTACTTTTATCTGTGAAATGTCCTCCACAGGGTTCATCATGGAATGCATGCAGAATTTCATAGGTCTCATCTTTCCTCACACACCTTCTCATAACGTGATCTAGTCCAGTATAAAATAGGCATCGAGCTATCCATGAAAAAGGGAACGATTTTTCAATCAACACTCTTTTCTCTTTTGGTGAGAAGTGAGGAGTAACTCTCCCTTTCACAAGGTAATTAGCTATGTTAGCATACCAGGGCGTCTGCAAACTAATGGAGAATAGATTCTCATCAGGAAAGGAGTCATCTATGGCTTGACTATCTTCTGAGGTGGTCAGCCTAGAAATAAAATATGCAACAACGTTGGCCTTTCCTAGTTTGTATACAATATTTATGTCAAATTCTTGCATTAATAACAACCATCTATCTAACCTTCCTGAGATTAGGGGTTTGTTCATGAGGTATCTAATGTATGCATGATTAGTGTGCACAAAAATTTGATAGCCTACTATATAGTGCCTAAATTTATTCAATGCATAGATTACTGTCAACATTTCTTTCTCTGTTACTGTGTAATTGAATTCAACTCCGTGCAAGTTTTTGTTGGCAAAATAAATGGCATTTTCAATAGCTTCTACTTTTTTCCTAGGACTGCTCCTATGGCATAATCTAAGGCATCAGTATGGATGTGGAAAGGAATTTCCCAATTTGGTCCCTTAAGTACATGAGCATGAGTTAGAGTTGTCTTTAAATCAAAAAATTATTTATCACTACTTTCTTTCCATTGAAACTCAAAATATTTGATGAAATTTCTATAGTAGTCTGCATGTCCTAAGAAAATCCTAACATCCTTTTTTTTTGCAGGTATAGGTAGATTATTGATTATCTCAATTTTTGCAAGATCAACTTAAATTTCAAGGTGGGAAATGTAGTGGCCAAGAAATACACCTTCCTACATCATCATGAAGCACTTTTCACTATTTAAGGACATATTTTGGTCTTCAAATCTTTGTAGAAATTTCTTCAAATTTTCCAATGCTTCATCATCCATATAGATCTCCATGCAGTCAAGGGAGATATCTGAGAATATGTTGATGATTGTAATCTAAAAAGTGGTGGGTGTGTTGTATAACCCAAAGGGAGGTACTGAATAGACATATGTCCCCCATGGACATGTAAACGTAGTACTCTCTTCGTCTTCTGTTGCAATTTGAATTTGGTTGTATCCACTAAATCAATCAAGAAAAGAGAAGTATTGTTTTCATGCAAGAGAATCTAGGACTTGATCAACAAAAGGAAGGGTAAAATGATCCTTCTTAGTGGTAGCATTGAGTTCCCTATAGTCAACAAAAAATCACCATTTCCCTCTATTTTTGGGCACAATCACCAATTGAGAAACCCATTAGTTGTCTAAAATAGGGTAGATAAATCCTATGTCTAGTAGCTTTTGCAGTTCTGTTTTGAAAATTTCTCTCAATGTAGGATTGATTATTCATTGTTGCTTCCTTATAGGTGTACACTCATCTTTGATATATATTCTATGATTTTAGAGCTTTGGATCTAATCCCTTCATGTCATGATAATCCCAGGAAAATTATTTTTGATGGGATTTCAATAATTTTTCCAATTTCAACAGTTGTCCCTCACTCAATTTACTGTTGATGTTTAGATATCATCCTTCAGACACCTATACTTGTGTAACTAGCTCTATCATAGTTGCTTCATTAATACAAGGTACCTTAAGTTCAGGTGGCAGAATTGTGTGAAACATACCTATTGCTACAAGAATTTTGTCTACCAGAAGAGTGGCTATAGGAAGTCTGTTTGTTGGAAGAGTTGTTGTAGGAAGATCATGCAGAACTGGCATAAGTTTTTGTTTGATGTCCATGGAACCAAACACATGAGTGGGTGATGTTTCCTCTATCTAACAATGGTTCTGAATGATACTAGATAACACTTCATCCTCATCTTGAAGTTGCAAGAAAGGACTTATTTCGAACATCATGAGCTATGCCAAAGAGTTGACTTCTTTGGCCTCTTCACCAATATGTGGCCATACAAAACTTTCTTCATTATGGGATGGCTGAGAAGAAGGATAAATAACAAGATTTTTAGTATTCCTACCATCAGAAATAGTCATGTCACCTGACCGAAATCCAATATGAGCATCTGCAATTGCTAACCATGGCCGACCAAGGATAATTGGATACCCTCCTAGTGTGGCTTTAGGGTAAAGAACCATAAAGTTAGAAGGATACTCCCAAGAGTCTAGAATCACCACAAGGTCTTCTACTATGCCATCAGGCTTAACAGTGGAACTATCAACAAGCTACAGGACTATAGGAGTGGATCTCATGTTTGTAATATTCAGCTGTTGCAAGATGATAGGAGTGGATCTCATGTTTGCAATATTCAGTTGTTGCAAGATGTCTTTATTCATCACATTGATTGTTGCACCCAAATCAATCAAATCATTCTTTATTTTTATCCCATTTATAAAAACTTCAACTATAGGGCTACTTGGATCATTATACTTTGGGATAGTTACTTTTTCCAAGCATAATGTCAACAAGCTACCCCACTACATGAACTGTAGTTGGGTCTTTCTTTTTCTTGCCTGGTTTCTTGAGGCATTCTTCCTTAATTTATTTTCCATATATAGGGACATATTTTATGGCCTGGAACAGGGGTATCTGGACACATATATGCTTTAGTTGATCTAGTATATCAAAACTAGTTTCCTCCTTGTCTTCCTTTTGCTTGGAAACTTCTAATCTCTCAAGGAATGGTGGTTCTTCTGTTGTTTTCTTAGTTGGAATTGATTCAGGAGTTTTAGTTGCACAAGGCTGAATGAGATTAGTCAAAGATTCTTCTTGCTCTTCCACAGGGAGCTTAGTGGTAATGGGGGTGGAAGGAGCTGACAAGGTGATTTCTGAATGTAGACATATGTCACTTAAACTTGCAACATATGTAGGAAATTGATTTGGATTAGTAGAATATACACAATATTGCTATGGTTTATTATTTGGGTTTGGTGTGGGTTGGTCTAGTAACTGGGTAGGTTTGGGTATATTTTCACTTGGATTAGCAAGAGGAGGCATTATAGAAGGTTGTTGGGGTTGAGAAGATGGTTGCATATAGCTGGTTGTCTAGTTTGGCCATTGCTGACCACCTCTCCATTGAGATGTTTTCTACCAATTTCCTGGAGGTGGTTGCCAAGGTCCTTGAAACTACTGCCAATTCCCTTCAGGTTGTTGCCACTAAGGTGAGGAATTTTGATAATTGGACCAAGCATTGGGAGGGTTATCCCAAGACTAGGGTGGGTATCCTCCATAGTTGGATGGAGAGGGTGGATGCCACTAGTTACTAGATGAATAAGAATTAAAATATGGTCCAACAAAAGATAATGGATCTGCTGGCATACCTTGTCTTGAAGCCTATGGCCTTTTTTGTGCAACAAAGTAGACTTGGTCTTCCTCAATCTAGATTGGTTTGAACTCAGGTGGAATTTTTTTACTGTCAATGTTAGCTATCACCTTGCATTTGCAGTCCCTCTTCTTATGTCTGCAATGAGGGATATATTTTGTTAGCATTACCTCTGCATCCTCATGTTTCTTCTTAGCTTGAAGTGTATCCAAATGAGTAGCTATATTGTTGATTATATCCTACATGAAATCTTCCAACAAATTAGTAATCTCCATCCTTGAGACTCCACTACTGGATGACTTACTCATAGAGGATTGGTAGGATCTTCCTCTCTTTGAAGCTATCGTAGAATAGTTCTGCCATATATTCTTGACATCCTCCTAGGGGACTTGAGTGGTATCTCCTCCTGCCATCAGGTCCAAGGCATCAGTGCAACTTTCACTAATTCCTCTCAGGAAAAGCAATTTTTGTGAGTCTTCATTAAGTGTATGATGTGGAGATTTTTGTAGACAAAACAAAAACCTTGAAATGTAATCCTTCAAGCTCTCATCTTCCTTTTGTTGCATTATGAAAATGTCACCTCCTCTCATATCACTACCCCTACAATAATCCTTGTATTTCTCAAGAAAAATTGTCTTCATATCTTCCCAAGTTCACACAGTGTTTCTTCCAAGGCCCATAAACCATCTCAATGCAACCTATTTCAAAGTAGTAGGAAATAGCTTAATTTTGTGGGCATCAGTAGTATAGTCATAGCTTCTGGAGAGTATATAAAACTCAAATAATAATGTATCAAGATCTTCTATGATAAGTCCATAGAATTTGGGAAGGACTGAAGTAGGGATATTTTTGAGGTTATCTACTTCATTCTGTTCAACAATGGGAAAAATAAATGCTGGTTGGTTCTACCTATTAGGCATGTCTCCATTTGCATCAACAATGTCTACTTGATGAAATTCTAGAATAAAGGGTTCTTTAATAAGATTTTGATCTTCAAGGGAAACTTTAGAACTGGTCAAGTCAGGGAATATATCAGCAAAGGCTTGTGGCTCTTCTTCTTCTTCTTCATTTCTGGGAAAATTTGGAAGCTCTACTAGCTAAAATGGCTCAAGATTATTAGGAAGGAATCTCCCATAAGAATCTCTTCTTCTTCTATGTATGCGGTATCAACTCAGTATAAACCAAAACACACAAAGAATGGGTGGGAAAGAATAGTGGATCATAACTTCTAACACTAAGAGAAAATTCCAGCAATACTACAACAAAAAAATTATCAATGACTCCAAAGGACCCCCTAGTTTGACACCATCTGTGACAATGGTGCCAAAAATGTCAGCCTCCTACAATAATTTTAATAACTAATCCCTTACAACCATGATTCAAATATTGGACATCCGACCCGAATATCCATCTTAACCATCATGAAGGTACATTTATATTGTCAACCCAAGGACATGAACTTGAAATGGGTTAGCACAGTATGTGCACTAGGAAATTCATAGTAGTCACCTTCGTTCTATAACTAAAAAATACTTAACACTGAAAGTAAATTGCATGAAAGGAAAGAAAGTAAATGTTGAACATCACTTAATAAAATCTAAACTGATTATGCATAACAGGAAGGAAAATACATCAAACAGAAACTACTCTACCCACTTTGGCTGAAGGAACAGTCACATAATGGAATTCTAGTGGTTGTAGGAACAGTGAATGCCAAAATCTTAACTTTGTATTGAACATAAAATAATACTAATCTAACTAAACTAAAGGAATGAATTACTCACCAAGTGGGCCCCCTTGGATGAGTATCCTCTAAACTATGCAAACTTAGATACTCAACTCAGAATCTTATTTCATTCATCAGAAAATGAAATTACAAAAGTATGGATGATTATCAGCTTGTACAATAAATTGGTGATCGACTCAATAAATCGCTAGCTCCTAAGGAAGGAGGATCCAAAAAAAATTAATACCAACTAAACAGGGCAATAAACTCCCCCTAACTAAGAGGATGCCATTTAGGGAAAGCAAAGAAGAGAGTGGAAGGGTGGTTACACATGCAAGGGAATCCGTTCAGACATGCATTCCCAAACGTGGACTCGGCCACTGTAGTAATGCCCACAATGCTCAATGCCATTGAAGATTGGTACAAGGCGGTTACATGTAGCTGACATAGGAATCTTCCGCCGTCATCCCCAGTTGTCCTTCACGTGACTCCTCAACCTGACTAGTTGGTGGCTACATTTCTCAACTTAGCATTTCAATCATGTCTGCATGGAAATGTCAGTACACATAGTAATTTCATAACTATAACCACCTTAAATAAAATCCATCAATCACATGCAATATTAATATAGATTGTCCACATAATTATTAAATATCATTAAAATTGATAGAAATAAAATTAATCCCAAATGTCTTATGTTTGAGAGAAACTATATAAAACTGTTAGCATATAATATCAAATTTTTTGGTTACTTTATTTTGGTTACTTTAGCAAATAATAAGAGATTCTACCCCCTAACTAGGCCAAAAACTAGACTCATCAACCTCCTTCTATATAATTGGTTCCAATAAAGCGTTGATCGATCTTTGTCTTTGTCTGAAGGGATTAGCCCGTGGCTTGAGAGGAATAGTGTGTGTAATGATTGAGGTATCACACATTTTTAGGTCCTCATAACTCCAGGCTATGATATATTGGTAGGTACGAAGTGCATCTATGATTCATTTTCTTTCTACTAGAGTGCATACCTTTCCAATGAAAACATTCTTAATGTTATATGGAGTTCCCATATTATATGAGTCACATTGATTGCTAATTAAGTCCTTCTTACTCTATTGTTCCTAATATTTTATTCTGTCTACATCAAATATTTTTTCCCTCTTGGAATTGTATTGGTTTTTAGGTTAACAACTCCCTCGAGGTCCATTTCTGCTTCTTGGGGCTCTACTTTGTCAATTATCTAGGCAGTGAAAACATCAGGGCTTGTGATAAAATCGAGAATGTGTTTGTCGTCCTCAAACACCTAAAAATTGGTCACATTATCAGGTACCGAGGGAATTCGTGTAAGATCCACTTTGAAATTATTCAATCCTGAAAGTGACAAGGACTGCAACATGATGTTGGCCTATGCTAGGGCATCTGCAATTTTCTTCTTACTTTGGGGTATCAATTGAATGTTAAAAAAATCAAACCCCTCAATCAAATCCCATACTTTTTTTTTATAATTGGTCATCCTTTTTTCATGGCAAGAATACTATTTTTTGACTTACTAAACCACTAACTCAGAATCTCCAAAGACTTGCATAATTTTGACTCTGTTTTTTAGTTCCATTAATAATCCATGAATTAAGGCCTCGTACTCAACAACGTTATTGGTGCAATGGAACTAAAGTGTATGAGTAGCAAAGAAAGTTTTACCTTTAGGATTGATTAGTTCAAACCTAGCTCCAGCTCCTTGCTTTGACTTTGATCCATCAAATTTAAGTGTCCAACAACTAGAAGCACCTGAATTCTTTGGTTCATTGTGGCTACTTCTACTACAACTAGGAGATTTGTCCTGCATTGGTCATTTTCCTTTAGGGTCATCTTGAATACTCTGCACATCAATCTTGATAGCTGGAGGTGGGTTAATGCACTTCTTTATTTTGTCCTCTGTTGTTTGGCATAAACAACATTATAGCTCAAGATGGGATGCATTGTGAACCCTACACCAATTTGGAAGGAGAAACTCTTCAAAATTCATATTCCTACCAAGCTGAATCTAATCCTCTATACATTTTTGAATGAACTCCTAGAATTTGTCTAACAAGCTAAGTTGATTAGCCTCTTGGTCTTCATGTTCTTCCATTGATTCTACTAGTTCTTCAGTACTATTGGACCCTTGAGTGATCTCTTTAGGTGCACTATGCAGCATAAAAATCTCATCTATGTCTAGTTCTAGAGGAGGAGCTGCCAGTACATAATTCCCCAAACCAAATTCTACCACCAATACCTCATTTGAAGTATTCTAATATTCAATGATCACATACTTCAACCTGGGTTATCTATCAATCCTGATCTAATTTGACACCCCTTTCTGGGGACACCACATGTGAGAATGGTCAGTTGACACATATCTATTCAATGCCTTAGTGAAATCCCTACCTAATATCAGACCATATGTATCAGGAATGTCTACCACTTGGATCTTAATAACTTGTTGAATCCTAGGATCTAATACAACTTGCATGGGAATCATATTCAATTCTCCTACCACATTCACCTCTGTCTTGTCCAACTAATTAACCTTTCATTGAGAAGCAACAAGTGTAATTACCAAAGCTTGAAAAACAAAAAAAGGAATGACATTTGTGGAGGCTCCTGAATCTAAGAGACAATTGTGGAGATTTTTCCCAAAGATATGGATGGAAAACAGAAAAGGAGGAGTTTGAGTCTTTCCTTGAAATAAACTCAACTGAGTATCAATTTTTGCAACTTGGACCTTATCATTTTCTCTCCCTTTGTCCTTGAATTTTCCCTGACTCCGATCTCTTCATGGCTGGTAATTATAACTCTTTACAGTTGCCTCACTAACTACCCTATCCTGAGGGACTTATTTGGCTTTGAAAGCTCCTAAGACAAAATTTCTAATAGCAAGAACTCTCAATAATTCAAAAGCTGAGAGGCTTACTTTCATTTTCTTGAGCTCCTCAGCTACATAATTGCCCAACTATTTTGTACTCATGTTAGCAAGGGCTTCCTTAGAATGATCCATTTTCTTTTCCTTCCCTGCATCGACATTTATTCCTTTTGATGGATCAGATTGTCCTCCCTTTGAAAAATACTTATGTTGGTACATGAGGATAAGATGGATTATTACTCATGTGAGGATCAGGTGGTGTAGTGAAATTATTCAAAGGGGTTGAAGTAGTAAATGGGACCCCAACCTATGGACTTCTATTCAGCCTACTCCTCATATCATACTTCTCCATGGGCTGTTAGAACATTTGAACTTCCTCAAAACCTATGTCTTCTTCATCCACGAGACCATTATCATTCTCAGTACCTTCTTGAAATAATTATCAAAACTTCATCTCCATTGCATACTTGTTTTGATTTACCAACTGACTCAACCACTTCTGGTTTTGTCTCATTTTCTTCACTTCATGGGAACGGAGCATGATTCAACACTAGGACCAGAGAATTATAGGGGCCAGATGGCACCAGTTCTTGACTGTTGGAGTTTTTTTCAATCTCATATTGAAAGAAAGATGTAGTCATCTAGAATTCTAGGCAATCCAATTCAGAGTGCTGATTTGTCTTGTGCAGTCTGCACCATCCTGATAATGCTACCTCTGCTAGGTACACACCACTTGAAGATTTTTCCTAATTAGCTGATTGATCTAATGGGGTGGGAACACCTCCATTATTTGGTATTGTATTCCAAATTCTATTTTTTTGAGGGGGCTATCTCCTATCAAACCCTTTTCCAAATTGTTGTCCCCTATCAAATAATTTCCCACACTACTGCCCTTTGTCAGAATTTTATCCATATTCTTGCACAGAGTCTCTATTCTCCCTGTTGTAATTAGACTGCATATTTTTCTAAGTAGCTTAGAGTTGGCTATTTGGGTTCCTTAAATATGTTAACTCCATGTTCAACTTATTCACTTGTTCAATTAATTCATCCAACGCCTCCTTGTTAGGATTACTGTATGATGCATGTCCTGGATTGTTTTGATGAAATTCGGGTGGTACTCCCAAGCTTGAGAATTGGTTCAGTACTTTTGAATTTTGTATTTAGGATGGGAATTTGGCTTGTTGTTGTGGATAGACTAGTTGATTAACATTCTATGAGTAATTAGGCATCAGTGGGGTCTAATTCATCGAAGGACCTGGATGTGGGACCAAAGGCAGTTGTGGTACTACCCTGATTAAGTGTATGATTGGGTAGGGCCTAATTAAGTGCTTGAACCTACCCTGGGTGAGCAGCAGGTCCTAAAGATGGTAGAGGCCCTAACAAATGTTGCTTCAAATATGTACTCACCTTAACCGCCTCGGTATAATTAGTGAGTAAATAATATGGAGGGCTTGGTCTCCATTTAAGGAAGGTAGTTGTAAGGCTGTCAAGTGCTTCATAGTAGACTTCCAGGGCAGTGATATCATCTACAACATGGGAAGTGGAATCATCTATAGCATAAGGAGACTAAAGCCTAGTGTATGCACGATGAAATCTATTATTAAATGACCCTATGGGTTAATTAACCTCCCTTTTAACCTTGGTAAACTACAAATACAACTCATTAGCACTAATGGGGATTTTAAAATTCTATAGAAAAGAACTTTCTAGTTCAGTCCAGTTGTGGATTGACCCAACAAATAGATGATTATACCAATAAAATGCATCTTCTCCTAGGGAGTATGGGAAAATCCTACATGAAACATGTTCATGATTGATGCCCCTATCCCTAAGGAAAGTCTAGAAAATCCTAATATGCTCCTCAACTATCTTATTAGTGTCATTGGTGTGAAACTTAGAGAAAAAATGCTCAGGGTTCTTTGGCATGACATTGTGGTTATTAAAGGACAGGGGTGAGGGGTTATTTGCTAAGAAAGCCATTGGTGGTGGTGGAGGTGGTTGAGTTTGATTAACAGTTTGTTGGGGTTGTTGGATGGGAATGTCCTCAGAATCAAATGATGAGGAACTGGATGAAGGTAAAGATGATGGAGAGGATGGAAAAGGTGGGGCGGATGAGGATTCTCCCCTTCTTCTAGTCCGTCTTGACTTTGTAGGGGGTTGTAAGTCCTTAAAATCTTCCTCCCCTGGTTTAGATTTGGTTCTTCTTTGAAACCTCTAAGGAGAAATTGCAGACAAAAATCAATCCAACTTGCATATTCAGGCCCTCCTTCTAATGTCAATCTATTGATGGTGTTTTCTACACAGCAAAAACTCAGACAAAATACAATATCCTATCTCTCTTGAAAGGTAAATCTCTATTAGCAAGCCTCAAGAGATAACCCCAAGGTCTCTAATCTTGAAAATGCAACAAAACAACTCAGAGATAATGTGAAAATGTTAGTAATCACAAGGGGCCTTACAAAACAAATGCTGGAAACTTTCAGTTTATCAGATCTTGCAATATATTGATGCTTACAACCTTAGGTTTAACTCAGATTTTGAAAGAAATGGAAAAAGATAAAGGGTTTAGAGAGATTTCTAAAGATAAATTAACCCTAAGATGAACAATGGAAATGAGTGAACACTCAAAGTAGACCAATCCTTCAAAACTAATTCCTATTAAACCCAAATTAAACCTGCAATCTCACAAAAATAGTGCAATCTCCTATGGAATAAAAGGATTTTCAGATCATAAAGCATTCACCTAGATCAACCTTATTTAGCAATTGAAATGAATACATACCCACAATTGAACTTGGCACATAAATTCAAGGCCCATGCTAACTTTACACAACTTACAATCAACAAGCTACTAAAAGTATAGACCAAGGATTTCTCAAACACCTCAAATACTAAACCATAAACACCATTGCATCATATTTAAATCTAAAATCTAACATGCAAATGATAATCTTGTTCAAAAATCTTAAAGATTTGGAACAACAAGAACCATTCCAAGTAAAACAATGCAAGAAAGAGCACCAAGAACAATGTCTTTACTTATATTGAATCACCCAAAATTTGCAACAATTCAAGTATTCTCAATGTATCAACACTTGCTCCCAGAAATGGCTAACTTTTATCTTAGTTCTAGCTCTAGCAACTGTTTCTCACTAATTCTAACCCTTAAAAATGAGGTTGGAGCCCTAATATATAGAAAAGCACCTCCAGAATTAGGGTTTGCATGCTGAGGTCGACCCAAATAGGTCGGCCTAGAGAGTTTTAATAAAATAAAATTACATTAAATGCCAAGAAATCATCTAGGTTGACCTAGAGTCTTCCAAAATATTTCCCCTTTGATTGCACAAAATTCAAGGTCGCCCTCCAACTTTATTGTCACATGATTGACACAAAATCCTAGGCGGATGTGAGCTAGCTATTTTTTCCCTCTTTATTGGCCTCTAATTTATTTGATAAATCTTTCACCTTCTCCAAAATATCCTTTAGATCAACTAGATTTGGGACTGGAATAAACTTAACCCTCATATTATGATTATTATATTCTTCTAGATATTGAGGCATTAATTTATTCCATTCAACCTGTAATTCATGATACTTATCCAATTTCAAAATATAAATTGCTGCATCCACCAAATTACCCTTAGTGATTGGATCACTATTATAAGGAGCATGAATTTCGTGCCACCATGACTGTAATCTATCGACATTCATATTCTTTTTCCCAAGTTTTCTTCTTCTAGTCATGATTTCCAAAAAAATGATACAATTATCATATATCTCTCTTATCTTCCCTTGTAGCTTCATTATTTTCTTCAAAACCTTGGAGAGGAGATCCTTCCTGTAATTCCAGACCTCTATCCACTCCTTCATTTTTCCAATTTCGTCTAAGGAGAAAATATTCATTTTAGCTAGTTCATCTCTAGGAACCCACATAACTTTCTTTAACTCCTCAATAGTTGATTCATCAATATTTTTATAGTCTGCAGTGAATTTTGAAGTGTCTTCAAGGAATTAAGAAACCTTGGAGTAAATGCGCAAGATCTTCTCAATTGACTCATCACCCCGTTTGTTGAACTCCTGCAACCATTCATGGTTGTTGTGGGCGGTGGATTTCAATATTTCAATTTTAGAAACTACTTCTTTAGGTAACAACCCTTTTGGGATTGCAGAACCACCCTCAGTTTTGGCTTGCAAAGGCTTCATTAGGTTTTGTACATACTAAAAGACATCATTTATTTTCTTCTACAACTTCTCCTTTTCTTCAGTTTCTTTGTCAAATATCTTCAAAATAGCCTGAGAAGATTCCTGAAATTCTTCTCTTTCTTTCTCCTTGGTGGTTGGCCCTAATTTAATGGTTTGGACCTTACAGTCATAGGGCCTAACCTCATTCTTGAACTTGTCGCTCATAGGAACAACAACATGAATAACCCTATTGTTAGATTCATCTCTCAAAATTCTTGAGATAGTTTTGACCCTTTTACTTTGTTTTGGTTGCCCCCATTGTTTGAGAAATTTATCATAGCTTGGGGCTTCCTCCTATACAATAATTGGATTCTTACTAAGCCTTTTTTCCAACCATTTAGGAGCATTGGGATGCTCTATAGATAATTCCTTATTTGGGCTATCAACCACGTTTTCCTCAACATTCTTCTCAATATTTGTTGATCTTCCAGTTCTTCAATTACTACCTTTTCTGGAGACTTAGGTGGATTTTCTTGCACAACTTTAGACTCCACATTCTTAATTTCCACTCTAGAGGTAGATTGATTTATTTCCTACACGAACTTCCTCCATTATCTATTATTAGGAGTAGAGATTTCTTTGTCCTTAGCCTCATCATGCCTAGGATTATTTAATATATTTCCCTCTTCATGGGTAGCTTCTTCTAAAATTTGCATATGAGGAGAGAGAGGAGGATAATTATTCCCCATAGTTGCTCCCTTTTCAAGATCATCAGTAGGTGCCCCTTCATTCTGCACCTTCTCCTCTATAGTTTTCATTTCCTTAATGGGGGATACCTTATGTTTTGGGGAACTTCTTTGGACATACAGTTGGGTATTTTCCCCAAAACTCTCCACATCAACACTCTTTGCCAAAGAAGGTTCATCTGTGTCAGCTTTACCCTTCTTTTCCTTTGAATATTTTTGCCTCTCTGTGATTAGCTTCCTTTTCCTCATAGGCTGTGAAGTTTCACCCTCTTCTAACATTGTGCTATCTTGAGGAACCTTCTTAATTTTGGGAGATGGATTTTCTCCTTGCTTTACTTGGACTTGGATCCTTTTCCTCCTCTTGATAGACATTATTCTATCCATTTCTTCATGGGCCTCCTCTTCATGGGGTTCAACAATTTCATCTTCCTTATCGGTTTCATCTTCCTCTTCATCCTGAGACTCCAAGTCTCCCATCAAGTCATAGGTGAACTTCACACCTTCAAATTTCCAATTCCAACACTTTGTGCTTGACCTATAACCTTGAATATTTCCTTATTGGTTCAATAACCTGATTCAAATCTATTATCTCTTCCTCAGACCAATTAATTGGGGGCAAGGGCCTATTTCTGTATGGATCAAAATCATGGTATTGGAGTAAGTCTGTCTGATCCTCTTGTACTTGATCGGGCACCTCTAAAACCTTGTACAACCTAATTGATTTCAAGGGAAACCTAGAGAATCTTCTCCTTATTGAATCGAACTCATCTCGACAGTTAGCCAAGTAATCCTCAATATTCTCTTTGTGCCTAAATGTCTTGTTTGCTTGCCTCATGGCTTTTCCATATGTATCAAACTTGCTTCTATTTGTATGAGAATATAGTTCAAATTATGCCATATCCTTCTTTGAATAGGAGACACTCTGAATAGAAGAATAGGCTTCCAAAGTTCTAATTCTCAAAGGAAATTCATCTCCTAGGCCCTTCTTTTTCATCTCTTGCTGCAAAATGTCCTCGAAGCCAACCATATGTCTTATCAATTCTAGCATTAGGAGCTTGTTGGTTGGATACCTTGTAAATCTAAGGGGAACAATAGGAGATCCTTGTATTTGGATGTATGTGAATCTTTGAAATTGAATAAACCACTGACCATATTGCTTGATCAGATCCATGGCCTTAGAGGAAATCCTGAGGTGAGGAGCATCCTGCAACAACCTGGGAATAAACATGAAGAATGCATCCTTGGCTCTTTGGAAATTACTTGTTATGTACTGAAATTATGGATATACATCCCATATCTTGTCCTTCCCAACATTCCCTTTTCATTTGAGACCTTTGTATTTAGTCTTGTGTGCCAGAATGTAGACGAGATTTGAAGTCATTGTGAACCTATGGGTTTCCTGTACACTTCTCAACTGGGTATCCAAATTATTGCTTATGATTCTAGCACAGTGATAATGCTTGTTGGCCACTATCTATGTATGGGATAAAAAATCCATGTATGAAAGATATGGGCCTCTTCAACCCCCATAACTCTACCCAAAAGAGTTATAATATCATGATATTCTTGTTTGAAATCACTTCGGTGCAACTATTTAGGCAACTTAGAAGAATGGGGCTTTGGATTTAATATCTAGGAGTTTTTCATAATCTCCAAAGCCTTGTTGGGGTCTTGATCATATAACTTTATTGCTTCCCCAATGTTAATTTCCTCGATGATATTATGGTGTGAGGCAATGTTGAACACCTCAGCAATGGACTATTCAGTAAGATTTTCCTTGACTCTCCCTTGTTAGACAATTATGATTCTATCTTTGGATTCATAGGGCTTTTCACATTCCAAGACCAACTCTGGGCAAAGCTATGCTGGTGGGAATCTTGTTGCCTAAGCCAATCCAGTATGGGTGATAAACTGTGCCAACTAAGTTGGTACATTTCCAAACATCTTTTGTTGAAAGTCATCATAATAAGTATGTCCCATGTTTGTGTCTACAATCTTTGACCAAGAAGATCCAATCTTGGACTTCGACCATATGCCCTTAAAGTCATATTTCATCATTTTTGACCTTTTCTTAACGTCCTCTTGCACTAGAGTAGCCTTTCACTTAGATGCCTTATCAAGACTCAACTTTGCCTGCATCTGTTAGAAGAGACCAAGATCACCAAAATGGAAAACAACACATAATCAATTATATGAATTTCATAAAGCGTTGATATGAGTAATAATAATTCCATCGAATCAAAATGATAGTAATTAAAACTACAATGGCAATATATAGCAAGAAATTTCCTATGAAAGAATTCACCAACACAATATGCATGCATATAATTTTTTCTCTAACAAACCAAGATCTCATGCATTGAATCTTAGAAAATTACTATGCAACCCTACAGATGATTATGACTCAAATTTGAGATCCCATGAAGAATTTACGATAATATGAGTAGGCTCAAATTCCCTAGATGGATTGGACCTCGGGGAATTTGAGCTAGCTAGGATTACCCAAAAGTCACAACACTGGCCTCCCTTACACTAGAAATATCTTGGAGTCTATATCAAAGGGTGCTTATGGACACATTCAAGCACCTTCTATCCATTATCACATCAATCACTTCACACATTACCCTTCTTCAAAGTTTGATTTTCTTCATGGACTGGAGTGTGAGATTGAGGAACTTCGATCAATCGAAGGAACCTTAGATTACCCGGGTGAACTATCATTCGGGTAATCTGAGGGAGGTCGAATTAATCGAATGAGAGGATGAGTTAAAAATAAGCTAAGTGTTTAAGGTTCGAGTTTGGGCTTGGAAATGAGATGTAGATAATCTAATGGGGCTCAGATTCTGCAAGCGGATTAGGGCTCAGAAAATATGAGCTTCCTTAGATTTATCAAGAACTAGCCCAGGCGTCAAAAAAATACTAAGTGTTGAAGACACTCTTCACAATGAAGATAAATGAGCCAAAGTTATTCTCCAAACCAATGCAAATCCAAGGCTAAACTATTGCAAGCAGGAAAAGAAACAAACAACCCACACAAGGATTCAAACAATTATTTCAAAGCTCATCATGACATTCATCAAATTTGTGATCACTGAACCCAAGGTTTCTAATAAACCTCCCACAACAAAGCAATTCCACCAAATCAAACACAAAGAAATCAAAAATCATCAAGGGTTTCAATGAAATGACTCATTATTCCAACTTGAAACAAATTCTAACCTAAATACAATGACATGCAAGCTTGAAGAATGAAAACCCTAAGCTACTAGGTGAGGAACAAAGTTCAAACCCTCCTCAAATCTGATAGTCAATCCACACCATAGGAATCCAAAAGAAAAGATGTGAAATAAAATAAGAATCCTCAAGGGAAACCAAAGATCATACCTTGAATCAGCGCACGAGGAGGAAGGGTGTGACAATAGACTAGCAATGAGCAATCGACCCCTAGCATGATCACATAGAGAAAGAAAATTCAACACTAGAGGTTGAACGAAAGCAAGAGAATGGAGACCTTCTTCAGTTTCAAACTCACGGAAATGAAAAATGACTAAATGACCCTTCGATCATCATTATATTCCCATGTTAACCTTTTAAACCCATTAATGCAAGTAATAAATTTTCACATGCATATCTTCATAAACTCAAAAATTCGATGAGGGCTCGGACTCAAGAAATACGAGGTAGCTCGGATTACCCAACCAAATTAAAGTTTGGGTAATCTAAGGTACCTTAGAATGATTGAACTTGGCCCATACTTAGTCAATTTTCCCCCCAACTCTAAAATTCAAGAGCACATCCATTTCTAAAGAGAAAAGCCACCATTCAAACAATGAAAAAGGGCATCCCAAATGAAAATTTATCACTAAGCACATGGGCGAAACAAAACCAAGACCGAGAGACTTATCCCTTAAGGAGATAAATTCAAGACCCTACAACAACGACAAGAAAACAAAGCAAGAAAAGAGGGTCCATGCCTTAGGTGGGGCGTGTGTGCGAGAAATGCACAACAACTAGGATTATGTTGAGTGGTGCTAGGCTTGAACATTTTTTTTGGGTTGAAGCTATAGCCACTGCATGTTATTTGATCTATAGATCTCCTACAGTTACACTAAAGCTTGTTGGAAAGACACCCATGGAGTTGTGGTTTAGTAAAAAGGCTTCGATGAGACATCTTAGAATATTTGGTTGTGAATCTTATGCTCATGTTCTGATTGAGAAGAGGTCTAAATTGGAGAACAAGGTTGTTAAGTGTATCTTTATCGGCTATGGTGTCAGTGTGAAAGGCTACAAGTTTTGGGATCCAGAAGCTTAGAAGGTTCTCTATAGAAAAAGTCTGATCTTCAGAGAGATGAAACCTTCCATTGTTGAGTTATAGCTAGGAAAATAGGAGAAACAAAATAAGGAGGTAGTTCAGATTCCATCTACTTTGAAGAAAGAAGAACTACACACTCCTGTTCGACCTGATGATGAGAAGGGATCAGATAGCTTTAAAAAATTTGAAGAAGAAGGTGAACCTCAACCCCAGCCTTTGAGGAGGTCTACACAAGTTAGGTGGTAACCAAAAAGGTTTGGTTATTCATTATTGGATTCTAGTTGCATCTTTTATTTGATTACTAACACTAATGAGCCTAGGACGGTTAGAGAGGAAATGGGTATGAATGATTCAGATTCCTAGATGCAAGCCATGGACAAGGAGATGGCTTCATTAAAGGAAAAAATGACTTGGGATCTAGTACCTTTTCCTATTGGACACAAAACTTTTGGTTGTAAATGGGTTTTCAAGAAAAAGTGTGCTCTTGATGGTAGTGTTGAAATTTATAAGGAATGGTTGGTTGCTAAGGGGTTTTCTCAGGTGGAGGGAATTGACTATGGGGAGATATTCTTTCCTATAGTGAAGTTGGCATCTATCCAAAAAAATTTGTCACATGCAACAATATATTACTTAGAAGTGGAACAGATGAATGTGAAGACAACATTCCTTCATGGTGATTTGGAGGAAGAGATATACATGTCACAGCCAAAGAATTTCATTGAAAAAGGTAAAGAAATCTTGGTTTGCAAACTAAAGAAGTCTCTTTATGGTTTGAAATAGTGTCCTAGAATGTGGTATCATAATTTTGATACCTATTTGTTGTCATTGGGATTTCAGAGATCTAAATCTGACCATTGTGTATACTTTAAAACTGATAATGGTCACATTCTCATTATTGTCCTATACATAGATGATATGTTGTTTATTGGGAATGGTAAAAGTATGATTTCAGATTTGAAGTTTCAGTTGTCAGCACAGTTTGAGATGAAAGACCTAGGTGAAGCTAGGTACATTCTAGGAATGGAAATCATGAGGTATAGAGCTAACAAGAATCTTTGGTTAAGACAAAGCAAGTATGTGAACTCAGTTTTGGAGAGATTCAACATGGTAGTTTACAGACAGTTAGTTGTTCTTGTGATGTAGGGGATAAAGCTTTATGTGAATGATTATCCAAAATCTCCTATTGAGATGGAATACTTGACCGGCGTACCATATGCAAGTGCAATTGGCAATATGATGTATGTAATGGTGTGTACAAGACCAAACGTTGCTCAAGAACTGGGAGTCCTTAGTCATTTTATGGCTATTCCTAGATGAGTGCATTGGGATGCGGTTAAGAGAGTTCAAATATTTACGGGGTACATCCGAGTATGCCTTTTTTTTTCATGGTTATCATTTTGGACCTTAGCATTCTATGATCATTCAAGGATATGGGGATTTGTATTGGGTGGGTGGCATTCACAACAGAAGATCCACTAGTGGTTATGTGTTTATGATGTTTGGTGGTGCTATCAGTTGGATGAGTAAGCGGCAAGATGTATTTGCATTGTCCATGATAGAGGCAGAGTATATCGTAGAAACTCATTCTTGTAAGGAATCCATTTGGCTTAAGAGATTTGTTCTAATATTAGTTTATATACATGAAAAATTACTATTTTTTGTAACAATCAAAGTGTGATTTTCCTAGCAAAGAATCCTACCTTCCATGCTAGAACAAAGCACATCGATGCTCAATATCATTTTTTTCATGATATGGTAGAATATGGAAAGGTAAACTTGGATAAGGTTGACACTTTGGTGAATGTTGGAAATGCACTAACAAAACCAGTGAGCATGAACAAGTTTAGATGGTGTTCTAATTCCATGGGCCTTGGGGCCCTAAGCAGATGATTTTGTATGACTCTCGATAGGTCTTTAACAAGTGGGATAATTTTGGGATTAATTTGTCTCAACCTTAGAGTCCTAATATTGATTTAATTGATGTATTATTATATTTATTTTTATTATTTAATTTCCTATGGTGTCATGTTACATATTGGGACCCATCGACTAGGTAGCATACCCGTTGGAAGTGACTAGATGACACATAATCATCCCAGGTGGACATAGGTGTCCCACTTTGGAATATTTGACCTATGACATATTCTATGATGCATCATAAGGCATCTCCATGCATGGAGAAATTTGGTGCCCAAGTTGGGATATGACAGGATGTAAGAGGATCGACTATTTTTAGTCAGTTATGACAGATTCTCTTACGGATCCTATGAAAAATTCTATGCTAGATTTATGACATATTCGATGAAAGTTGTAAGGTATCTATCATAAGAAATTATGAGCATATTTTGGGTTCCCAAGCTAGGAGAGAGAATATTTGCATGTATGACAATTGTAAGAGGTGTAAGGGAATCCAGTAGAAGTGTCCAAATGCATGTCTATGGTGTGGAATATTGTTCCATGTGTATTTGTATGCCCATCCTCTTCTAGAATCATCTCTTGGATTGTATTCTCTATAAAATGTATGACTTGCATTGTAGAATGCATAGTTTGTTTGCAAGTTACAAAGTGCTATCGGGTTAATTTCAGAATAGATGTTTGTTTTGAAGAACTTGTGTAGAAGATTTGTACTTGTGTTGTATTGTAAATATTTGTTGAAGTAATATAGAAGTATTGTGCTTTTGGAGGGTGGGGTTTTTTACCTGAAAGGATTTCCCCTGCGTATATCTGGTGTATGTTAGTTTATGCGTACTTGTTGATTTATTCCTTTATTCTCTATGTGTATCTCTTATTGTAAAAAAATAAGGTGTTAAAGGAATTTTTTTGTAACTCTCCCCTACTTAGATTAGTGTAGGAATTTTTTTCCGCTTACTCGAGTTCCTTTCAACATAAGCCTTGTAGACCCTTAGTGGACTTTATATTGAATCTAGACTAGATAATTGAGAGCCTTGAGTTCCTTAATTGCCATCAAGTATTATTTTCAATGATTAACATATCATCTTGAAATATAAATAATAATTAAAACATGATTTAATACCAACTTGTTAGTATATAATGATCAACATGACTCCTTGCAAAATATAGTTCTAATTATGCACATAAATCAAAATATTGATACCATATACACATGTTCACAACTTGAAACCACATTGCCTTATTCTCTAATTTTTCAAATTTGTAGATACATCTTAAGGTTAAAATATATGTTCAAAATGTATCCTTTGGTTATTCATCCTTGGATAAGACTTTAATTTCCCTAAAAATATGACATAAATTAAGTAAATAACCGAAGATTATGGTCATAGGATAGCACTTCTTAAGAGGATTTTAGTTTTCAATCTAGCAAGTTTTTAATAGATACATTTCAAATAGACCCCACTTCATTGTAGTGTGTAGACCTTTCTTGTCCCCTATTTGATAATTTTAGAATATTTATAGATTAAAATTAAAATCCTTAGAGAAATACTCTCCACCATTACTTGATCTTTACCATTTTTATTTTCTTATCACTCTAATTCTCTAGGTTAGTGCATTAACCTCCTTTAATTTATGAAGAACTTAGACATCTCTCTCATCCCTAAAGTACACCTTCACTTTCTTTAGAGCTATGTATATCTAGGAGAATTTAATATTATCAAGAAAAATATATTTTATATCATTCTCCTTGTAATCAAAGTACCATTCCCATTGTGTCTATTCATGTGATATGGTGCATCAACATTTATCAACTAAGATTCATCACACTGATAATCTTATAGAAGATAGTAATATCATTACTAATTTTTTTTCATTTTCTACTAATTTATTTAAGGAATCATATTTCTTCTAGGGCTAAGTGCATCAAGTTATAACAAAAAAAAGGTGCCACATTAAAAAAAACCCGAAAAGGTTCTTTTTGTGTGCCAAATTTGGTGCTCACCAAATGGTGAAGCTAGTTAAAAAAATAGCATTTAAAAAACCAGTCAACCCCTACAACTTGTGACTTGTTCTTTCCTTTTTTACCTCTGTAACCTACATTCACCAAAAGGATATCATTTTTTTCACTCTTAGCTTGTGATTCTTCATGAGGATACTACCAAGATGTTAGAGAGGTCAAAGATTTATGTATTTATATTGTTTTAGTTTCAAAATTTGAATTAAATTAGAGATTGAAATAGGTTTTTTAATTAAAATTTGAAATTTTTCTAAGAAATCAATCTCCACCTCGAAATATTGATAATTCACAATTACCTTCTCACAAAGACCCTCTCGAACAAGAAGAACATCAAGCCCCTCCCTCAATTCATAGGAATCCTATAGGAACTCAAGAAAGTATTTTAAATCAAATAGAAAATAAAAGAGAGAGCTTGAAGAATTGATTGCAAGATAAAATGAACATGCTACAACCCACCCTCATAGGAGAGGAATTGTTGAATCCATAAAGTAGATTGTAACTCAAATAGGAGCAGTGATTGAACAAATTTATTTTTGGTCAAATAAGAGGGAAGAATTAAAATGATTTTATGCTAGTGGACTTTCCTATGCTCAAGTGAAGAAAGAAAAAATAAAAAATCTGACTTGTGTGCTCTTTTCATAGACCCAAGAACCAATGCACCTTTATCACTTGTACGTAGGAGGTTCCCCATTCATTGATCCGACCATGAATTAATTAAAAATATTTTTTGCAAGCGGTGGTGGATGGGTTTGACCAACTTCCATGCAATAACTACAAGGTCCCGAAATATTTTTTGAGGAAACTCTATTGTGAGTTTGTCCTCAATAAGATGTCAAATTATTCTGACTATCTAAAATTTTAGGGTAGAGGTGGGGGCTCCACACATGATAAAGTGGGTGCATGACGTAATTCACAGTTGGCAATGAGAGCCCTAGCATAACTCGTGGTGGATCATGTCACCGTTCCTTCCATTGTGAAGGATAGTATTGAGGTGGACACATTGGACTCGATTATCTCACTCACTCAAAATATTCTATAGTATGTGAGGCCTCTAGTAGAGCATGTTGTGGGTGAGACTTCTAGGCCCAAATTTCAAGTCCACCATTGTCATTCCTGTGGCATTCTTTTCACATATGATGGTGAGAGTGCTCAAAATGCAGCTATACAACATACATCAACTACAAAGTAGATGGTTATGATAGATACCTTGCTAAATGAAACATTTAACATTGATACTCAAGTAAAATTCAGTAAGTTCATTTAATTTTGTTTATTAAATTCTATTTTTAAATGTAAGAATAAATAAATTAGTAGAATGGATATGATAAAAATTTAGGGTTGGAGTGTTGATGATACGTTCATCATTCCCGCAGACCCCTATTGTTTACATCATCGATTCCATAAGTATGCAACCAGCATTAAAGAAATAATTATTGAATGTGAATAGTTGAACCTTATATGAATGATTTTCTCATAACATGCTTTGGATGTCAAATATTTTGCTAGTGGACCTTCGACATTGACACCTCACTATTCTCATCCTCAAACAACTTTCACTCAAGTAACCTTTATTCATTAATCGTGTTGTAAAACAATGTTATCTAGTTTTGGTAATCAAAAGAAACACTATTCCATATATGATTGTACTTTTTAGCACAATTCAATATGATTTTATACAATTATACCCTGTTATTTAATGCATGTATCCTCTAAGGTTCTATGTATGGATCCTTAGGGATTGATTTTCATTAATTTGGTTTTGAATCAAAATGACCTAGCTTTCTTTTCTCAAAAACCCTTGGTAGTATATCATTGGTCCTTGTGGTATTTCCATTTACTCCATAAGTTACTCCTACCACCAACTCACCTCCCATTAGAGGGCAACCTAACCTTGAGGAACTTAGCAATTAGAATAAAGCAATTGGAAACTTTCAAACCTAATTCATTCATGACTTCAAAGGGAATTTCATCGCTTGAAGCCTCTAGATTCAACATATAGTTATGTACAACTATCCCCTTACTTGGAGCGAGGTATCAAATGCATTTACATTAAATTGGCTAGCCACTAGTCATGTGCCAAGGTAAATTTCAAGAGCATATTAGAATTAATCATTAACATTGGTATTGATGGGATGGTTGAAAAGGTCATGAAATATAGTTGATGCATTTAATTACATAAATTCCCTTTTTTTATATTTCATAATATTAAGAGTTCGCTTATAGGCATATTAATTCTAAGCTAGCTCATGAAATGGGGAAAAAAATGGGAACATAACTAAATGAAGGAGTGAATAAGGTAAAATTATAGAACTAGTGTCAAGAATGAATGGTATGATGTTTCTACAAGCATATCAACAAAAATATTTTTGGGAAAAAATTGGAAAACCAAAAGTATAAGATTTTTTGTAAAAATCAAGAAAAAATAGGATTTAAAAAAAACATAAAAAATTGTAGAACAAGAGATAAAAACTATTTTAAAAAAAAATTGAAAGGAATTTCCATAGCATAGAGATATAGAGAGAAAATAAAATAAAGATTTTAGTTAATGAATTGTAGAAAATAGATTTTTTTAGTTTATATTCATATCGTTGATTACATTGCTTTGCACATTTTTCAAACTCAAAGCATTACTTCACATTGCATTACTAATAACTAGATGGTGATAATTTAAATTACAATTTTTTTTTTTAGAAAGTCAACCTAAGAGGTTATGCAATTACTTCACATTGCATAACTAATAACTAGGAGCAACTACCAATTGCATTTTCTTGCCATGGCATTCCATGAGACCATATTTCTTTGAGGCATTTTTTCAAACAGTACACTGCCTTGTCTATGCTAGTATATTTTTCATACATGTCTACCAAATAATTTTATCAAACAATTCATTGCCTTGTTTCTATGGCTAAAATCCTAAAACAAGCTCTTTCAAACAAGCTATGGGTGCTTAGATAGAATCTATCAAAGCATAATAGTAAGCAATAGCATAGATAAGGTAGTGAACTATTTGAAAAAAATGCCTCAAAGAAATGTGATCTCATGGTGATGGAGTTCCATGACAAGCCATAGACAAGGTAGTGAATTGTCTTAAAGAAATATGGTCTCATGGTTATGGAATGCCATGACAATTGATAGAAATTCCATCACCATGAGACCATATCTATTTGAGGCATTTTTCAAATATTTCACTACCTTGTCTATGCTATGGAATGTCATGGAATTCCATGACTAATGCCATGAAAAGAAAACCATGGCACTCCATCACCGTGAGACCACAATTTTTTTAAACAATTCACTGCCTTGTCTAAGCTACCACATTTTAAATACATGTCTACCAAAGCATTTTATCAAATAGTGCATTGCCTTGTTGCGATGGCCTTATTGGATTCATCTATTTTGATATTGGTAGATTATTGGTTTTATCATCATATTGGTGGCTTATTGGTTTCATCTATTTTGATATTTACATCTTTAGCCTTTGAAATCTCAAAATTATTTCATGGTATATTGAGCCCTTTGTTTTTGGGACATTTATTTTAGGTTCTGAAGCTTTACATATTATGATTTTTTTCTTATTAGTTGTCACTTATTTTGGATTGCTCTTCCTAACATCAATTTTGTGCCTTTTTTTTCCTCTATTAGCCTATGGGAGGGTAAGTGCAAGAGTCTGAGTCCACTTTTTGTGCAAGTATCATAGGAAAAAAAACTACATTAGGAATGTGTACACATTTTCAATTTCCATCTAGTTTATATTTTAATTAAACAAATAAACTAATTAAAGTGATAAAAAAGATTCGTATTTGTTGTTTGATTTTCATATACTGACATTTGACAGTCCTAGTGATGTTCATGGCGTGATGGACAATGGAGTTGTTGCAGAAGTAGCCAATTTTGATCCTTTGGCAAAGGTATGCGACATATTACTAAATTTGACATTATATTTTCTCTTCTATGGTCTATTATTGAAAATTTCTATGATACTTGTATGTAGTTTAATTTCTATCTTGTTGTTTGCTACAAGTGCTTCTCACTCCAAATTATTGATGTGTTGTTGTTTTGGATGAGCGTGTTGATTATTTGTTTTTGGTAAGTGATTACTTTTTTATGTCATTCCATAATTCAATTTCTATTTATTAGCATCTATTCTTCTTATTGTATCACTTGGATCTCCATATGAGTGAAGAGAGGAGGATGAGTGAGTGCATTTGAAAGACAACATCAACAAAAAATCCATCCAGTCAATAGTCAAAGGTAGCATGTGATATATTTCCTTCCCCTAGTGTTAAATGACTATGTATTAGGGTTATTTGTTGTATGCCTACATGGCATTTTTGAACATATGTTTTGTACGATCTATGTAAAATTTTATTTCCATATGGATTTTTTGTACTAAGCCTCTATGACTTTATTTGATATATGGTATATTTTTATTGACATATATAATTGTATAGCCTTATGGATTTTTTATTTATGCAAATATTATTTTACCACTGTTATCAAATTATACAGTTTTATCTTGAACGTTGTCAACATGAGGATAAAGTGTATCATATTTTTTATAGCTATTCTTGAATGATGTTATCATGCATATTATGTAAATCGTATTCTTGAATGTTGCAGGCATGGGTGTTGTTTACATCTTGTTCTTAACTATTATTGTTGAATATTGACTGATGCTTAAATAATTACTCATGGTTTTTATTACATTCATGTTTTCAAATGTGCCTATAGCTTTCTAACATTCATGACAAATTTTACTGAGTAGATATTTAATTATATAAACACTCTTATAGTTAAGGCTAATAAATCTTCTAGCTTCTTTAATAAACTATTACCAAGAAGAGTATTAATTTGATGTTGATTTGGACTAATGATAATTCATAATATTCCTATATTTTATTGCACTTATATTAAAATTCTTAAATTTGGTAGGATTGGTGCATATTTTTTGTATGGGTAAATCACTTCACTCTTACATTTTACATTTCACTCTTACAATACAAAATTAATCCTAGTTCAAGGTAACTTCCCTCAAACTAATGATTGGACTATCTTCTTAAATATCAATTTAACTCATCTAGACATTGTCACGGCCTTCTATTATTTTTCTCATGACATTGAAACCTTGTCCATTTTTTTTGTCTCTTCGCTCCTTGTCATTGTAATTCATAACTACCAAGACTTCATTGAAACTTTAGATTATTGTCATTTCATTAGAACTGTGATGTCACTATCATTTCAATAAGACTTTGTTGACATGAAGTCACAACTAAAATCCTATGACTATCAAAACTGCACAATACGATAAAGTGACATTGATGATGACTGTCATTAAATTCTCTTTCACATGATCACTTCACTCCACTTGGCCTATAGCAGATGTTAAACTCAAACTTTTCCACTTGCTCGTGCTTTTGATTTTTTTATGACTACCCCTTGTACTTTATTCATGCATTTTTTCCCTTTTCCCTTTGAGTCCATAGTGTTGTCTCATGGCATTCACACTATGTAAGCTTCACTCTTACCTTTGTGACTATGTTCTTTCTTAATTTTTTCAAGTTTTATGACTATCTCATATTGCACTTTTCATATCAAATTCATGTTGTAACCATCCCAAGGAACATAGGTTCATAACCTCCAATCCTAACTCACAAACCAACTTAGAAAAACAATATTTTATTGATAACATGAGTTAAATAGAACATTGAACCTCCACCTTTCACTTTTACCTTTGCATGAAACAATTGAGTGAGCTCTTCCACTACATGAGAGCTATCATCAATTTTTTAAAACTCCTTTCTTGAGTGTGGAACAAGATAGGTTTCCATCATTATTGGATGATTCTTCATTGGTTTCTATGCTCTTTTCCATGTACATGACACTTTTATCGTTATCCTTCTCATTAGAAGAAGTCAACTTAAGATGTAGTTTCCAACACCTTTCATCAAAATGGCTATCTTTCTTGCAATGTGAACAATGGAAATTTCCCTTACTCCTGTCCTTTTTGCTAATAGTGGGAGTAGAATTATTTTTGCATAATTTAATAGTGATTGTCTACCACTATCAGTTTTTGGAACGTTTAACACTATGTAGTTCAAAATGTTTAGAAGAGTTGGGGTGCAAGACAAGACCATTCATAGCATATAAATTCCCACCAATACATGTTGGTGCTAATGGTTTGTCCCCATGAAGAACAAAAAAAAATAGCCTACCCTACAACTTTACAAGTTACATACATTTGACGATTTTTGGGGCAGCAGAAAAACCTCACCACAGACAAACGACTTGGAGATATGAAAAACTGAGAGAGGTTATTGTAGAGGTGACCTACATGATAATGCACCTTTAGAAGGAATGTTTTTAAGTGCCACATATTCTAATTAATAGCTCATCAAAGTTTATTTCCTTTTGCACTTTGGTCTCTTAAGAGACAGTGTCTGTTCAATGTAGCCCGAAATGTTTCGACATGTTGGAGTGTGAAAAAAGAACTTACCTAGCATAAAATTACCCATTCATACATGTTGGAACTATCATTTTGGTCACACAATAAAAAGAAAATTACACCACCTTGCAAATTTACACTGCATGCATTTGATGCTTTTTCCATTAACTAAAAAATCGCCACCATGAGAAAATGGATTAGAGATATGAAAAAATGAGAGAGGTTATTGTAGAGGGGCCCTACATGATCCTATAACTTTAGATGTAATGTTTATAAGTGCCATATTTTTCAAGTAATAGATCATCAAAGTTTTTTGCTCCTTTGCACTTTGGTCTCTTAAGAGATATAACTGGTGCAATGTAGCCCAAAACATTCCAACATATTTGGGTGTGAAACATGATCTTTCCTAGCATAAAACTACCAATATTAGTGTGTTGGAACTATCAATTTGTTTGCACGATGAACAAAACAATAATTACACCACCTTGTAACATTACACTACATGCATTTGATGCTTTTTCCATCAACTGAAAACTAGTCACCATGAGAAAATGGATTGGAGACATGAAAAACAAAGAGAGGCTATTGTAGAGAAGCCATACGTGATCCTATACCTTTATATGGAATTTTTTTAAGTTCCATGATTTTTGAGTAACTACTCATCAAATTTTGTTTCCCTTTTGCACTTTGGCCTCTTAAGAGATATCATCGGTGCAATGTAGCCCAAAACGTTTTGGAATTTTTGGGTGTAAAATAGGACCTTGAATACAGTAAAAAAACCCATTTGGATGTATTAGAACTATCAGTATGGTAGACGATGAATAGAATGAAAATTACACCACCTTGCAACTTTACATTGCATGCATTTGACACTTTTTTCATCAACTGAAAAAGAGTCACCACAGGAAAATGGATGAGAGATATGAAAAAATGAGAGAGGTTATTACAGGGGAACTATGTGATCCTATACCTTCAGACAAAAAATGTTTCTAAGTGCCAATTTTTTTTAGTAACAACTCATCAAAATTTTTTGCCCTTTTGCACTTTGGTCTTTTAAGAGATCGCCGATGCAATGTACCCCAGGAAAATTTTGGCATATTTGGGTTCAAAATAGAACCTTTCCTAGTATAAAACTACCCATCTAGATGTTTTGGAACTTTTGGTTTGGTCACATGATGAATAGAATGAAAATTATAGCACCTTGCAACTTTACACTGCATGTATTTGATGCTTTTTCCATCAACTGAAAACTCGTCACCATGAGAAAATGGATCAGAGGTATGAAAATACAAGAGAGGCTATTGCATAGGGGCCATACATGATCCTATACCTTCAAATTAATTTTTTCTAAGTTCCATTTTTTCTGAGTAACAACTCATCAAATTTTGCTACCTTTAACACTTTGGTCTCTTGAGAGATATCGTTGATGCAATGTAGCTTGGAACGTTCTAACATGATTGGGTGTGAAGAAGGACCTTGCCTAGAATAAACCTACACATTTGGATGTGTTGAAACTATCATTTTGGTCACACTATGAACATAATAAAATTTACAACACCTTGCAACTTTACACTACATGCATTTGATGCTTTTTCCATCAACTAGAAAAATTGTCACCATGGGAAAATGGATTCGAGATATGAAAAATTGAGAGAGATTATTTTAGAGGGGCCCTATGTGATCTTGTACCTTCATACAAATTTTTTCTAAGTTCCACAGTTTTTGAGTAATATCTCGTCAAAGTTTGTTTCCCTTTAGCACTTTGGCCTCTTGTGAGATATTATCGATGCAATGTAGCTCAAAATGTTCCAACATGTTTGGGTGAAAAATAGGACCTTTCCTAGCATAAAACTACCCATCTAGACATGTTGGAACTATCAGTTTGGTTGCATGATGAACAAAATGAAAATTACACCACCTTGCAACTTTACACTACATGTATTTCATGCTTTTTTCATCAACTGAAAAAGAGTCACCATGGGAAAATGGATTGGAGATATGAAAAACCAAGAGAGGTTATTGTAGAGGGTCCCTACATGATCCTTTGCCTTGAGACATACTATTTCTAATTTTCATGGTTTTCAAGTAACAACTCGTCAACGTTTGATGTCCTTTTGCACTTTGGTCTCTTAAGAGATATCATCAGTGCAATGTAGCCTAGAACGTTCCAACTTGTTTGGGTGCAAAAAATTACCTTTCCTATTGTAAAACCACCCATCTATACATGTTGGAAAATTTATTTTGGTCACATGAGAAACATAACAAAGATTACACCACCTTGCAACTTTACACTACATGCATTTAATGCTTTTTCCATCAACTGAAAACTCGTCACCATGAGCAAATGAACTAGAGATTTAAAAAATTGAGAGAGGTTTTTGTAGAGGTTCCCTACATGATCCTACACATTTATAAATATTTTTTATAAGTTCCATGATTTTTAAGTAATATATTGTCAAATTTTTCTCCCCTTTTGCACTTTTGTCTCATAAGAGATATTGCTGGTGCAATGTAGCCTAGAATGTTATGGCATGTTTGGGTGCAAAAATGGACTTTTCCTAGCATAAACCTACCCATCCATATGTTTGGAACAGTTAGTTTGGTCACATAATGAATAGAACAAAAATTACACCCCCTTGAAACTTTATAGTGCATGCGTTTGGCACTTTTCCCATCAACTAAAAATGATTCACCATAGGAAAATGGATTAGAGATATTAAAACTAAGAGAGGTGTTGGAACACAAAAATCTACTGAGAGGGGGGGTGAAATAGTAGATCAATTAAAATTTCCCTTTAACACTTAAATAAAATTAACTCCTTTCATCTCTTTTAGTGCAAATTAAAATTAAAAATGCAAAGAGATAAACATTCACACACAATTTCACATAACACAACATATATATGTGGAAAATCCAAGATGGGAAACCACTGTGAGAATAGATGCTAGGATCTACTATCCTAATCTAGCCTCACAATGAAACTCTTCTGATTATAAATTTTAAGGGAGCCAACCATAAGGAGACAACAATTCCCTAGTTTTAGGAGCACCCACTACAAGGAAGCACCAAATCCCTAAACTAAGAACCTACCCAGCTATTTGATGGCACCCACCAATCAAATTTACAATGAAAATATTACAATTATTCTATTGAACATAATTCAATGTTTCAACCCTATTTTTAATTTCTCAATTCTCTGCTTTGCACCCCTCACTATTCTACACCTTTCTCTATTATACACCTTGAGTGTAAACCTTTGAAGATAATTTTTTATTCTTTTTTGGGTTCTAATCAATCTTTACATGTGTATTCTCTATCCACTCCTTCACACACCCATTCACTATGTTTCTTCACCACTTACACAAATTTTTTGACTATCTTCTTTTCTCATACACTCATCAACGATCATTCCAACCTCGAGCCATCCACCAACATCCAGATTCTTTTGTATTTTCCAATTTTAGAAATTTGGAAAGCCTAGATCAAATACAAATTAAATGTTGTGTCTTATTTGATCAATATGTATCTATTATCTAGTCATATCACGCCATTGTTACACCACCCTATAAATCATATTACCAATCAACTAGTCATTGGAGCAAGTAAACCAATTAAATCCATGTACTGTGTCGACTACCAATTGAAACCCTCATCTTTAAGTTTAAACTTGGGCGGTCGATTTCTGATCTTTGCACAATGATCCATCATTTCTCCTTCATCTGATCCAACTTTAAAATGTATTCATTGGATTAACTTATTTTAAATGTGTGCCATTGATCTCCATCGCTTGACATATGTCTATCACAACGTTACTTAGGGCATCAATCATTAAAATTGTGACATGAAGTTGTAGTGCAATCATCATCCAATCAATCTTATTTAATCTTGATCTATCAATCTCTATCACATTACATATAGCCATCACACTAATGCTTCAGGATCTTAAAATCACTTCTATGATGTGAATGATTCGTGCAATGCAATGAACCATTACCACTTGTCCATGCTATTATCATCCTCCACAATCTACCACACATCAAAAATTACATATGCACTCATGAAAATATAATTGTGATGTGAAGAAATCACACGATGCAACCAATGCTTGACACCTATCCTTTCTGAAATCACCATCTATATACTTTGCATATCATAAATATACGTAATCCCTCTTGATTCACAGCTACAATGTGAATAATTCATGCAATGCAATAATATATCACCATTTGTCTTTATGATGTCACATTCCACTAGCATCACATATCACACTTTTTCCTCTATTGGTGTAAATAAAAATTGCAATGTGAAGAGCACGTGATAGCCATCTGATCACTATTCTTCAACCTCCAATGTTGATCTTCTAAAGAGCTTATTGCATATCGCACAAAGTATTTACAGTGTAGACTTCAAACTGTGATATGAAGGAGCATCATGATAGTTGTGTGATATTATAAGCACCAACTTACATCGTTGATCATCTTCATCACATATCATTGATTGCATACCATCCTTTTACTTCACAATAGTGATGTGAAGAAATGAAGTCATAGCCATGGGATCTTCAAACATAGATGTGCATTTTTGATCTTCCTTGAAGGGCATATCACACATAAAAAATAAACATGGTTGTGATAATACATAAACTGCAATGTTAATGAGTATGATGATGCACTCATAAATTGCAACATAGCCATTGATGGGAAGGACAAAGGTTTCAATAACCACTTCAAAGGTTGACAAAGGTTTTGAAACTAACATTAAATACTAACACTCTAGCTAATGGTGGGGAGCATAAAGGTTCTGAGAAACACCATGAATACTGACACCACCACCAAGGTGGAGACTAAGAAGGTTCAAAGAACAACCAAAACCATTGACAACCAGAAGTGCTAGGTAAGGGTGTTGATCACCTCGATGACACAAATGGCTTAAGTTATGACTTATACAACCTACAATAGTTAATCACCAATCAAAATCAAATTATAAACTCTATGAAGGCATCGTGATTGAAACCCTTAGGGTTTGACCTATTAAACCCTAATTATGTTTGAGAGAAAACATAAAACAATTTTGAGCACCATTTTTGTCTTCAAGATCTATAAATCAGATTAATGGAAAGATCTCAATAAACCCATCCTCTGACCTCTTGAAGTAGCCTTTATAAAAATATGACAACATTTCATGATAACTTTACATCTTTTGAGCAAATTTGCAAATTTTACAAAACATGCTCTTCTCTCCATCAATCTTTTCCAATTCTTCCAAACATTGATCCACTAATATTCAATGACATCTAAGCTTCCAATGATCTACCCTTTGACATAAATAAAACCTTTTGACATCAATTACAACAGTATGCCAACAATCTCCCCCTTTGTCATTGATGGCAAAACCAAATGCTCAGAATGCTAGATGTACCAATTCATGCTCCAATTTATGCTCTATACCAACTAAACCAATTTTATACCAATCAAGGGAGATACTCTAAACTAGTTATAATAAAAATAATCATGAATGTGCATACATAACATCTCCCCCTTAAAAATATCTCCTATTAGAAAATTTGCACAACTTCTCCCCCTTTGACATCAATGGAAAAGGGCCACTCTTGAACATCTTGTTGCACCTGATGTTTCTCCCCCTTTGATAGGCTACACAAAGATAATGAATGTGTTCTTGAACCTACAACCATCAAGTCATTAGAAATTTGTAAACCATCCATATTTAACTTGACCTCTCCATCTCTCTTCATTTCCATGGATGAAAGAAATATATATGGAGCTCCCCCTGGACTCATGCCTCATCACTAGGATTTAGTGATATCATGTGGGATAAATTAATCCCAAATTTTTCCTCAAATATTCAAATTTTTCCTTGGGAAGAGGCTTTGTGAATATGTATTCCACTTGATCTTTGGTAGGCACATATTCCATGGTGACTTTTTGATCTGTGACCATCTCTCTGATGAAGTGATACTTGATTGATATGTGCTTGGTCTTAGAATGCATCACTAGATTCTTTGAGATGTTTATTGTACTTGAATTATCACAAATAATATATATAGGTTCTTTGTACTCAACGTTGATGTCTTTGAGTGTCTGCTTCATCCACAATACCTAAGTAAAACATGTTGCAGCTACTACATACTCTACTTTTGTTGTAGAAAGGGTTATTGATTCTTTCTTTTTTCTCATCTCGGAAACAAGTTTGTCTCCCAAGAAAAATGTACCACTACTAGTTCTTCTTCTATCATCTACACGTCCTACCCAATCTACATCTATATATGTTGTTAAAGTGAATTATCTTATCTTATGATACCACAATCCATAGATAACAATACATTTGATATATTTGAAAATTCTTTTTACTGCATTGACGGGAGATTCCTTAGGAGTAGCCTAAAATCTGGCAACCATACACATTGCTTGCATAATATCTGGTCTTGATGCAGTCAAGTACAATAGGCTTCCAATCATAGACCTATACATTGTTTGATTTGCATCTGAAGATTCATCTAACTTCCTCAACTTACATCTAGTTATCATAGGGTACTAATTGGTTTTTTGTCTTCCATTCCATTGAGCATCTCCTTAGCATACTTGGTTTGAGATATAAATATCCCATCATCAATTTGTGCTATCTGAAGACCAAGGAAAAATTATAACTCTCCAAGAATTGAAATTTCAAATTCATCTTGCATTTGAAAAAAAAAATCTTTACACATCTTGTCATAACTACCACCAAATATGATTTGATCTACTTACACAACAACAATTTAATCATGTGCTCACCTTCAAATTTGAAGTAAAAACTTCTATTTGCACATCCATTCTTGAATCCTTTTTGTTGTAGATACTGGTCTAACCTTGAATACCATGCCCTTGGTGTCTGTTTTAGACCATATAAGGCTTTCTTTAGTTTGCAAACATAATATTCTTCTTTTGATAGTTGAAAACCTTCTGGTTGTTCTATGTAGACTTCTTCTTCAAGGTTTCCATTCAAGAAAGCAGATTTTACATCCATCTTATATAATTTAAACCCTTTGTAAATGAAAAAAGAAAGAAGGCTTCTAATCTTGCAATAGGTGCAAACATTTCTTCAAAATCTATTCCTCAAAATTGTGCATATACTTTGCACACCAACATTTCTTTATTTCCTACAACAACTCCATCTTTATTGAGCTTGTTTCTAAACACCCATTTACTACCAATCACATTTTTGTTTGGGTGTCTAGAAACTAATTCCCATCTTTTATTCTTCTCAATCTAATTTGGCTCTTCTTCCATGGCCTTTATCTATTTCTCATCCTTGTTGGCCTCAACATAGATTTTAGGATCAATCTAAGATAAGAGAGAAAAATTCACTTGTTCCTTATTCTTTGCAATTCCTCCTTGTTTGAACACCTTCATTTTTGTTGCCAATAATTTGATCTGTAGGATGATCCTTCTAAACGCACTTTGTAGGTTATTTTTCAACCTCTTCTTTAGGTTATTCATCAGCAATATCTTCTTCATATTTTGATTCATCTTCAAATTTATCTCTCTCATACTTAACATATTTCATATCTTCATCAATCTTGGCATTGATACTTTCTACAACTTTGTGTAGCATTTTTTATAACACTTGTAAGATTTTGTTTGGGTAGAACATCCTAGAAATATTCCTTCATCACATCTAGAATAAAAGCTTCCCAAGTTTTATTCTTCTCTTTTGATGTAGCATTTTCTACCAAAAAACTTGAAATACTTGATAGATGTTGCCTTACCATAACACATTTCATAGGGAGTCTTATCACTGTTTACTCTTATTTGAAATCTGTTCAAAATATATACTTATGTATGAACTTTCTCTCTCCAATACACATCAAGTAGATTGGCCTCATTCAACATTGGTTTGGACATCTCCTTAACTACCTTATTCTTTCTTTCTACTACTCCATTATGTTTTGGAGTTCTTGGTGAAAAATATTGTCTTTTGATTCCATGCTTCTCATAGTATTCAATGAATTCATTTGATGTGAACTCTCCACCTCTATTTGAACTTAAGAATTTGATTCTTCTGCCAATATCCTTCTCAACCATGGCTCTAAATATCTTGAATCTTTCAAATTCTTGTGAATTATCCTTTAGAAAGGTTACCCATGCCATCCTTTAATATTCATCAATCAGCAACATGAAGTATCTTTTACCTTTCAATCCTCTTGTCCTTGTAGGACCACACAAATTAGTATGAACTAGTTGCAAGGGTTTTGTAGTTGAGTATTCTTTTTTTTGAAATTTTACCCTTGTTTGTTTGCCTATTTGACATTATTTGCAAATGGTGTTTGCAGACTTAGTTATCCTAGGCATGTGCCTTAATAGTCCTTTTGAGCCCGCTTTCACCAAATTTTCAAAATTAGCATGCCCCATTCTCCTATGCCACAACCAACTCTCATCTACTTGACTTATCAGACAATTCTGACATTTTACTTCACTCATATTATAAAGTTTTCTATTAGTTCTTACTCCATGTGTAATTTTTTTTCTTCCAATTTTCCTTATCTTACAACCTTCAAAATTAAATATGACCTTACAACCATTGTCACACACCTGACTTAAACTCAACAGATTGTGCTTCAAAACTTCAACATAAAACACATATTTTGTAGGTAGTTTTCCAACTATCCTCAATGTTCCTTTGCCACAAATTTTAGCTGTTGTGTTGTCACCCAAAATGACTAAACCTTCTTTACATTTCTTGAGTTGGATGAATTTTCTCTTGTCCCTAGTCATATTTTTAGAACACCCACTATCTATAACCCACAAATTCTTCTTTTTCGCATGATTTTTTTTTTGTTTAATAATTGATTGTGTGGGCTTCTACTATTTCTCCTTCTCTTCAGAGACTCTAGACTCATTATTTACTTTAGGAGGTGTTTTTTTAATTTTTCTCACTTTGTACATTTGGTGTTATGAATTTTGTTTTGGAATTCTTAGCTATATGACCAAAATTATTATAATTGTAACACATTACATTCATATCTACTAAAGGATCAAATGGATTTTTCCTTAAAATATTTGTACTCATCTTAGGAGAAACTCTACAATCTCTAACCCTATGACCAAACTGATAACAATTATAACAATACCCATAGAAGTATGAAGAGTGCCTAGTCATAGCACTTCCTTGAGTAGGATGACAGAGTCTTCTTTTTTTTGGCTTCTTCAGATCTCTCACCCATGTGAATCCATCATCATCAACTCTTCTTCAGATGATCTGGAACTAATTGAATGCTATTTTTATTTTCAAAAAGCCTTTTTTCTTTATCAATTTTCTTTGCCTCAATAGTTTTCTTGTCATCTCTAGAGGTACTCTCCTTGTAGGCTTTCTCAAAATCTGTACAACAGACTTTTCTTCTACTCTAAATATTTCATACAATTTTGTAGCACTAGTAAAGGTATTCTTCCCTTTTTCTAAAACCAAATTAGATTTATCTTTTAAAGAAGTTTTTTGTGTGCTTATTAACTCATCAAGAATCTTTGAACCTCCCTTTAGCTTCAAGCCTTTTTCTATTTGTTCTCTAGGCTTTTCCAAATCTTTTCTTAGGGAAACTACTTATGCCTCAAGCTTCATACATTTTTCAAATTCACACTAAAGTTTAGAATTGACAAATTCTTTAATTCTCTTGGCTTCCTCTACCTATATCTTCAATATCACCACCATTTGATTAGATTCTTCAATATTTTTGATAAGCTTTTCAATCTCTTTCTATGCAAGCTTCTTTTGATGCTTATTCTCCTTTTTTAGATTATCAACCTCCTATCTCAAGTTATCAATCTCTTCTAAGGTACAAATGAGTTCTCCTTCAAGGTCAACTTCTCCCTCTTCACCTTTTTCACCAATATCCTCAACATTTCAATCCTTATGTTCCTTACATTCTTTTGCCATGAAAAGGAGTCCATTCTCTTTCATCATAAAAGAACAATTATGTTCATCATCTAAACTATCACTAGCATCAGATGAATCACTTTCCTCTTCAATGTACAAAATATTCTTCTTCTTCTAAATTTTTTTCTTCTTAGGAAAGTAAAATTTCTTCTTTATATGATCTACTTCTTGTTCAGAGTTATCCTTCTTATTATAAGGGAATGTAGCAGAAAAATGTCATATTTTACCTCAATTAAAACACTTGAAGGGTAACTTACCTTTATATTTTCCAAATCCTCTCCTTAATCTTTTGATGAATTTTTCTTCTTCCTCATTAGTGTCTTCATGCTCAGACATAGAAACTTCCTCCTTGTCTTTCGTGAGTACCTTAGCCTTCTCCTTGTTTGCATCCTTGAATGTAGCTTTTCTTTTAGATGACTCTAATTTTCCCATTCTCATTTCATATGTAGTGAATATGCCATGCAGTTCATCAAGAGTGAGTTTATCTAGTTCTCTTCATTCCTCTATTTTAGATATATTGGAGCCATACTTGGATGGAATGGACCTTAGCACCTTTTGCATAATGACTGAATCCTTTACTTCTTCTCCAAACCCTCTAATTGAGTTCACAATCTCATCAACTCTAAGAAGATAATTTGTAATATTTTCTTCTTCACTCATCATGAGACTTTTAAAATTGTCTTTGATATTTTTTAGCTTTGCCAACTTCACTTTATCATCTCCTTCATATATGTCTTTCAACTTATTCTAGACATCAAGTGAAGTACTACAATGCATCACTTTGATAAACATTGAGCTAGAAAAACCACAAAGAATGACATGCTTAGCCTTTGCATTGTTCTCACATTATTTCTTTCTTGTTGCATCAGTAGGAGTAGTAGCTGAAGGTGTATATCCATTCTTAATAGACATCCACACATCAAACCCTAAGGATGCCATATATGTCTCCATCATAATGCTCTAGAAAGAATAATTTGATCCATCAAATCGAGGTGCCTTGTTTGTAGATGAATCCTCTTGGTTGGCCATTGTGTTCACTTGTCATAGATCTAACCAAGATGATTAAGCTTCTCCTAAGAAACCAGGGCTCTGATACCAATTTTTGGAACACAACATTCTACTAAGAGGGGGGTGAATTAGTAGATCAATTAAAATTTAGCCCTTTAACACTTAAAGGAGATTAACTCCTTTCAACTCTTTTAGTGCAGATTAAAACTAAACATGCATAGAGATTAAAGTTCACACATAATGCAACATATATGTGGAAAACTCAAGATGGAAAAAATAATGGTTAGAATAGCTACTAGTATCTATTTTCCTAATCCAGCCTCATAATGAACCTCTTCTGATTACAAAGTTTAAGGGCACCAATCCCCTAGTTTTATAAGAACGCACTCCAAAGAAGCACCAAATCCCTACACCGAGAACCTACCCAATTATTTGATGGCACCCACCAATAAGATTTATAATAAAACTATTACAATTTCTTCTATTGAGCACAATTCAATGTTGCAACCCTATTTCAACTACTCAATTCTCTGCTTCACATCTCTCATTATTCTGCACCTTTCTTTGTTCTACACCTTGAATGTAAACCCTAGATGATAATTTTTTAATTTTTTTGGGTTATATTCAATATTTACATGTACACTCTATGTCTACACCTTCACACACCTATTCAATTTGATGTTTCAACACTTAGAACAAAAAAATTGATTGTCTTATTTTATCATACATTCATTGACAATCATTCCAACCTTGAGCCATGCACCACCATCCATATTCTTCTACATTTTCTAATTTTAACAATTTGGAAACCCTAGATCAGATGCACATTAAATGTTTTATCTTGTGTGATTAATCTATATTTGTTATCTGGTCATCTCATGTCGTTGTTACACCGCCCTGCAAATCATATCGCCAATCAACTAGTTGTTGAAGTTTTTAAACTAATTAAATCCATGCATTATGTCGCCTACCAATCAAAACCCTCGTTCATACTATCATAGCCATTTGATATCTTCAAGTTTAAACTTGGGTCATTGATCTTCATGCCACGATTTACCAATTCTCCTTCATCTAATCCAACTTTAAAATGTATCCATTTGATTAAATCCTTTTAAAAATGTGTTGTTGATCTCCATCACTTGGTATATCTCTATCACAACTTTAACTAGGGAAACTATCATTAAAAATATGATCCGAAGCCGAAGTGTGATCATCATTCAATCAATATTCCTTAACCCTAAATTGTCAATATCTATCACATTGCATATATCCATCACACTAATGCTTCAATATCTTAGAATCAATTCTACAATGTGAATGATTTGTGTAATGCAATGAAACATTGTCACTTGTCCATTCTTTTGTCATCCTCCACAATCTATCACACATCACAAATTACATATGCACTCATGAAGAAAAAATGAAATGTGAAGAGCTTGCGTGATGCAACCAATGCTTGACACCTGTCCATGCTAACATCACCATCCACATACTTTTCATATCACAAATATACCTCATACTTCTTGAATCACAATTGTAATGTGAACCATTCATGTGATGCAATAAGATATTGCCATCTATCTTTATGACGTCACAATCCACTAACATCGCATATCACACTTTTACCTCTGGCAATAGAAATACAAATCATAATGTGAAGAACACATGTGATAGCCATCTTATCACAATTATTCAACCTCCACCATTGATCTTCTAAAGAGCTTATCACATATCACACAAAGGCTTGGCATCGTAGGTTTCAAACTACGATACAAAGGAGCATTATGATAATCATATAATCTTACAAGCACCAACTAATAGGTCATTCATAATCTTCATCACATATCACTGATTTCACACCATCCTTTTGCTTCACAAAAATGATGTGAAGCAGTGAAGCAATAGTCATTAGATCTTCAAACATAGATGTGCATCATTGATCTTTCTTGAAGGGCATATCACACATCGAAAATAAACATGGTTGCAATAATACATAAACTACGATGTGAAGGAATATGGTGATGCACTCACAATCTACCACATAGCCATTGACAAGAAGAATAGGGGTTTTGATAACCAGTTCAAAGGTCGACAAAGGTTTTGAAACTAACATCAAATATCGATACTCTGGCCAATGGTAGGGAATACCAAGGTTCTCAGAACCACCATGAATACCAACATCACAACAAGGTAGAGAATAAAAAGGTTTTGAGAAACACGAGAAACATCGACAACCAGAAGAGCTAAGTAAAGGGGTCAGTCACTTCGAAAACACAAAAGGCTTAAGTTATGACTTAAGCAACCTGCAACAGTCAATCACTAGTTAACATCAAAATATAAACTTTATGAAGGTGCCATGACTGAAAACCTTAGGGTTTGACTTGCTAAACCCCAATTCTATCTAAGAGAACATAAAACAATTTTGAGCACCATTTTTGTCTTCAAGATCTGTAAATCACATCAATGGAAAGCTCTCGAAAAACCCATATTGAATCAAGCCTTAGTTTTATCCTCTAACCTCTAGAAGTAACCTCTTTTTAAACATGAAAAAATTTCATGATAACTTTGCATCTTTTGAGCAACTTTGTGACTTTTTCGAAACATGCTCTTCTCTCCATCAATATTTACCAATTATTTTGGACATTGATCCATTGATATTCAATGACATTTGAGCATCCAATGATCTACCCTTTAACACCAATGACACCTTTTGACATTGTAGACACTAAAAATTGTCCTAGGCCTGTGGCTTTATTAAGTCCCCTTTCATCCTTGATAATTAAACAATCTCAATTATTTAATTACTATTTAATGTCATAAAGTCTTTATATTTCCTCTTTTGATTAATTAAATAATTTATTTATTTAATTAATTATGCCACTAATGATCTTATCTTCTATAATTAAATAAATTTATATTTATTTAATTATTTCCCACTTTGTACTATAATTAAATAAGTATGTCAATTATTTAATTATTCATCTTAGCTTTTCTACCATAAATTAATTAAATTTTATTTAATTAATGAATTACCTTTTCTCTTACTTTTTGAATTAAAATTGCTATTTAATCAAAAATTCAACTTTCCTTTTTCCTCTATAATTAAATAATGTTTCCATTATTTACTTATTCACTTTCCCTCTCAAACTGAATAATTTTTTAGAATTATTTAGTTTCCTCTTTTTTGTGCTTTTTTCCAATTATCTCAAGTCTTCATCTTCATCCCCGTCTCTTATTTGATTTTTCCTTGGAAATTCTATAATTAAATAATTTTATTTAATTAACAAGTTTCTAATTTGTCTTTTTCTCATTTTTTTGAATTAAATTGTTGTTTAATTAAAAAGACAACTTGCCTTTTTTTTATAATTAAATATTGTTTCCATTATTTAATTATTTACTTTCCTCTTGAAACTAAATGATTTTTTAGAATGATTTAGTTTCCTCATTCTTCTATAAAATCATTCAATCTCGACCATTCATTCAAATTTGGCTCTTCTATAAAATACACATTTAACTATCATTTCAACATCTTAGAAGATCCATTTTATGCATGTAAATATTGTTGAGACAACAATACTTCAATATTTTTCTTATCATTTAGGCTACATTTGCACATGAATTTGAGGGAATTGATCAATCAAATCAAAATGGAGAAGGGTAATAGAGGTCAATCAATGGAAGCTTGAAGCGTTAATAATATTGTTTTATTTTTTTATGCTTTATGTTTCCTTTGTTCTTTATTACTTGATTAGGATTGTTAGAATTGTTGTTTAATGCTTTATTATCATTAATCCCTGATTTACAACCTTGATTACAATGGTGAACTTAAAGTGAAGGATGCATTTTGTAGATTTTCAGACATAATTTTTTAGTTTTGTAGGTTATAGGTACAAAACCATGCAATCAAAGGCTGAAACAACACAATTGTCAAAGAAAAACTAGTGCACTACAACTGTCATTGAGAAAGACGCAACTGTTTAACATTTAGAAAAATAATTTTGTTTGTATTTATTTTCGGTTTTTTTAATTTTGTTCGATTTTTTATTCTATTTTCTATCATCTTACATCATCATTAGGCTTTCATTCATTTGGATTTGGTCATTTTTCTTATTTTTTGCAAGCTCTAGACAACTCAACATAATTGGTTGGGGGTTCGCTGCAAGTGTTTAAGCCTTCACCACTTATGTGTGATGTAGTCACCTTTTTGAATGGCGTAGTTGCCATATAGTATGATGCAACTGTGTGTTTTGCTGAGCTGCAACTATCTGTTAGTTTTGAATTAAGAATTTCATTGGAAGTTTTCAATTTTTATCTTTTTTGTTCAATAGAATAGGGGTTTTCTATGTTACTGATGTTTTCTTTACAACATGTGGCATAAATCTTGGGAGGAGTTTTGAAAACTATTTCTTTCGCATGCAAAAAGCCATGATAATAAAGGTATTTTGATTCATTTATGTGCTTTCATAGGACACTATAGTTTTAATTGTTTTTTCGAATAGATTTTGTTATCTAATTTAGATTAATCATTTATTTTGTTAGTTAGATTAATTCAGTTAAATTAGTTTTTAAATTTTGATAGTTAGGTTTAGATTAATTGTGTGTGTTAGTTGTGTTTGTTAGTTAGATTAATGTTATTTTCCTTTTTAGTTTAGTTTTGATTTCATGGCTAATCCTTGTTGACTTGGATTTGTGTAGGTTTGCATGTCAAATATTTGAAATTGAAACTTGATGTTTGTTTGTTGAAGACTAGAAATTCAAACTACTAACGGTGGTTTTGCAAGGCTTTCATCGATTAGATCTATTTTTCAAATGTTTGTTTGCACATAGATTAATTAGCGAGTTAATTAATCACTATTTTTTGTTCTTGTAAGGTGGTAGGTATATGCTCTCACCTTGTGAAAACTCGATGATCAAAAGCCAAATCCATCTCTTTTATGTTCTTACCCCCTTAGAGGGACTACCTCTTGATTTGTGAGAGGGAATGACCCAAGTAGTACTTTCATTTCAGTCTGTTGTACAAATAATTGTGGTTGTGATGAAACTCATCAATCACTTGGTGTAGATGTTCTATACCGACGAAAGTCTCCCTCAGTATCCATGAGATGCATAAAAATCCTTTTTAAGGGTTGGGAGACTTCTTAAATGAGTGAAAAACCACATGTATAGACATCAGATTATCCCGAAACACTGACTAGAAACCACTTATTATAGAATCCAAAAACCCTTTTTGTTTGCTACTACAGGAGGTCAGACCTCCAAAGCCACCCTACATGTACTATTCATTGTGAAGATAGAAAATACCTCGGTTAATAAGATCTTCAGATCTTTAGGGTAAGATATCTTATTGTGTCTGTGCCATGGTGGGGGATCCAGTGTCACCAATATCTCTAGTTGTCCAATTTGTCTCAGTATATGGAGTAATCCAAGTAGGGACTCAACAAGTAGTATCATCTTTCTAGTATAGATTGTGCATGCTTATGAGTGTATTCAAATTTGTCGAGACCAGTGAAACATTTTGGGCTAATCTAGGTCCTCATTCATACTTTTACTCTAATTTTGTATTAGAGTCATCCAAAACATTTTTTTGACGTGTTTTGTGTGTGTGTTTAAAATAAACATTTTCAATCTCAATCAAATATCACATCTAGAATCTATAAAATTTCAACCTTGAAAATCTCAAAAATCTTGCTCAAAACATCAAACAACACAAATTTTTGCATGATATCTTGCAAAACCAAAATCCCTAAGCAAAGATTCATGTTTCACTTTTTCAAACATAGACAGTGTAGTTCAAGGTCTATCAGAAAATGCATCTTGAAGAACTACCACAACCGAGACATATTGTTGATAATTTTTTATCAACACCCTTTGAGGAACAAACCAGAATTACATGTCCAAAATGAGCCTAGCATTTAAATATCTTGGGGCATCATTCTTTAGTTCTAATCCTTCGGTCCTTGCATATCTAGATTATTCCCCCTAGTCCTTGCATATTTTGATCATTCTATTTTTTCATGTCCTCAGTCCTTGCATATCCATCATTAGTCAAATAAAACTTTTAGCTTGCACTTAGGTTACTCTCCTTAGGTCTTGAATCAAACATTGGCTATTAATCACTTATATCACTTGAGGTTCATCATCCTTGAGTTAGGGAATATATCATCATCTTTGAGTAGGGAAATCTTCTTGGAGTTCATCATATCCTAATTTATCATACCCTCTCTTGATCACTTTTCCTTGTGTCTATCCATCACAACACAGGTAAAGCCTTGCATCACAATTATCTTTAGACTTAGATTTTCCTTGATTTCTTTCATTTTTATCATATCAAGCTTATCATCTATAGATTCATACCATTCCATTCACATATCTTATCTTAGGGCCATATAAGTTTTCAATTGATAGTATTTGAACGACATCTGCTAAACTGAATGACAACTGAATCTCTAAAGGATGCAATTGTAGAAAACTAGTGAACCGCAATTGCCTATCTACAAAAATCTTAGGGAAAATGTTCTCATTCCATTTTTTGGTAAATTCCTAGCAATAACCACTATCTAGACCAGAGACTTGCTCACTTCATTTTTTCCATTCCATCACATTCATTTAGCTTTCCATCACAATTTAAGCAATCTTTAGGGTATCCTCTTTGCATTCTTAGAAAACATTTAGGGCATTATCAATTTTTTTCCATTTATTATAGGTATCCATCATTAATTTGCATACAATTCTTTTGAAAATTTTAGAATAGGGAACTTACCATATCTTGTCATAGGCCCATTGTTACAAAGAAACATTGTCATTGACCTTGTCATTCTCCACACTAGTCCTTGTCATTTTGGTGTAACCTTAAATTCATAAATCTAGTTTTGAGGCTCACCTTGTTAAACTTGTCACTTATCATTTAATCCTTAAGGTCATTGACAATATTACTTGGAAACATTGGAATATCGTAGGTTGTCTAGTAACTCTTTTCTCAGTCTCACAAAAAGTTCCTAGTCATAACCTTGGCTATTCATACCATAGTCATCTCATTTGCATAACATAATTTTGGTCATACCATAACACTTTATATTACCGTTATTACACATTTTAGACTTAGTCATACCCTAGATTTTGGACATAGTGACATCAACATCTCTCAAATGTTGTATATTGTCACCTTGTTCCTTAATCTTAGTCATTAATATCATTCCATACTTTTTTAGACTTAGTCATATCCTAGATTGTGGTTATAGTGACATTTTCATATCCTAATCTTGTTATTTTCACTTACAACCTTAAATATTGGACATTATCATTATTAGGCATCCTTATACCCAAAAAATATAAAAAATTAGTTTGCACACCTTAGACTTAGGTCATGCCTTAGGACATCATGTCACATAAAATCTCCCATTCACAAGTCTTTTATGGTCAAAACTAGGTCCCAAAAGAAATAAAAGAGATGTAATTTTTTGACAATGGCGATGAGGAACTCTATAATCACACTAGCCACCTAAAATTTGTCTCATCCTCAAACGAAGCACCTAAGTCAAACAATCCCTTTGACAATTATAAAACCCATGGCAATCCTCTCTCGGAGGATCAATTAGAGGCTGCTTCCCAAGACCCCAATGTGGCTACATTTGTGGATGAAATAATAGCTTTAGACCCTCAGAGGTATTTAGCCAAACTTTTACATAGTGGAGCAAAACTACCCTCTAGATTTGACATAAATACACTTCGACCAAAATTTACACCAAACAAACAAAGTCAAGGACAAGACATGTCTACCTCTAGTGGTTCCATGTCCCACAATTAAATTTTTCTCTTCCACCATAGTCCATACATATTTATTTGGAACCCAACCAATGTCTATGACACAATCCATGACACAACCCATGTCACAACATTTTGGTTACATATCTAATCTATTTAGTACCATGAGCACTACATTTCCAAACCCATTTTTGACATCTAGTGCCATGAACACCACATCACTCAATCCTTTTGGAAAAAATAAGAGGACTAGAATCCATATTTGTGGGACCAACACCAATATTTCCCAAGGTCCTAACGCAATTATCCCTCAACAAACTAATACTCAAGAATCCTTCCAATTCAAAACCCAATACACACAAGGTCCAAATACTTCCAATCCTTTCCAAATGTAGTTCAACACCTCACACATTCCAACTCACACCACTCACACCCCTCAAATTTAAATTCCAGCCTTAACTTATATTCCATATATTCAAAACCAAATCATGTCCTTCACTCAAAACATACCATACACACCCTACATCAACACCAACATACCATCCAACCCAAAAATTGGATTGCAAAGTACAAAAATGTGCCTTACAATAGTGCAACTAAAAATGCTATGGATACAACAACTACACCATATGATGTCCTAGCCACTCAAATTCTAGCCTTGCAAAAATAGGTAGAAACCATGACATTGTCAAGCAAGAAGACCTACTCTACCAAAGATCTATGTCCATAACCATTTTATAGGATATTATACATGCCTCCTCTTCCTCCTCATTGTGTCATACCAACATTACCCAAATACAGAGGAAAAAAAAATCTCATTGAGAATGTGAGAGAATTCCCCATGGCCTTAATTGACATTGCTTCCAAATAGACATACCTAATGAGACTTTTTCCTAGAATTTTCATAGGAAAATCCCTAGAATGGTTCACCCATCTGCGGACTGGCATTCGAACATGGGAAAAACTAGCTGATAATTTCACCACCTACTTCGCCTTCAACATTGAAAATGGCATTACTACCGCCACCTTATGTCATACAAAACAAGAAGAGAGTGAATCCTTCATAACATACTTCCAAAGATGAAGGATCTTGGCTAGTCGTTGTCTTGTTGACATTCCCAAAAAATAGAAAACTGTCATGTTTGTCAAAAATCTGATCACAAACTTAAAGTATTCATTGCAAACCCATTTTTTGTCAACTTTTGTAGTCCTTTAAAAAAAAGGAACCATCCTTGAGAAATCTCTTATTGCCAAAGGAGAAATTAAAACTTATAACAAGACCCAAAATTCCCAAGGGACATCAAATGATAACAACAAATATTGGGCTCGAAACAAGAATGTCACTAATGACAAAGTTGTTAATGTGAAAGGAGTGCACACTGGTCCTACACTTACACTCAAAGGACCCAACACAACAAAAAATCCACCACAAAAAATGGAAAATTCCCTTCAAAAAATACAAGGACAAAGACCTCAAAGACAATTCCCTGCAAGATGCAAGCACACCCCCTTAGGGGAGCCCATTGAATTTATCCTCAAACAACTCTTGCAATCTAGGGTCATTACACTTCTTGAGGTGAAACCATATGATCTAGGGAAATTTAAGCCTTAATGTTGGGATGACAATGCCTTTTGTGACTATCATTGTGCCAAAGGACATTCTACTTCATCATGTTAATAATTGAAAGCATCATCTAAAACCTCATTGAAAATGATACCAAAGAGGTCGATAGACAACAAAAATTTTCCAACAGTGATCATAAGGTCTTTACAGATCCATTACATGACCGTGGAAAAGGAAAGGCCTCCAATTTAGGTAATAAGACCAATAATTCTACCAACTACACTAATACCAAGTATGATTACACTACCATCAATCATATTTGTGTTGCTAGAAATTATGCCAATACTATTACTATCAAGAAACCAACTTAATGTGTTGTCAATACTCGTAGAACAAGGTGACTATCCAAGGTTCTCCCCAAAAGCAGTAACAACCAAAGTCTCAGTACAATCTACTTGACAATTTGGGGAAGACACCTGCACAAACCTCTATCCTTGAGTTGTTATGCATGTCACCCAAACACCAAGCCATTCTTGACAAGGCCTTATATGACACTACCATTCCCACTGACCTTGATTTTAGTTGCTTCCAGGAAATGGTGGGATACTTGGCTAATACACACCATGTCGCCTTCTCAAATCAAGACTATGCATCCCAGAAGTCCACTCATAATGACCCCTTGCACCTTGAAGTCTTCGTCCATAAACACAAATTCAGATGAGTCATAACAGACGGTGGAGTAGGTTTAAAAATTTGCATCCTAAATTTGTGTAAGGCATTAATCTTCTCTAAATAGTGTGTAGAAACAAGAAAAATCATTGTTATCAAGGCATATGACTATGAATAATTCTCTTCCAAAGGTGTCATCACACTCCCAATCAGAGTTGGATCAGCTATCCTTAACACCACATTTCAGGTCTTGGACCTTGAACTTCCATATAACCTCCCCCTTGGTCAACCATGGATCCACACCATGAAGGTTGTACCATCCACATACCATCAATTCTTCAAGTTTCCTCATGAATAACTAAAATTACAATCACAGGCGATCTTGGCCCCTTTCAATATTGCAACAATCTAAAAGGGACTACTCAATTACAAGTTTATGTCAACCAAGAAGCCTCATCATCTCACTACATTGACCCATATTCCTTAACCAAATCATCCACTTCATTTATCACACCATCAAACCCCAAGGTCCAAGTCCATGATATAGGATGTAGAGAATATTATATGGATAATTTATCAACAAAAAAAATGCTAATGTCATTTCGAAGGGTCAAGCTTTCAAAAGCAATGTCAAGACAACTGCAGAAGGAATGCAAAAGATGGTCACACTTGGATTGAAACATTTTGGGATCCTAATGATACATCTTCCTTTGCCATATCTGCTTCAACTCAAACTTTTCATATCCATGATAACCCCATGTTTGATCAGGAGATCTATGATAACCCACTCTTTGAAATTGACCTCGCTAAGGATATCCTATCATCATCCTTATGTCCCACCTACCTTGGGCTAGGATATGCATCTCCTACTATAACCTCTAATAAGCCATCTTGCCAAGTCTTCAAGGATGTGCAAGCCTCCTTTTAACGTTAAAAGTACCAAAAAGGATAGTCCCAAAGACTCATTGATGGTATCACCACTCTCGTTCATCCACTAAACATTCATATCACTTTGCCTACTTCATCCATCTCACTCATGTACATCTGCATCATAGACATGGATCAATAAGTCATATCTTAAGAAAAAAATAAAGGAAAAGCTTTGATGAAAGAGCTATCTTTTAAAGGAGATCAAGAATCAAAAGACATAATGAAAAGAAATGAAGATCAAGACAAGTCCTCTAGCCAAAACAAAAATCTATGGGACAAATAAAAAATACAATTCAAAAATGAAAGCAAGCAAAAGTCGATCTCCAAGTATACCTCTCCATCAAAAATCACTAGGGGCATCCGTCAAAGTAAAAAGTCAAACAAAGAGCTTGTTGATCCAAGGTCTCTATCTGCGTCACTCTCACTTATACCATACACTCTATTTCGTCCATCCATATTCACATATCTATCGTATCACTCCATTGGCAATGTCCTTCTATAGAACTTTGATGATTACCCCTCCATGTACTGTAGCTCATCGGTCACCCAAGCTCCTTTTCATCTAAAGCCTAATGGCCCATGTCGTGTGCAAATTAGGGATCATACCATAACCTCTTTCATCCATTACATCTACCATATTTCATATTTTCCACTTGCACTCAATATCCAAATCAGGTCCTTTCATCCAGCATAGTCATCCAAACAAGGTCAATGCATCATTGCAACAAACTACAGATTAGGTGCTTATTAGTTCTACACATAGCTTCAGAGAGTTCTGGTCATAATAAAAAAATAAAAAAAAAGTATAAAAGTAAAAAAGTTGCTACCTTGATGAAAACCTAGCAAATAGGCACCTTGGTAACACCAAAAAAAATCAAAAAATCATGAAAAAGAAAATTTTAAAGAGAAACTAATTCATCCAATAGTGAAAACCACTTCATTGGCACTTTGGATAAGTATCATAGTGAAAACATGATAAACATGCACCATGTGTAGTCAATCTTTGCTCCCATGTCTATCATCATTCTTTATGGCTTTCCACTTCACCCATAATGCATCCATATGTCGCCTTTCCTCATCATCCATAATAATGCTTGCTTGTCCTTTCCATAACCTAGAATGATTGGCATTATGTGTCTTTCATACCCACCCTTCATACGTTGGCATTCATCCATCCCATCCCTAATAAACTGGTCTTATACCTAACTGGGGGGAAATATTGTACCTATGTCTTCGGTAGATCCAACACTTTCTCTTGGAGGACACTATACTCAAAAAGACAAAAAAAATAAAAACATGACAGAAAGGACAAAAAATTAAAAAAATGACAAAAAGAGAAAAAAAAATCATAAAACGACAAAAAGACAAAAATATTAAAACCTCAAAAATCCAAACAAAATCAAATATTCCCAAAACACAAAAACATCCAAATAGCTTGTGAAAATTCCAAAAAAACATTTAGTGTCATGTCATGTCAATCTGAGTCATGTTGAACTACGTTGCCTCTACAACTTCATGTAGGAAAGGCCATATCTTGATGTGCCCCCAAGGCATTAGGTTAGTCCTTTTAGGTTGGTCAAATAAATATCAAATCATGATGTGATCCTTTGACGGTAAAACAAAGTCAAGTCATGTCAAAGTATAAGGTTTCTACGTGTATAACGTAGGCAAGGCCATCAATCGATGAGCCCCCAAGGCCACCTAGGGCAGCCCTTTAGGGTTTATCATGTCAGTCATAATAAGTTAGAAATTTTCATCAGATGTAAACAGTCATCAAAGCTTCAAAAACAAGTCATGAATCAAACAAGACAAGTAAGCCAATTGGTCTTCAAGTCAACTCGGTTAATTGTCAAAAAAATCAACAACACGAAACCAACATTTAATCAGCCAAGCTCTTGTCTTATATAGGACATGTCCTTCCTAAAACTAGAAATTATCATTTGTCAAACTTTTTCATTAGCCTTATACAGGTAGTCACAAGATCGAAAAACAGACTTGACATCTTATACAACATGTTTTTTCTTTTGAAAACAAGCCTTGTCAAAACAATCAACCCATTAATCACCTAGTCAAACATTGGAAAATAATTCTTAGCAAACACTTTGAATGGTTGTTGACTTTGTTGGACTATTTTGTCTTGTATTTTTGAATTTTTTTTTTTGAGTTATGTTACTAGACACCTCAAGGATGTCCCATGAATAATTTAGAGGAGCAATGATGTCTCATGACCTATCTTTTATTTTGTTATTGTTTGTGGTTTGTCTCGACAAAAAGACTGGGGAAACTTTGTCTTTAGTATGAGTTAGGACATTCCTTGTCTGTGACTATCTGTTTTGCAAATGGATGACCTTGAATACCTTGTTCTATATCATACCATGGTGTTTGTTGTCGTGTGTCACATTTTACTACCCAATGATGATTAAATGCAAAGCCTATCATAGCAAGATATCAATATTTATTTGTCTCCACTAACTCCATGCTAACATTTCTCTTCATATATCCTTGCATTCATCCACTATCAGATCTGCTTATCGGAATAATTTTTAAAATCTTCAAAAAATTACAAAAAAAATTGAGGGGGCATAGACCCTACTTTCACCAAGGCATGTTTTGACTAATTTTCTTTGACACAATGTGATAAACTACATTGTATCAAAGAGGGAAAAAACATAGACACTAAATTTTTTTCTAAGCCTGCGACTTTATTAAATCCCCTTTCATCCTTGATAATTAAATAATCTTAATTATTTAATTATTGTCTAATGTCATAAAGTCTTCTATTAATTAAATAATTTGAATTATTAAATTAATTCATTTTGTCTTTCTATTTCCTCTTTTGATTAATTAAATATTTAATTATTTATTTAATTACGTCACCAATGACCTTGTCTTCTATAATTAAATAAATTTTTATTTATTTAATTAATTCTCACTTTCTACTATAATTAAATAAGTATGTCAATTATTTAATTATTCATTTTTATGTCAATTATTTAATTATTCATTTTATCTTTTCTACCATAAATTAATTAGATTTTATTTCATTAATGACTTACCTTTTCTCCTACTTTTTGAATTAAAATTTCTATTTAATCAAAAAGTCAACTTGCCTTTTTCCTCTATTATTAAATAATGTTTCCATTATTTATTTATTCACTTTCCCTCTCAAACTAAATAATTTTTTAGAATTATTTAATTTCTTCTTTTCCAGTTATTTCAAGTCTTCATCTTCGTCCTCACCTCTTAATTTTTCCTTGGAAAGTCTCTAATTAAATAATTTTATTTAATTAATGACTTTCTAATTTGTCTTTTTTTCATTTTTTTGAATTAAATTGTTATTTATTTAAAAAGACAACCTACCTTTTATTTTATCATTAAATAATGTCTCCATTATTTAATTATTTACTTTCCTCTTGAAACTAAATGAGTTTTTAGAATGATTTAGTTTCCTCATTCTTCTATCAATCTCATTCTTATCCCATATTGTCTCATTTAATTTAAATCATTGATTGAAATTAAAATCATTCAATCTTGGTCATTCATTCAAATTTGGATCTTCTATAAAAGACAATTTCCATTGTCATTTCAACATATTAGAATTTGATAAGAGAGACATAATAACAATATTACATATTGAAAATGGTTGGCTCCTCTGTGTTTGAATCTCCCGCTCCTTTGAGTTTGAATTTCTGTGTGCATGGTGGACTCTGTCTTGGGGGTAACCAATGGTCCCCCTCTTCCCCCCTAACTTGTGCTCCTCTCCTTTGGGCACGTGTCTGATGGGTACCACCCCTTGCGGGCATAGAGCTTTCACCATCGGGATTTTCAAAGACTTTGGCGACTCCGGGTGAATCTTCTGTGTCGGCAATGAAGATCTCTCCGACTGTTGGCTGGAAGGATGTGCTATCTAATGGAAAATAAGTCTCCTCCTTGTTACTGTCTACACCTGAGATCGTCTCAAACTCTAGTTCAGTGTTTGACATTCCTGATTCGATCAGTGACAGGATCCTCTCCTCCATGGAGAATGTTGTTGTTGAGAGATTTCTTTCTTACCGTCCAACAATGGATACGGTTCGGAAATGGGTTGTGGTGAAGTGGTGCCTTAAAGGTAGTGTGGATATTTGCATGATGGTTGGTGGTATTTTCCTGTTTAGATTCACGTCTATGGAGGACATGGTGGCTACTCTATCATCGGGTCCGTGGGTTTATGGGAAGTACAACCTGGCTTTGTACCGAAGGAAACCTAGTTTCGACCCTACTATAGATCTAAATAAGTCAACCCCTATTTGGGTGACGTTGTCGGCCTTGCCTTTGGAGTATTGGGATGAAGCCATCTTCAAAACTATTGGGGATTCGCTGGGTCAATTTGTTGCCACAGATTCTATCACAAAATCAAAATCCAGGTTAGTCTTTGTGAGATTCTATGTTAATATTTATGTTGATAAAGTCCTACCAAACTCTGTCAAGTTGTGTTCTAAGTTGGGCAGCTGGATTCAACCTGCTTTTTATGAAAACGTTGTGGTAAACTATCAAAAGTGTGCCAAAGCAGGGCATTTGATCTCTGATTGTGAATCTGTAGTCAGTCAGGAGATTAAGGACAATGTGATAAATCCCACTACTCTATCTGAGAATATTCCGCGGTTGCCGAGTGACTGTAGCTTTGTTCCCCCAGGTGTTGTTCAGTCACTTGAGGATCCTCCACATCCACCCTCCCCTATCAGTCCACCTTCTGAACTATTTGACCCTAGTGACTCATTAGAGTTAGTTGCTAAACCCCTGTCTGTCCTTTTGTCTCAAGACCCTGGTTCTTCGACTGTTAATCCCATGTTCGAGGCGGTCACTGAAGGGATTCTTGTTCCTGGCTATTCGGTTCTTGACCCTCTATTTAAGGCTGTCTTGTTTGGTGTGGAGCCTGATCAGTCTCCAAGTGGGAGATTGTTGGTATGTGGTGACTGATCATTGTATACTATGCACTCTTCATGTATCCTCACCAATTTTTTCTCCTGCTTTTTCATGGAATTACCGAAAAAGGGAAAAATCATCGAAAAGGGGAAAACCCCAACTTTGTATAACCCTAATCTAGAAGCTTCTAAAAAGCTGGTTATAAGGGGTTTGTAATAGAATTACAATATGATAAGAAACAGGCGATTATTCACGATATTGTAATAGGGTTTTTTTTGCACTGGTTAATGAAATCATTGGATGGCCGCGGTTTGGTGGATGTAGCCCATATTGGGTGAACCATGTTAAATTCTTTGTGTTATTTTTCTTGGTTGTGTTTTTATTTCCTGGTTTATTTGATAAAATCTGCATTTAGCTTTTAGATATCTGCAATCAAGACCTAACATGTCTCTATGGGGACATGTGGGGCCTTGATCGAGGATGGTGAAATCTGGGAGGAAGAGAGCTATGGTATGATTGATGAATCTACTAAAAGTTTGGGGATTTTGAAGCTTGAGAAATCCAGGGATGAAGGGATATGGACAATGCCTAAGAAAAAAGGAAGGAAGAAGAAGGAAGATGTAGGAGGGGAATCTAAGCCATGGAGACCTTCTCAGAGGCACACTAGAACGAGAGAAATGACAAATGAGATTTCCCTGGGAAAGCAGAGGACATTGGATGTGTCCTCAAAAAAAGGTCAAAATGAGAATTATTTCATGGAACGTTCGTGGGCTTAATAGCTCACACAAACAACGTGCTCTGAAGGACTATATAGTGGAATGTAAGATTAATGTTTTCCTTCTTTAAGAAACCAAAATGTTGATGGTTAATTTTGATAAAATCACTAACATTTTCTGGCCTAATGCTTCCTATGTCTATAGTAATGCCGAGGGAGCTTCGGGGGGTTTGGCAGTGCTTTGGAACCCATCTTGTTTTCGGGGTTATGAAATATTTCAATGTAAAAATAGTGTAGGGGTTTCGTTCTCTTACCTTGATGAAGCTTGGTCTATAGTTAATATATATGCTCCTAATAAGAGGAATACGAGAAGAATTATGTGGAATAACATGGTGGCTAAAATTAATCTGAATAAGGGAGGTCGTTGGCTTGTTGCTGGAGATTTTGACTTTCCCCTTTTTCCATCTGAAAAAAGTGGTGGCCTTTTGGATTACTTTGACAACATGTTTGATCTAGCTAATTTTTTGAATTCTTTGGGTTTAGTTGATATTGAGCTCTTGGACCAGAATTACACTTGGTCTAATAGATGAGCTGGTGGTAACCTGATTGAGGTCTAGCTTGATCGCTTCCTCTGCTCTCTTCATTAGACTAATTTCTTAGATTTCAATCTAATAAACTTGCCTAGGACAGTCTCTGACCATAATCCTCTTCTGCTGACCACTAATATTTGATTTGTTGTTGGTCCCTTTCCTTTCTACTTTGAAATAATGTGGAATGCTCATCCCGATTTCAAAAATAAAATTGCTGAATGGTGGAATATTCCTGTCCAAGGATCCCCCATGTATAGGATCTTCTTTAAACTTAAACATATTAAAAATATGGTAAAAGGATGGAACAAGAATGTGTTCAGGGATGTTTTTCAAAGGAAAAAATTGCTTGAAGGAGATTTGAGGACCTTACAAAAAAATATGGAGGAGGGAGATGACAGTCAGTGGACTCACATCCAGGAACGGGAAGCAAGAATGGAATGAGAACAAGTTCTAAAAAATGAGGAGGTCTTCTGGCAGCAAAAATATAGGGTCCAATGGCTGAAGGAAGGAGACAGGAATACCTCCTTTTTTCATGTTTCTGCCATCAAGCATAGGAAAAGGAACCAAATTTCTAAACTGAACAATGCCACTAGGGAGGTGATTTCAAATCAAGCTCAAATTGGGCTCTATGCAGTTAACTATTTTCAAGAGGCTTATTTGACCCCTATTGAGGTGCCTAACCTAGCTTTGGATTGTAAGATTCTCAAACATCTTCCTGCCTCCATCTCTTAGGAAGATAATTTTGGGATCCTTAGGACTGTTTCTATGGAAGAATTTCACCTGGCTACCTTTAGCATGGGGACTTTCAAAGCCCCAGGGCTTGATGGTTTTCCTCCTACTTTTTTTCAGATTTTTTGGGATACTGTGGGTGGGGACCTTGTGCTTGCGGCCAAGGACTTCTTCAAATCAGGTAGGATCCTCAAACAATTGAACCACACTTTCATTTATCTTATCCCCAATATTAGTGAGTCTCTTTCAATGAATGACTTCTGACCTATTAGCCTTTGTAACACCTTTTATAAGATCATTTATAAGATCCTTGTTAACTGTATCAAACCTCTTCTGGAAACAAATCATTAGTCACACTCAAAAAGGGTTTGTCCTTGGGCAACATATTTTTGATGCCACTTTGACAACCCATGAACTGCTCCACTCAATGGATATATGTAACAATGCAGGGATGGCTTTCAAGCTTGACATTTACAAAGTTTATGATAAATTTTTATGGGACTTCATCCCGAAGATCTTTGCTAAGTTTGGCTTCAACAGTTTGGTCATCAAACTCATTATGAAATGTGTTAACACTATCAAGTACTCGATTATGGTTAATGGATCCCCCTGTGGGTTCTTCTCTACTAGTAGAGGACTCAAATAAGGAGACCCTTTGTCCCCCTATCTTTTCATAATGATTGTTGATGTGTTCAGTAGGAATTTCACGAGTTTGTTGTCAGAGGGCTCCATTATGGGCGTTAGAGTGGCTTCCTCTCTGGATCCAATTTTTGTGCAACAATTTGTGGATGACACATTTCTATTTGGGAAGGCCTCTGTGGTGGAAGCCAGGAAATGAAAAACTTTTCTTAACAACTATGCCTCTTGTTCTGGTCAAAGCATCAATTACAATTAAAACAAGATTTATTTCTTTAACTGCATGCCTAATTTTAAAAACAGGGTGACTATGGTTCTGGGATGTGTTAGTGATTCTCTCCCATCAGTGTATCTTGGGCTCCCCCTCATGATTAAGGAGGTTCCCACGGAGTTCTGGAACTCGGTTCTAGAAAGGATTCAAAAGGAAATTGGTTGGGTGGAAGGGATCTATGCTAAGCCATTATGGAAAACTCCAACTTCTCACTGTGGCTCTCCAAGGTATTCTCACTTACTTCCTATCCATTTTTAAGATGCCTAAGTATATTGCTAATAAATTTGAAAGAATTCAAAGAAATTTCCTATGGTTCAGTACTGAGGAAAAGAAGAAACTCGCTTTGGTGAAATGGGAAAGGGTCTGCTAGGCCAAAAATTGTGGTGGGCTTTGAATTAGGACAATTATCAACCCTAACAGGGCTCTAATGGCCAAGGTTGGTTGGGACCAGTTAAGGAAGACCAAGGACTGGGTAAAATTCTAAATTCCAAATATCTCTAGGATAGGCCCTTGATCGATTGTCTTTCAGAGCCTCACCCCAGGGCTCTATTTTCTAGAGGAGTATTTGCAGCACACAAGACCTACTAAAGAAAGGAATTAAGTGGAAAATGGGAAATGGGATTAGAATTAGGTTTTAGTAAGATACTTGGCTAATTGACTCCTCTTTGGCTTGCTCTGACTTTGGGGTGGTGATGGGTGCAGCCCAAAGATTATTTGGCATCCATATCAGTGACTATGTTTTTGGACCCCCCAAAGCTAGAATTTGGAAGGATCTTACCCTTTGTTGCCCCCATTCTCATGACATTTGTTGTCTGGCTCGGTCCCTTCAAGTAATTCTTTCTAGCACCAAGTTTCCATCCTATGACAGGGAGGATGATTTTTTTGGACTTTAGATAAATAGGGGGATCTCTCTATGTGGTCAACTTATAGACTACTAACAAATGAAAATTCTGTTGAGGAACCCTGGAAGAAGGTCTAGAATCGCCACATGATCCCTAAAATTATTTTTTTCTGGTGGATGGCCTATCATAATAGGATTCTAACCCAAGACAATTTGAGGATTCGGGGTTTTTATTTTCCCAATAGATGTTTTCTTTGCAAGAAAGGGGATGAAACTGTCAGTCACCTTTTATTACACTACCCATTTGCTGCTAAAGTTTGGGGGCTATCTTTTGAGAAACTTGATGTCTCTTGGGTTATGAGAAAGGATCTTTTATCATTCATTCTGGGTTGGTATGGCCCATACTCCCACCCTCTGCCTGGTGGATTTTGGAAGCAGGTCCCTCCTGTCTTGGGATGGTGTTTGTGGAAGGAGAGGAATAACAGGGTTTTCAGGAATGTTGAGAGGAGTCCCAAGGATGTTTTTATCATTGGTGCTAAGCTCATTGAGGAGAATATCTCTCTCTTTAATGGAAAACTCCTGGAGATGGGGTTGTTGGATTACGAAATCAAAATGGCTAAGGAGTGGCACTAGGATTTAAAGGCTAACTCCTTTGATAATTCAAATCTTTTAGCTAGAAAAAATACTAAATGAGAGCCTCCTGATAGAGGATGCTTTAAACTTAATTTTGACGGGGTTGCTGAGGCAACCTAGGTAGGGCAAGTATTGGTGGAGTTATTAAAGATCCTGTGGGGGCTCCAGTGGCGGGATTTGCTAGAGGTATTGGATTTCAGTCTGCTTTAGTGGCGGAGACTCGTGCGCTGCTAATAGGCCTCAAAATTGTTGTTTCTCTGGGGATTGCTTATCTCCACATTGAAGGACACTCCAAGTCGATTTCGAATGTTGTGAATAAAGATAGACTAATTGGTTGGAATACTAAGGACATTTTGTGGGATGATAGTTTCCTTTTATCCAAATTTAGGGATGAAAAGGTGACTCATATCTTTAGAGAAGACAATCATGTGGTAGATGCCTTGGCTAATCTTGGCTCGGGCTAGGATTTTGCTAAATTTTGGAGGAAAATGGAAAGGTTACCGCCAAGAATTCAAGCTTTAATCACACGGGAACAATGCTACCATGGTTTGCAATGATTTTAAATCTTTGGATGATAGGAGTTGAATTGGGGGTCCACCGGATTTTTTGGGGGGTCTAGTGGATGAGTGTCAATATGGAAATGGAGTATAGGTGGAGGCTTTCTGGAAGAGATCTTCGTGTGTGGGGCACGAAATGGAGGATCCATGTGTCTGTCCTTTGGACATGTTGGATGGGGTCGGGTTCTAAGGTAATGGTAAAGTGGCCGGGTTGGGACTTAAAATATGGTAACACGTATAATTTTGGTGGCTTGATGAAGGTTAGTTGGAAGGATGTGACTTCATTAAATCTATGGAGCCATATCGTGCGATCTATTCTCTAGATTGTGGGATTTCTTGTTTTATCTCTTCCTTGCATCTGGTTGTGTGAGAGTATTTATTATGATTTGACTATTCATGATGGGAGATTTCCTCCTTCTAGGGTCTTCGAGCCTGTTAGTTTAGCATGGGTCTCCTTTGGCTCCATTTGGATGGTTTCTAATTTTAGTTATACGACCATCCCGCATGGTTTTTTGTGCATTCCCTACATGTCCGCCAATTCTTGCCTTCTTGGTCGTAATCATAACTCCATTAAGTTCATTATCAAATCACCCTATGGTGATTTTCCCTTCCATGCATGTGACCTATACGTGGGTGTTATTATCCTCTATTGTATACCTTTCCTTAACAATCACAATGTGATTATCATCCGTGGTTGCTGCAATTGGTTTTTTTTGCATTTTCTTGAGTTTCCTGTGTAGGTTGGTAATATGGGTGGTGAGCAGGTTAGGACTGAACCTGAAAACTGCGAGGAGTTTCGGAACAACCCTTTGTTCTGGCACATTTGTTTGGAGGGTGGCATTTCTCTACTTATGGAGTTCTTGGTTGGTCATGATCCTATCTTATCGGGTCAGATTGCCAATTTGTGGAAGGACCATCAGGTCTCCATTGGTGGTATATCTTTTGAAATCAATGAGAAATTCATAGCACAAGCCATGATTTTAATGTGTTCTAGGAAAAAATACCCCAAACACACCAAGAAACCGGATCATGAAAGCTTAAAATCTTTTTTCAGAGGAGAGGAGGCCCCAATGCGAAACCAGTTGAGTTTTGAGAGGGATGCTCTCCCGTAGCCCTAGGATCAGGTGTGCATGGCGCTGATGAAGTATGTCACTTTGGAAGGTAGGTTTAAAACCTATTTCTTTTACCACTTCCCTCTATTAAATCATCTAAGACATAAGATGTTGCTTAGTTTCCCTTTTTTTCTTTTAATGGACTTGGAAAACTCGGTCAAAAAATGCAAAGAGTCGGCCAGCCATAACCCTAGTGATCTCCCGTCATTCCCGTTCCATTAGGGGCTTATACTGAGACTATATCACTTTCATCTGGCTCTCTATCCTCCTAAAGCTATCACGACTATTTGCATTGAGAACATTGTACCCCTGTCAAATGTGAATATTTCCCCGATCGAGTTTAAAAGCCCTTCTCAAAAATCCAATTTGGGCATTGTGGGGAATCCTAAAGCCAAAATAACCACCAAGAAACTTAAGGGTGGTTTGGGTAACGCCCATGCTAGCACGGCGGAAGGTCTCTGTGAATTAAAATCCACTCAGGTAGACTTGACCTACAAGGCCACCTTTGCAAAAAAAGGAAAGGAGAAAGGCATGTTGGCCCCGACGGCTAAGGATGGAAAGGGTAAGAATGCTATAAGGAAAGACTCCAAAGGTGATATAGTTGTGGGGGCCAATGAGATGACTGGTGGGAAAAATTCCAGGAGGAGATTTGAGAGGCTGGCTAAGAATGGAGAAAAGAGGTTGATTATTGAAGACTCTATGGAGGAGCAGTCTGACAGCAAAGGGTGCAAGGAAGAAGAAAAGAAAGATGAGGAGGAAGAAAATGTGGAGGGGCCCCAGTTTACTCCGGAGGACAACAAGATTCCTATTGATGGATCTGCCTCTCACTCTCTGCCTCCCCTGGTTGAAGAGCCTAGAGAGGTTTAGGGGACTATGGACATCAGGGTGGAGTCTTGTGATGTGGTGAAGAGAATGGACACACTCGACAAAAGGGTCCGGGGGTTAACTCGCTTCACCATCGAGTTGGGCCACTTCGTCACAAGCACTCTGTCTAATGCTATAAAAGAGGAGTTGGAGGGAAACAACAGCCAGGAGAACAAAGAGTGGGTGGGTGATGAGGCGGTGGACCTCCTGATTAAAAACTAGGACAATGCTAGTTAGATACTCCCTGTGCCTATCTGTCGGATGTTTTTATGCGGTCACTGTGCTGTTTGTGGGTTGTTTCTATTTTTTATTTCCTCTATGTTTGTTGTTTAATCTTGTTCCTTTTTGGCCCTAGTGGCTCATTGTGAAGGGTATGGTGCCCTACAAATGCTGCTTAAATTTTCAAAAACATCTTAGAAGATCCAGTTTATGTGAGTAAATACTGTTGAGACAACAATAATTTGATATTTTTCTTGTCATTTAGGGTATATTTGTACACGAATCTGAGGGCACTGGTTAATCAAATAAAAATGGAAGAAGGGTAATAGAGGTCAATCAATGGAGGCTTGAAGCATTGGTAATTTTGTTTTATTGTTTTGTGCTTTGTCTTTCCTTTTTTCTTTATTATTTGATTAGGATTGTTATGATTGATCTTTAATGCTTTATTATCATTAATCCCTTATTACAACCCTGAAATTTACAAACATCAATGACAATATTATGCCAATAAGAGGTTAGTGTAGAGGGGCCTATGTGAACTCGTACCTTCAGATGAAATATTTCTAAGTGCCATGGTTTCTGAGTAATAACTCATCAAATTTTTCTGCCCTTTTGCAATTTTTCCTCTTAAGAGATATCGTTGGTGCAACGTAGGCCAGAACATTCTAGCATGTTGGGGTGTGAAGCAAGACCTTGCCTAGAATAAACCTACCTGTTCAGACATGTTGGAACTATCAGTTTGGTTGCATGATGAACACATGACCTCATGTGAACACTAAAAGGAAATCACTTCAAAACATATGAACTAAAAAAAAAATCAACTACCTCATTAATGAGATATGGTCATTATCATTCTTTAATCTATAAGTACACATACATTTGCACCCTTCATTTTGAATATTGTTTTTGGTATGAAAATCCCTTTTGGAGAAGTTGTCGTGCCATATTTCTCCATTGATGGTGCTCTTAGATATTCAAAGGGTAGGTAGAAATGACGTAACAAAAATGTGGAGACATTAGATTAAGAGGCCGAGGACACTACGTGAAAAATTCCACAAGAATATAAGAAAATCAAAGTTGGTAGAAGAGGCATGCCAAGAATGATAACTTCAAAACTTCTACAACTTGTAGGATTAAAACCCTTTGGAACCTTAGCAACTTGTAAACCTCATAGGAACATGGGGGAAAAAGAGGAAGAACATATAAGGAAAATTGGATCAAGGAAAATGCTACGAATAGAAGGTATGCTTTAATTGAAAATGAGACATTACATTATATCTACATTTCATTCTCAAATTTAGATTGTTTTACGCTTGTATATAGCACAAGGGCACACTTTCTCATAATTAATGAATGCTTCATATACATAATGATCCTATTTTATAATTAATTTTACATGTTATTTTTTTTGCATACATCATTATGTCAAGTTGTTGGAAGAACTATCAATTTCACATATGCATTGTTTCTTCAAATTTGTGACAGATTATGCAAGGCTCAAAAGCATGATTGGACATATGTAGAACCAAGAAAAGCCTAAAAATCATGTCTATACCATAAATATACAAAACTTGTGTTGTTCAAATCATGAAATATAGTCCAAGTGCAATTACTTGTACCTTGCTACCACCTAGCCTGAAACTACAACTAGTAGCCCTTCTTAGAGACAAATTTGATCATAACTTTCTAAAAACACATAATTAGAGGGGTTAAAAAACTGATTTAGACACCCATTAAGTCCTTGTTTGACATGTGTGAAAATGGAGTGGGGTTCCTTTGTATGGACTAGGCCAAAAGGTAGGTATTAGTAGTCAAATTAGGCCTAATTTGAGGTCTATTTTGGAACAACAAAGGGTAAATTATTGAATCAAGGCCTAAAACTTTGTGGGAAGATAAAATTGAGAATTTATAGCATGTTTCTAAAATAACAAGTTTTTTTTAAACATTAAACTCAATAAATTGCATAAAAATGGTCTTGCTACCATGAAATAAGCACAAAAATAGGGGTATAATGGATTAGTCCTTTGCATGTGTGGGATGAGTCTTATATTTTGCACACTTCCCTATATTACCATAAGCATCATTGTTAAAAAAAAATTATTGGTTTGGACAAGTGATTTACAAGTTGTGCATGTGCCCTAGTTTTGGTCCAAAAACACAAAAATTGAGTTCAAATCCACAAAACTAAGTATCATGACCTCAAATAAATTTTATAGGTCTTATTTATACCTTGTTAAAGTTTGTATGTCCTCACAAAATTATGATGAAGACCCCAATATATCGCTATTGATTACTTGCTTGCTTTCCCTATAACAATGGTCCTAACAGTCTTGGGAAAATACACTCAAAACCACTTTTTTTCTCCAAATTCGTACACCGATCCCTTGCTTATTTTCATACTATATATATATATATGTTAAAAATCCATTGAAACATATGTTAAAAACCTAATTTTAGCAACTAAGGACTTCTTATTATCGACATCTCCTAGGTCATGATATATGAATGCAACCATGATGGAGATATATGAATTTAGTCCTCACACACCTTGAAGTATATCAATGAATCCACTCATAATTACATGTCCAAGCCTATCGTAATAAATTATATTTCAATTTGTTTGATACACCAGTAAGTGGCTAAACCCATATAAATGAAGGTCAAATGACATTCAAAGGATAGTCAAAGGATCATTAAAAGGTGTAGTCGAAGAGCATGGGAGAAAAGTCTTAATTGCATTCTCGAAGAGGCATAATGGGCAGCATGTTGAATATCATAGAAGGTCATACGAAGGTTTGAGTATCAATGCATAGGTAAAGACCTGAGGGCATAAATCCCATGACAAATACCAGATGTTAAGATACTGGTCATAAGTATGAGGGCAGTATGTTGTCCAAAAGGGCCTTATTGTGATTATACAATGCAAGTGAAGACCTCATGTGAAAAAAACAAGGCAATCACATCAAAAACACGTGATGAGATCAAAAAGGCAGATTTCAAATGATGAATAGAGAGGGAAAAACTTTCAGACACAAAATAGTCTTAAATAGTAAGGGGAAACAATCATTTAAGAGCCTTGATCATAGACACATGATCACAATTAATTGAATTATTTTCAATACTAAAATGAATAATATGTAGAAGGTTATTTGGGTGTCAAATGGGATAATGATGAGCCAAAAAAATATGAGGTTATGATTTTATGATCAAAATTTAGTGTAAGGTTGAGTTTCAGTCTAAGATACAAATATGAAGTCATATTAAAAACTAAGAAATAATTTGATTTAAAAAATTAAAACTTTATAATATATGTGTTTTTCTCATTTCCATAGTAGTTAGAACACAAGATAATGATACATATTTCAATAACCCAAAAAAGTGATCAATTTAACATGACTTTACAAATTCAATGTACATTCTTACAAATCAATCCAACGAACCATCTGGTTCTGCTCTACTCTTTATTGTGTCAAGTATTTCCTCATGGTTAGACTCACACACCTTCCACAAGTTCGTGTTCACATGTCTACCTCGATATTTGATCAAATGAACGTTGGCTTCCATGACAAGGTTTGAGTAGTGAAGAATCTTTCGATGCATGCCAAATTCCTCAAACAACCAAACATCAGACTTCTTAACTGGGTACTTTCTAAGCCATGTTCTAATAACAACCATCAAACCTATAGGATATTATATGTTTTCCCATTTGTAAATGGGGCCTCCAATTTCTTTTACAGTGACATAAGTAATAATGTATTCCCTCTTCATTGTATTCATCTATAATCAGTGCATAAACATGCCCTGCATTGATATTTGCATCTAGATAGATGAATTTAATGAACATTAAAAGAAAACTACAAAGTTAGATAAAACATGGAATTTTGTAAACTATGCAAGAAGATATATTACTTGGTTCTAGTAGATCTAATACATGGTCAAAGTCACTAGGTGATTTCTTTTTTGTGATTTTTAGAGCCGTCAAGAGCCAATATGTGTCACTTTGGGTTATACTTCCTAGCCCCCATTTATCAACCCACTCCTTTGAGTAACAATAATTTCATGCTTGAACTATACATGAAGAACAAAAGCATGCCATCTTTTGTGTATGGATAGTCCATGAACCTGCATTGGAGCTTCTAAATGAGTGTAGCTCACTCGATCTTGTTAGTGTACAATAATCCTCATATTTTTCAATGTTAGTATCATCTACTAGCCAAAAAATATATGAACTAAAGAATTACCTTCATTACTTGGACCCATAGCATGATTAAACCATTGGAAAATTAATTTTTCATCTATCAAATTTTTACTTTCTTTGTACTTTAACTCTTCTCATGCTAAGGCTCTTTTGACACATGCTCCTACACCATCATGCTCCCCCTTTCCATGCCCGACCTTTGAGAAATTCTACATATGTTGAACACCATTGATCCTATGCATCCTTCTCAACCAATAAAACACTCTAGAGTTCTTGAATTGTGATGTACAATTATTTGACCATATGATGTGTTGATTGAATGATATTCCCATGTTAGATAAATCACCATAGAAGATCTAAAATCAACCTTGCACAAAATATATAGAATGTGTGTGATCATCATTGATGTAAACGTGATAGTCCATCAGTACCTTCATGTTATCCTCTGTATTATCATTTGTATGAATTAATTCTATATGCACAAATATAGAAACCTGTGTGAAGTTGTAGTATTGTGATTGCACCTCATTTTGTGGTTTTAATGTGTAGTTATTTGCAAATTCAAAAATTGAAATGATGCTATGAAGTGGAAATGTGTCCTTGTATAGCTTGAACTATAATTCCAACCATCAAGCTCTATGTGTATGTCTTGCATACTCATATACCACATGATCATGAAAATTTCTCATAAACTTACACTGGAATCTTATCACTAACCAATTCACACTTTTTTGCTTCTTTCCCATCTTTTAGAGTGTAGGCCACTGTCTTGTATTTTCCAAATTCTACAATTTGTTTTCCAACTACATGTGTATTATGCATGTGTTAGAAAATTGGAAAATGTTGCAAGCCAACATACACAATGAACAAATGTTCCATCCACACATGATTTCCTATAAAAAAATTTACCTTCCACTCTTTCACATAAAATGGTAGATAAGAAATCCCTTGAAGATCTACCTGGAGGTCTTATGTTACATTCTTGAAAAATATTATTAGTATGCATATCTACACATATACATTGATAAAAATCATAATGGTTAGTGTAGACACCTAAATTTGGACACTTCATTTGTCCAAATCTACCCCTTTTTCATCTAAATATCCCCTTATCCGCATTAATTAAACAATAAAACTAGTATTTAATTAATACCTCTAAAGTTCCTCTAATTCCTAAGGTATCTAGTTAAATAATTAAATACCTTACCCCTTTAATTCCCCTTTCATCAAATGAATTAAATAAATATCAAATTTATTTAAATTCTTCACATGTCACATCCTTCACTTAATCTTAATCAACCTCTTAATCTCTTCATTAGGGATTTACACATGCCTAATCCTTGATTACGATGTGTCACATCCTCCAACTTTTGCAAGTTGGCTTCTAATCCTTATTAACCACTAATTATCATCTAATTACTAATCAGTTAAGCCTAATCAGTACCTTGGTCAACTCTCCCCATCTCCCAAGGCTCCTCTCTTCCCCATGTGAATTTTTAATTCACTTTTATTCACCCAAGGATCCTCTCCTCCCCATGCAAGTTCTAGAACCTTTGAATTGTCACATCAAGTCACATGTGGGTGAATCCTACCTTTTTAAGAACCTTGTTTTATCCAAGGTACTTTCCACCTCTCCTTTTGGAACCTTGTCTTATCCACAAGATTCTCCAATCATGTGAATTTTTAATTCACTTTTATTCACCCAAGATTATCCTCTTCCCCATGTGATCATTGAGAGGTCACATCATCTCTTTTCCAAGGTACTTGTCCTTCCTCCACATCATGTACCTTCCTTCCACCTCACTTACACATCATTTCACCCTAATCCATCTCACATTCCACATGTCAAGATGTCAGGGCCTGTGAGTCCTAAACTCACCATAGCACTTCATTTTGACCTTGTTGGCTTAATCTCAACCATTGAATTCTCTAGAGAATTCAAATCCCTCTATAAATACCCCCTCCTTCCTCTCATTTTGGGGAATCAATTTTTTGTCTATCAAAAATCTTGCAAATTCTCCATTTGAGCTTATCTTTCCTTTACCATAGTATTTTGAGTTCACCATTACCATGTCTTCACTCATCTTGCATATCACTTTGCATATTTGATTTAGCTTGTCATCCAAAGAGCACACAAAACATCCAAAGATCAAGGGCAAACCAAGGAAGAAGCAACACACATGAAGGTATAATCACTCTTTATTTTATTTCATCTTGCTTTCGTTTTTATCATTCCTTAGGCTAATTGTTGAGGTGTCCTCTTTGTGTTATTTCTTCTAATTTTATTAATAGTTTGTTTAGCATCTTAGAATAGGACTTAACATTTTAGGGATCAAATTTTTAGCACACCCATTTCAACAACCGTTTTTCTTGTTTCGAGTGTTGTTCCCTTGTCCAAGGGACCTGTTTACCCAAGCGAACCATTTTTTCGTCCATTCCGAGTATCCATTTTGTCGTTTTGAGCAATCGTTCCCTCTTTCTGACCAACTCTTCACCCGTTCTGGGAAACCGTTCACCCATTCTGACAACTTGTTTTCTTGTTCTGACTATCTTTTTGCTGCTTCAGGTATCCATTCACCCATTCTGAGTATCTATCTACCCATTTCAAGTGTCGTTCTCTCATCCCGTCATCTGAATCTAAGCTTTAATCCAATATCCCAACTTGAGCTTTAGTCCACCTACATCTTCCTCCAATCCATCCTATTTATTGTTCCATCATCTAGTCCCCTCCATCTTCTCAATCCATATCCATTTTGTAGCCCTCATGAATCCTTAGCCCCCTCTTGCACGACCAATAATAATTGTAAGGGAAATCCTAATTACGTCAACGATGATAATGAAAGTCTTGTTGATCATGAAGAGTTTTATATAGATCCCCTTGATGCTATCATTTCTAGTAATCTCTCTCTAGCCGCCTCCCAAAATCCAACTACTCCTTCGAACTATCCCACCATGCCTTCATCCACATCTACTAACAGTCCTTATGCTACCCTTGACAAGGGATATCCAACATCCTCACCATCAACATATTCATCATGTCCTCCCTTTCAACTTCTATCCTACCTAGCATCCATATCCTCCTCTCCTTATCATCATCCACAATCCCAATATATCTACTTTAATCACCCATCCCAATCTTTCCATCCTTATCCAACACTCATACATTCCTATAAAAATCCCCAATCCCAATATTCTTCTTATCCTAATCCACCATCTCAATCCTCTCATCCTAATCTACCATTCATATCCTCCTATTCCAATCCACCATACGTGTCTTCCTATGGTGGTTCACCACCTCAATATTCCTATTCTAATCCAACATCCACACATTCCTATCAAAATCCCCCATCCCAATACCCTTACATTAATTACACATATCCCCATTCTAATTTTGCATCCACATCTTCCTACTATTACTCACCATCCCAATCTTCCCAATCTAATCCCACATCTTCATCTTCCTACATCACTCCCCCTTTCACCGCATTATATCTTAATTCTCCATCTAAACATAACCCACCTATTCTTCCAACCACTCCTAGTCCTCCATCCATTCACATCCCCTCATCTAACCCTAACCCACCAATTCCTAATGATAATCCTCCATCTCCTCCTAGTCCTCCATCCAATCCCATCCACTCATCTAATCATAATCCTCCATCTCCTCCTAGTTCTACATCTACTCCTCATCCACTGATTCACTCATCTAATCCTCCAATCCCCAACCCTAATCCTCTATATCCTCATAGTCTTCCATCCATTCACATCCCCTCATCTAACCCTAAACCACCAATTCCTAATCCTAATCCTCAATCTTCTCCTAATACTCCATCCATTCTCATCCCCTCATCTAATCCTAATCCACCAATTCCTAATCCTAGTCCTCAAACCATCCCTAAACCTCCATCCATTCCCATTACTCTACCTAATCCTACATCCCTTCCAAATGTCACCCAAGGACTCATAACAAAAGAGAAACCATGCCCTCCCACTCTATCATGTATTGTCACTAGTGATGAGGCCCTCCTCCATCCTACACCTATCCCTCCCATCACCATTCCTGACACCATCCAAATGATTGAGCCGGTCAAACCCATCGAATCCATTAAATCCCTATCTTCTATTTCTAGATCCACCCAATCCTAATATTCACAAACTTCAATCCCATTACCTTCATGAATCCTCCATCCTCCTATCTCCCCCAATTGAGGAGTCCATCCAACACTCTTTCATCATCATACATCCCACACAAGATGATTCATGCCAAGGGATTGATCCAAAGCATACAAGAATATCCCCTCCTCCAAATAAAGATCCTACCATCCCATCCACTACATCCCAAAATCATAATCCCCCATCCATCCCATCTCATGATTCCTATCCTCAACCAAGTCATGATCCTATCCTCCCATCCACCCCATCTCAAGATCACACTAGCTCATCCACTCCATCCTATGACCCCCTTTACATTGAAGATCCAATCACTCTATCTCATGATCCCTCATCATCCACTGCCAAAAATACAGATCCTATGATCTTCCCTAATCCCTTTCCCAATCCCTTATCACTCATTTCTCCTAATTTTGGTATCCCCTCCTCTCCATCACATGATCCTTCATTGCCATCTAATCCTACCATCCCAATGCCACTTTTGTATCACCTTTGTCACACTACACTTATCTATGGTGGCCTTCTTACATAAGAAAAACAATGCATATGCACCACCCTACCTCTTCCACCTACTAATGCACTCACATCATGCTTCCAAAAGAATAAGCATCCTACCATCAATCACATGCTACAAAACATGAAATATCAAGGAAAAGGTTTAGGCCTTCATGAGCAAGGTACTTTAGAGCCCATCCAAGTCAAAGAACATCCAGGCACACACGATATTGGATATCTCTCCCAAAAATTGTGCTCCAAATATGTTGGTACAACCTCTGTGCATCCTAAAGGATCCTCTTCTAAAGGCATAAGAGGTACTTTCCATCATTCTACCAAGTCATTTTCCACCATCCTCCCTCCTCCATCATATTACCTCAAAACAATCATCTGTCTTCCTCCCTCATCCTCTAAATCAATTTTGGGTCCTTATGTCCCTCTATCCATCATTGCTCATCCTCCATCTACTATGGGTTCTTATATCCCTCCATCAAACCCCACACATCCTCCATATACACAGTCTATTTTGGGTCCTTATAATCCAAAATCACCCCTTTTATATTTTCCTATTCATCCTTTCATTCATCCACCCCTATCCCTCATACACAGCATAAACATCCTACCTTCATAACTCCTAATCATGATAAAAAAAGTCACACCTCCATGCATTCTATCTCGCATCATCCATTCACACACCATCATCACAATCCTACCTCTAACTCCATCCACATCTTCCTTGTATCATCCATCTCGCCATACCCATTCCCTTTCTACTAGAAGAACTTTGGATGACAAAGAAAAAATATATAAATCCAAATGTCCACATAAATCTACAACTCCTCATGTCCCCTCCAAAAGACATGTTGACAAAAATAAAAATCAAATCCACAATCCAAATCAATCCAAATGGCCACAAAGGCCCATCAAAGAAAAAATCAACACCATGTGGATCCCAAAGAAAAAAGCGAAAATTCCTTCAAATGAAAAATCCATGATGACATACAAAGTTGCTATTCCCAAAGCTCATAATTCACATCCTCCATATCCTAAATCTTTTTTGGGTCCTTATGTCCCAAAATTCACTATCCCAACACCTCTAGTCTCGCCACATTCTCCATCCATCAACCCTCCTTTCATTTCACATCCACCTCATGTACCAATGTTGGTCCTAAACACCTTCCCTTATCACACATCCCCTCCATCATTCCATACATACACTTTCCAACACCCCATCCACTATCCCCCCTATCTCCCCCATCTAATCCATTTCATTCATCCTCTTGCATAATCCATTTCTCCTACAAAGGTTGTACCAACATTCGATGGTCACTTTACACATGGGCTCTTATTGCCTCATATGTAACTTGATGCTTGATTCCTTCATCCATATCCTTATCAAATATCCTCTAAATCCTCATATCCATATCCCTATCTTTATCCATCTTCATCCACATCCTAGTCCAAAAAATACAAAAAAATAAAAAAAATAGTAAAAAGAAAATCATTCATCCAATGGTGAAAACTTGGCAAACAAGTGCCTTGGATAAGTACCATGATGAAAACCTGCCAAACAAGAATCATGCATAACTCCCCCATCTAGTCTCCTTCTACGATTGGGGGCAGAATCCACTTACACATTCCTTTCCTCCATCTCCTACATCTTCCCATCTTCTGCATCCTATCCATCCTATCCCATTTATCCCAGTCCCTCCATCTTCCTTGTGATCTTGATAAAGATAGGGGAAAAATCTATATACATGCTTTGGACATCTCTTGGCATATATTCTCATCATCCATACACTATCATATTCCTTATCCACCTCTCTCTATCTTCCATTGTCCATGCATCCTATCCACCTCTATCTATCTTCCATTGCCCATATCACTCCCTTATCCACCCATCATTCTATCCCTCTTGCCTCATCCCACATGACACATCTAGAGTGAGGGAATCTCCTTATTTGTGATAGATTCCTTGGCAACATTGTCCATCTATCCCATCCTTCCAATTCCTTCTCTCTCTATCCACCCATCCTAGCATCTTTCTATCTCCCCATCCATTTCTCCATCCATTAATACATGCCAGCTACCATATCCTTATCTTCCTATACTTTCATCCACTAGTCATTTTCCATATTTTCATCCTTATCCTCCCATCCAATAATTCATTCCATCTCTCCAATTCCTTATCCCTCTATCCACCTATCCTCGCATCTTTCTATTTCCCCATCTCTATCCATCCATCAATTTACTTATTTTTTTCCTCTTATCTCATAATCCCATGTCATTGGTATCTAGCTATAGGCTACCCCCATGCAATCCAATTCCCTGCTACCTCCCTCTCATCATTCCTATCTATTTCCCACATCTTTCTCATATCTTCATCGCTCACCTATCCATCGTCTCACCTTCCCAATTCATATTCTAATTATCTAAATACATATCCCATCCTTGAGCTTCACATCATACATATCTTACACATATATAGCATACAATCCACACGGCCTATCTTGTCTCATCATAACGGCTCCATCCTTTTATCCTTTTATCCATTTATCATGGTCATCTCATCATCCCTTATCCATTGTCTATCGTTGGTCTTGTTCTAAACTACTTTTGCCCTATGCTTTCACATAGGCAAGGTCGATCATTTGATCCGCACCCAGGGCTCTATATTTTGTCTGTCTTTGGCCTTGTATCGAACTACATCGCCCTTGTGCTCTCCCGTAGGCAAGGCTAAATCATTATTTCTGCCCCTAAGGTATATTTCTTGTCTTTCACCATCCATCATTGGTCACCCTTGTCCTCTTTCTTCTTGTATCCTTGATATTTTATCAAACTACAAGGGCATTGTGCTTTCACATAGGCAAGGTTGATCTTTGATCAACCCTCAAGCCCCTAGGTCTTTAGGGTTTTTATTTCCTTTTGTCTTGTCATCTTGTCATCCTGGCGTCTTGTCGTGTCGTCAAGAATGTCCCTATCCTAGTTGGTGCTTACAAACAAAGGTCATTAGTCTCATGATATTTAATCAGTTTCTGATATCCTATGTCATATCGGTCAATCGATCTACCCTCCATCTTTGGTCTCAATAGGATGTATCCTTCCTAACAGACCGCATCAATCCCATCCATCCTTTTGATCCTGTGGCATAGGACGTTTGAAATTTTATTGTGATCTTTTGGTTCTTTTAACATTTTTGTTTATCATTTGAGCTCCCTATCATCACTTGTCATGGTCACCTTGATCAATCATATCATGGTGTGCTTTGACTAGCAAACATAGGTGTGTATCTTGATCTTTTATCTATTTCTTTCTTCTTGGTTGTCCCACATAGTAGCCACCAAGATCCTTGGGGTCTTGTGTTATGTTGGGGCATCCTTTTGTGCTTGTGGTTATCCCAATACCTAGCTCGACCAAGGTCTTTGTGACTTTGGGGTGTTGTGATAGCCTTCATGTTTTTTGTGTTTTTTTTATGCATTAGACACTAATCTGTCTTGGTTTACATACCCTGACACTCAGTGTCTTATGCTATAACAAAAATCAGTGCTCCAAAGATGGAAAATTTCATTAGGATTGCATTTCATTTTCCATTCCATCATCTTGCAAGTCTCCCCCATCCTCATACATTCAAATAATCTAATCACACTCTTGGTCTTGTTCCTAGCCTTGCTACAAGCCTTGATCGAATCATCATTATCATCCGTGGGATGTATCCTTCCCTATCCTTGTGTTTTTTTTGGATGTATCCTTCCCTCATCAACAACACTCTCATCAAGATGAATCCTTCCCTATCCTTTGGTCTTGTTTTGGGATGTATCCTTCCCTTGTTAACAACACTCATCCTCATCCTCATTAGGATGTATCCTTCCCTATATTTGTGCTATTCTAGGATATATCATTCCATCATCCACAACGCTCCATCAACCATCTTCCCAACCTAACTTGTAGCTTGACTGGGGCAACATCATATTTGTCCTGGAATCCATTTGTGCTCACCTTCATCTCCCATTTCTTATCCACCACTTTACATCATCATACTCATATCCCCTTTCATTATCTCATCCATTTCGAGAGCACACCCATGTTCTCTTGAACCCACATGTCCTCTCGAGGGGGCATCCTCAATCCCTAATCTTCATCATTTATTTTTCCTTCCTAAGTCACTCCTTTGAATGATTGGGACATCTTTTCCAATCTAACCATCTTCTTCCAGGTTCTATGTTTTAATATTCTTTGAAATGATGCTACTTCGTAACACCATCTCAAAGAGGGGGAAAATGTAGACACCTAAATTTGGACACTTTATTTGTCCAAATTTACCCCTTTTTAATCTAAATATCCCCTTATCTACATTAATTAAAAAATAAAACTATTATTTAATTAATATCTCTAAATTTCCTCTAATTCCTAAGGTATCTAGTTAAATAATTAAATACCTTACCCCTTTAATTCCCCTTTCATCAAATGAATTAAATAAATATGACATTTATTTAAATTATTCACATGTCACATCCTTCACTTAATCTTAATCAAACTCTTAATCTCTTCATTAGGGATGTAAACATGCCTAATCCTTGATTAGGATGTGTCACATCCTCCAACTTTTGCAAGTTGGCTTTTAATCCTTTTTAACCACTAATTATCTTCTGAGTACTGATTAGTTAAGCCTAATCAATACCTTGGTCAACTCTCCCCATCTCCCAAGGAATTTTTAATTCCTTTTTATTCACCCAAGGCTCCTCTCTTCCCCATGTGAATTTTTAATTCAAATTTATTCATCCAAGGCTCCTCTCCTACCCATGCAAGTTCTAGAACCTTTGACTTTTCACATCAAGTCACATGTGGGTGAATCCTACCTTTTTAAGGACCTTGTTTTATCCAAGGTACTTTCCACCTCCTTTTGGAACCTTGTCTTATCCACAATATTCTCCAATCAAGTGAATTTTTAATTCACTTTTATTCACCCAAGATTCTCTTCTTCCCCATGTGATCATTGAGAGGTCACATCACCCCTTTTCCAAGGTACTTGTCCTTCCTCCACATCATGTACCTTCCTTCCACCTCACTTACACATCATCTCACCCTAATCCATCTCACATTGCACATGTCAAGATGTGAGGGCTTGTGAGTCCTAAAATCACCATAGCCCTCCATCTTGACCTTGTTGGCTTAATCTCAACCGTTGAATTCTCTAGAGAATTCAAATCCCTCTATAAATACCCCCTCCTTCCTCTCATTTTGGGGAATCAATATTTTTCTATCAAAACTCTTACAAATTCTCCATTTGAGCTTATCTTTCCTTTACCATAGTATTTTGAGTTCACCATTACCATGTCTTCACTCATCTTGCATATCACTTTGCATATTCGATTTAGCTTGCCATCCAAAGAGAACACAAAACATCCAAAGATCAAGGGCCAACCAAGGAAGAAGCAACACACATGAAGGTATAACCACTCTTTATTTTATTTCATCTTTCTTTCATGTTTATCATTCCTTAGGATAATCGTTGAGGTGTCCTCTTTGTGTTATTTCTTCTTATTGCATTAATAGTTTGCTTAGCATCTTAGAATATGACTTAACATTTTAGGGATCACAGTTTGAAAAATCAATATGTACTCTACAACAAGTAGTGTGTGTGTGTGAATTATTTTGACATGAAAATACTTTAGCATTTTAAAAAAATCTTTGACAAATTTTAACTTAAGGATACATCTCTACAAATTTAGCAAAAAAATGGGTTTAAGACATATCCAAAAAATGTTTTGGATGTGGCTCACAAATTTGACTACCAATTCTCCTTCTTACAACATCTCTTTGATTGGGAGAGACCCTTATATTATTCGTCCAAAATTATTGTATTAGAGATCTCAAGGCTTGAATAATTTCTTTATCTTTCTATGGTAATCTACCCAAGAATGCCCATAACTCATTGTTATTTGGATCCTACACTCTTTCGTGCCTTATTTTGGATCTCATTAGAGATGATCTACTTATTTTAAAAAATTTACTCATCTTTTTCTTGCTTTGATTGGTTACCACTATTGATTTCATCACACATTGTGTGACATTACTATCTTTCGTGTGTGAGGTAGAACCCACACTATCATATACACTCATTAGATTATTTATAATGGATTTATCACTTGACTCATCCAATGTTCTTAGCCTAAGAATCTTCATGATGGGCCTAAACTTGATTTTCCTCATCATTTCAAAAAATAGTTGACATCTTCCAACCTCATATAGCTTCTCAAAAAATAACTTTCATATCCTCTTTGCATATATTTGACATGTATGTTTTGGAATATTATCAGTCATTGGTTTCAAAACATTAGCATCAGTATCAATCAAATATTTAGGTTTCATATGAAAAACTCTAGGAGGATTTTTCAAAGGTAAATTAAGTTGTGTCAACATTAGGAATGTCGAAAACATTAGGGATGGATGGCATACCTTAAATCGAAGATGAAAATGATGATCTACCTTGAAATTGACATGTAAATAATTTTATACCTTCAACTTCAAATAGAGTTGTGTTTATTGATGTACTTTCAACACCACATGTTGTAGATGGTGTCTTCAATTGGAGATGTGATTGTTGATGTACTTTGAACATTGCATATTGTAGATGGTGTACCTTGGAACTTCACGTATGGTGGATGATGTGCCCCCAAATTTGGGATTCTTTTGTCTCGTTGCACAAATTTTTTGCATGTATTTCCTTTGTGATGCCAATATGACATCTCTCTTAGATTGCATGCGAATTTCTTATTCTACGGGGATCAATTTATTTTCTTCATGAAGTTGCCTCATTGTTTCTCTTGTCCTTGCATTTTTTCTTCACATTTATCTAGTGATAGAGGATTTGCACATTTCCTCAACATGATGTTCAATGCTACATGTTCAAAAACACAAAAAGCAAAAAAGTAAGTAATTCTCACTAATACAAATATATCAAAATCAAATGAAAAAAAATCAATTGATCTATGTAAAAAGGTGACAAGCACAAAAATTTCAATTTAAAAAAAAATACTCTTGATAAACAATTAAATTGTACAAACATGAATAATGTGACCTCATATAATCAAATATCATCTAAAAACTCCAAATTTACACCAAGATAATTGTTGAAAAGAAAATAGACAGTCATTTTAATTCATGAACATGATCACCTTCATTCTCAAACACACCTAAATGTAGAGGGAAACAATAATAATCTTTCACCAAGGGTATATCCTTTTAGTTTGTGGGTTTTCATTTGAAGGGTAAATCAATGAAAGGAAAATAGAGGAGGGTATGTAAATTGATGAAAGGTATCTGGAAGCAAGAAGAGATTAGATAATGAGATACTTCAAACTACATAGGATAGCCTCATTCATGAGAGTCAATATTGAGGTTTTCTTAACTTGTTGCCCCTTCTAAGGTTTTCTATATATAGTTGTACTAGTGAATTGAATTTTTTGACAAGAAGTGACTCCTATGAAACTACCCAAAGAACTAAATTAATTTAAATGAAATATTATATACAAATATGTAACATTTTCAAAAGTTTGGTCTTTGAGCTAGCTTTCTAACATAATGTGTCAGATTTTTTTAAGGGATCAAGTCATGCAAGTCAAGTCTATAAGGGAAAACAACATGCTTTTGAAACTTTTAGAAAGGGTGTTAAAATGAAGCTATGTCTATAACTAAATGTATCCATGGAATATTTTAGGAACTTGGGTGATCTTTCCAACCTTTCCAATGCATTTCCAACCTTTCTTAATGGTAATATCTTATTTCATAGTAGATCAATGTATAACTTTGAAATAGATTATTAAGCACAATATGTGTTAGTCAGGCTTGTAATGAAAAGTATAAAAATGAATGGCATAATGAAGATGTAACGAAATTGGATTGAAGGCTAAAATTTAAATTAAGGGAGCAAAAATTTGTGACTTCACACCTTGTGACAATTATGGTGATGAGAAGCTTGTAGAGTAAGAACTTAACTACCTCATTGATGTTCTCCCTTGTTATGTCATTAAGAACTGTGATTCAATTAATGCTTATGTCACATGTATTTTCTTTCACCAGGATGAGTATATTGGGTCTGCACTTAAGGATGAATTTTTTCACATGAATGACACCACGCGGACATGGAATTTTAAATTTCAAGAGCTTTCCTTGGAAGGATAAAAGAATTGATCACATGGATGTGTATGATTTGTTCCTTTGGTGCAAGGTGTGAAATCTTCCCCATGCTAATTGTGTCACAAGACTGCAAGTGGAGTTTGTTTAAGTGAGGAGAGAAGAAGAAGAATGTTGCAAGTTTGATAACATAAATGGTATGGCCTTGGAAAAATCATACAAAGGAGCATAGCAAAAAAGACAAATATGTAGTTAATGGAGAAATGGGAATATTGCATCCATAGAAAAATTCTTATTGAATTGGACAAGAGGAAGATTTTATCCAATCATTTGTACACTCATTGAATATGATAGTTCATTACATAATATAGGTAGTATACAATTACAACTTAAAATAAAAGGAAAATGAAAATAAATTGGTCTATGTGACAAGTAAAGAAAAACATGTAGCTAATGGAGTAAGGGGTGCACATTACATCCACTATGAAGGTGTTATTAAATTCAAAAAGAGGTAGATTGTAGCCAATCATTTGTACACTTGTTGAATATGACAATCTGCTACATAATGTAGGTAGTAGGCAATTGCAACTACCACAATTTGTATTTTGTCTCTTAAGAGGGTTTCTAGGATAAATATAGTGTTTTTAATTCTTCATTATAGTGTTGGTTTCTAGGATAAATATAGTGTTCCAAGTAATCCTTTTGAGATTTCCAAATCCACCTACATTCTAGCCAATGTAGATTGAATCAATTTATTTGTTTTTAGGTCATTTTCTAAAAAATCAAATGAAAATAAATTGATATATGTGACAAGTAAAGGAAAATATGCAGCTAATGGAGGAAGGGGTAGATTGCATCCATTTCCAAGTTATTATTGAATGGAACAAGGGGAAAATTATAGACAATCATTAGTACACTCATTGAAAATGACACAACTAAAAAATTGGAGCTCTAATATCTCTTGATCTCTAATCACTAGGTTTATAACCCTAGAGATATATTAACATAAATCATCTTAAGCTAGTTATTCACCTCAAACTCTTGGAAACTTTCTCTCAATGGTTTAATCAACTTGTAGATGCAGATAATAATTGCAATGGTGAATAATTATGGCACATAATGTTAGTAGTGGAATAAACTTGGGTAGGATCTTCATAATGGTTATGTGTGATTTAGCTTCATAAATATCACATTAAACACATAAGAATCAAATCCTTCACATGTTATCATGAATCACAAGAGTGAACCATGATACATGGACAAGCACACAAGGCATATCTTGGGAGTTCTTTGTAACCGAGTAAAAAACCCATACAAATTGATCTATCTACAATGAAAAAGAGTGAGTTCCACTAACCATGATGTAAATGGACTACTATAAGAAATTTAAATGAAATACATAAGCATTTTTGTGTTAATTTGAAATCCTCTATATAAGTTTACATGAATTCATCTAAATTATGTCATTTTTTTCAAACTCCTAAAAATTTAACTTTTTTATGCAACTTCCATCTTATTTAATGCTGAATTCTATGTAAAACTATTGTGATTAATAAAATTATGAAATAAATGATCTATATTGTCAAAACTAAACAAAAAAAACTCAATATAAGCATTTCAATTCTACAAAAATGAATATATTGCCCGAGATAATCAAATATGATGTAGAAACTTCAAATTATATTCTTATGCATTTTCCAATAAGAAAATTGGTGCTCAAAATGTGATGGAGCAAGCATAATATGGTACCACAACAATTCAACTACATAAAAAGGTGTTTTCTTGTCAAAGAAAGTGTGGAACTAGACAAAGGTAGAGAATTATGGGCTTGTATAATGGGTCAACTCCCTTTTTTACCATTTTTGGTGCTCACCAAATTTGGCGAGTGCCAAATTTTCTATATAGAAAATTTGTAATTGTTAAAGCCTTGACCCTACATGGAGACCTACTAAGGAGAGAGAGAAGAGTGAGAGAGACCTAGTAGAGTAGAAAGGGATGGAGGGAGATATTTAATGAGCTTTATTGATAATGAAAAGGATAAGAGAGAAGAGTTGGAGAGACCTAGAGTAGTAATGAGACAAGGAGTGAGAGACATAGAGATGGATAAGGAGGTTTGGAGAGAAAAAGTAGGATTAAACCCTCAACCCTAATCCCTCAACTCTATACCTTAAACCCTTAATCCTTATACCCTCAATCCTCATACCTCAACCCTAATCCCTTAACCCTCAACCCTTAAACCCTAATCCTTATCCCTATACCCTCAACCCTCAACCCTTAAACCCTTAAACCCTCAACCCTCAACCCTAATTCCTCAAATCTATACCTTAGACCCTAAACCCTCAACCCTCAACCCTTAAACCCTCAACCCTCAATCCTTAAACCCTAAAATCTTAAACCCTTAAACTATAAACCCTCAACCTTCAACCTTCAACCCTTTAACCCTCAACCCTTAAACCATAATCCCTCAACCCTTAGTCCTTAAACTCTCAACCCTTAAAATATACACCCTTAAACCATAATATGTCAACCCTTAACTCTCAAACCCTTAACCCTTAAACCCTAATACCTCAATCCTATAACCCTCAATCTTCAACCCTCAACCCTTAAACCCTAATCTCTCAACCCTCATCCCTAAAACCTCAACCATTAAACTATCAACCCTTGATCCATCAACCCTCAACCCTTATAACCTCAACCCTCAACCCTTAAACCCTCAAACCTCAACCCTCAACCCTCAACCCTCAACCCTCAACCCTCATTCCTAATCACTCAACCCAATACCTTAGAACCTAATCCCTCAATCCTCTACCCTTAAACCCTCAACCCTCAAGACTCAACCCTTAAACACTAAACCCTTAAACCCTAAACCCTCAACCCTCAACCCTTAAACCATAATCCATCAACCCTTAAACCCTCAACCTTTAAACCCTCAACCCTCAACCCTTAAACCCTCAACCCTCAACCCTCAACCCTCAACCCTCAAACCCTCAACACTTAAACTCTTAACCCTAAAACCCTCAACCCTCAACCCTCGAGCCTCAATCATCAACCCTAAACCCTCAATCTTGAACCCTCAACCCTTAAAACCCCAACCCTTAAACCCTTAGACCTTAATCCCTCAACCTTCAACCCTTATAACATCAACCCTCAACCCTAAACCCTTAAACCCTCAACCCTCAACCCTTAAACCCTTAACCCTCAACCCTCAACCCTCCAACCTCAAACCTCAACCCTCAACCCCCAACCCTATTCCCTCAACCCTATACCTTAGACCCTAATCCATCAACCCTTAAACCCTAATCCTTATCCCTATAACCTAAACCCTCATACCTCAACCCTAATCCCTCAACCCTTAAACCCTAATCCTTATCCCTATAACCTAAACCCTCATACATCAACCCTAATCCCTCAACCTTCAACACTTAAACCATAATCTTTACTCCTATACCCTCAACCCTCATACCTCAATCCTCAACCCTCAACCCTTAAACTCTCAACCCTTAAGCCTCAAGCCTTAAACCGTAAACCCTTAAACCCTCAAACCTCAACCCTAATCCCTCAAATATATACCTTAGACCCTAATCCCTGAAGCCTCAACCCTTAAAACCTCAACCCTCAACACTCAACCCTTAAACCCTTAACCCTCAACCCTTAAACCATACACCCTCAACACTCAACCATTAAACCCTCAACCCTCAAGATTTAACCCTTAAACCCTAAATCCTTAACCCTAAACTCTTAAACCCTTAAACCATCAACCCTCAACCTTCAACCCTTGACCCTTTAACCCTCAATCTTTAAACCATAATCCCTCAAACCTCAACCCTTAAACCATAATCTATCAACCCTCAACCCTTAAATCCTAATCCCTCAATCTTATAACCCTCAACCTTCAATCCTCAATACTTAAACCCTCAACCCTTAAAATATTATCCCTCAACCCTCAACGCTTAAACCCTCATCGCTCAACTCTCAGTCCTTATAACCTCAAACCTCAACCCTCAACCCTCAACCCTTAAACCCTCAACCCTCAAACCTCAACCATCAACCCTCAAAACTAATCCCTTAAACCTCAAATTTCAAACCCTAATCCTTATCCCTATACCCTCAACCCTCAACCCTCTACCTTAAACCATAAAACCTCAAGCCTTAAATATTAAACCCTAAACCCTTAACCCTCATCCCTCAAGGTCTTAATCCCTAAAATCTATACCTTAGACCCAAATCTCTCAACCCTTAACCCTTAAACCCTAATCCCTCAACTCTACCCTCAAGCCTCAAGCCTCAAGCCTCAAGCCTTAAACCATCAACCCTCAACCGTCAACCCTCAACCCTTAAACCCTTAGCCCTTAAACCATAATTTATTAACCCTCAACCCTTAAACCCTCAACCATAAAACCCTAATCCATAAACCCTCAAACCTTAAACCCTCAACCCTTAAACCCTCAACCCTCAACCCTCAATGCTTAAACACTAAACCCTAAAACCTAAACCCTTAAACCCTCAATCCTCAACCCTCAACCCTATACCTTAAAGCATCATACCTCAAACCTCAACCCTTAAACCCTAATCCATCAATCCTCAACCCTTAACCCCTAATCCCTCAACCCGTAAACCCTATTCCCTCAAACCTCAACCCTCAACCCTATACCTTAAACACCAATCCCTCAAATCTCAACCCTTAAACCCTCAAACCTCAACCCTTAAAACCTAATCCCTCAACCCTATAACCCTCAACCCTTCAACCCTCAACCCTTAAACCCTCAAGCCTCCACCCTTAAACCCTCAAGCCTTAACCCTCTACCTTGTACATTAAACCCTTAACCCTAATCCCTCAACCCTATACCTTAAACACTAATCCATTAACCTTCAAACCTTAAACCCTAATGAGGGAATGAAAGGTAGAGAGGGTGGGAGAGGGTGGGAGAGGTAGAGAGGTAAAGAAGGAATGAGGGAGAGTCGTGGAGATGGGGAGAGAGAAAGAGGGGGGAGGAAGAGGTAGTGATAGGGATAAAGGAGATAGATGGTAAAGAAACAATAATAGAGGGAGAGATAATAAGAGAGAGATAGGGAGGCAAGGATATAGATGGGGGTAAGGAGGGAATGAAACATAGAGAGGGGGATAGGGAGAGAGAGAAGAGAGGGAGAGTGAAAGGGAAGTATTGGTAGATGAGTAACAAGGTGTAGAGGGAGAGATACATATGGAGGGAGTGAGAGACATAGGGAGGAGGAGATAAATATTTGATGACCTAGAAATGGGATGAAGAGGGAAGATGAGAGAGAGAAGAATGAGATGAGAGGTAGAGGGGGGAGAGAGGTGGGTAATGAGACAAGGTTGGAGAGACCTAGATATGGAGAGAGAGAGAGAGATAAGAAATAGGTGAGAGATAGAGGGAGGAGAGAGGTGGGCAATGAGATAAGGAGGGAGAGAATTGAAAATGGAGAGAGAGAGAGAGAAAGAGGTTGGGAGGAGAGGTAGTGATTGAGAGAAAGGAGAGAAATGGGTGAAAAATAGTAACAAAGAGATATAGAAGAAGAGAGAGCTAGGGAGGAAATGATGGAGATGGGGTTAATGAGGGAAGGCAAGGTAGAGAGGGTGGGAGAGCCATAAAGAGGGTTGAGAGAATAGGGTGAATATTGGTTAAGAGGGAAGGAGGAACAAATGGAGTGAAAGGTAAAACTTTGACTATCCATCATCGATCATAAATCGTAAACTTTAAGCCTTATCAAAGTGGGGTAGAGAGAGAAATAGAAAGTGAAGTGATTTTTTTCAATGCATTACATTTGGCGCTCCCCAAATGTAAAGAAAAATTTGGCAAGTGCAAAACTTGGTGCTCACCAAATTTTGCACTACATTTGGCGAGCACCAAATTTGGCGTTCACCAAATGTTACACTACATTTGGCGAGCGCCAAATTCGGTGCTCACCAAATGTTGCACTACATTTTATGGGCACTACATTTGGCGAGCACCAAATATCACACTCACCAAATGTTGCACTACATTCAACAAACACCAATTGGCACTCACCAAATTTTTTACTACAGTTGGCGAGCACCAATTGGCGCTCACCAAATGTTGCACTACATTTGGCGAGAACCAAATTTGGTGCTCACAAAATGTTGCACTACATTTGGCGAGAACCAAATTTGGTGCTCACAAAATGTTGCACTACATTTCGCGAATGCCAAATGTGATGCATTGGGAAATACCAACCTAAAGGGTTGGATTTTTCCTTGGGCATCCAATCCAAAGGGTTGGATGACCATTTCATGCCAAGGATGTGATGTTTTGAAAGTGCAACAAGATTTCACACTTTTTTGGTCATGCAAACCATCTAGTTTGTATGTCTTTCAATGCAAGTTTATAAAAAATCGTGATGAGGTTACACTCTATATTACCTATATAACCATATAATTTTTTTAACATTTCGATTATGTTAAGGTTTTCATCTATAACTTCTCTTGTCAGTGCCTCCATTTTTTGTAAAAAACCAACATGTGCTAGTTTTGATATATATTTTTACTCGTTCATCAAATTTTGAAACAAATTAAATTTTTATAAGTTAGACTCCATTCTACACATAATGAAAAAATTATTTTTGATTAGTTTTCAAAAAAATTAGGGATCTACACTCAAATTTTAGCTTTCCAAGATGCGTCCACTTTGAAAATTTGTAAAATATTATATATTCATTAAAAATTTATTCAAAATAATTGGGATAAACTACATGGTGTTAGCTAATTTCTCACCGTTCATATTTTTGAAATTCTAAACAAAAGTTAACTTTTTAGGGAGGCCACAATAGACGCTATGCTATTTTTAAAAAAAAAAATACGACCACTTTTGGTGGCCCCCCTTTTTGAAACCCTTAAAAATTCATTATTTTCAAAAAAAAATAGTAGTTTAGAAAGTAGATTTGGAGCACTTCAACTCTTATTCTTGTTTCATCTTAAAATTTTGAGTGTAACTATCTTCATTTTCTCGTAAACATCAGACTTTTTTTATTTAAAAAAAAGTGGCATCTTAAGAGCTAGTTTTGTGTCACAACTTGGTGCACTTACCCCTAGACTTGTATTTATTCTTATGAGACCTCTCCTACAACAATTCCAACACTATCTAGGTTTATAGTAGGAGAGTTGGATGCCCTATCTCTGAATTCCTTCTTACCCCCTCTATCCTTTAACCTAACCCTCACAACTCTAGGAAATTATGAGTGAATTCATCTATGCAATTTTTTTTCATTTTTTCACTTGAAAAGAAACTAGCAATATCCACTAGTTTTGGTAAAGAACAATCATGGATTGCCATAATTTCAAATTTCCCATAACTTAGATATAAGGATCTTGAATAAATTAGTACTAAATTTTTAAAATTTAGATATGGTTTAGTGCCCCCCAAAAGTTTCCATCCACCTTAAGGGTATGTATGGACTTGACTAAGACTAATCATTTTATGAATATTCTTTAATGCTAGATATGCACATGATTTTTGAAAATGAGTTTGTATATGATATATTCCTTATATATATAATATGTATGATTCTAATTCAAGTCTTCTCTCTTTATACATTTAGAGGCTCAACATACAAAAATTGGAGTATAAATCGAGCCTAATTTGGATATTGGAGTAGAAGGGGGTCAACCACACATATTTAATGTTAGGGAGGAGGTCCAACCACACACAATTGATGTTGGAGAGGGTTCTCAATGTCTTCCTTCTACAAATATGTATAGGATGAACCTAATTAAAAAGGTTAAGATACAAAAATCTTATAGAAATATAGATCATTTACTTGATATTGATATAGAGAAAAGGTGTTTTATTATTTTTTAGAACTCATAAAACTTTGATTCTTCATGATAGATCATATCCAACTTTGAACCACATTTATGTGAGTTACATGATCCACTATTAATTCTTGTATGTCTATCTAGATTCTCCTCTTGCATGGAATTGTTTCACATTCATCATATTAAATAGAAAACTTATACCCCTTCTATATCATAGATCTATAATGATATAGTAGCTCAATCTTCTAGTGATACATAGATAGTGATAATAGTACTTTATGTGATGGGCTCCATGTTGGATCTTAGTTGTGATCATGGTTTGTCCTTGATGACAAATCCAATTGATTTGAGTCTCATGGTTTGACTGCTTCAGATTTGGTCTCTTAGGATCTTTATGCTCTTCATATTCAGTTGTCTTGACATGATATATAATTTATGGCTCTTGATGATTTTATTTGCTTTAAATGGTCTTCTAATATCATGTAGTTTACGAATTCAACTTTTTCTAATCATGATGATTATAATTGGTTAATATGGTAATTCACACGGTTCATGGCATGCACTTTCAAGTTTTAGTTCTTACATGTTGGAACTGATATTTGACATGGTGTTCATTGTGATAGGGCATGCATTTGTTTCAAGGCATACATTTGCTTCAGATATATATGTCGTTTCTATCTTGATAGGTCCCAAAATCTTTATGCTTTAGGTTGATCATGTTCTTGATGATTTTGGTTCAGGTATATTCAATAGATTTATTATTTCAATTTGATCTTGGCATATGATGTCTTTATCCGGTTTCATATAATCCTCTTTAGCAAGGTTTGATAACTTGGCCAAGTGAAATAAGGTCGCATTGAATAAGTGATACTAGGTTTCTTTGTATTTGTTTTGACAATGGAAGGTGACTTCTTAAGTGTTCATGAAATCTAGTTTATAATTTGGACATTGCTCTTCTAGCAATTATCTTGTTTGAAGCATTTGTTTTGGTCAGCAAGTATTTCATCATAATACTTTGGTAAAAATCCTTGAAGCATCTCATGGTTGATATTACCTTCAGTGAGGATATTGAATTATTCATATTTTACGCCATAAATGGTGTTGGGCACTAAATGTTATATTGGTATTTTTTCATTGGTTGGTATTATGGAGTTGGAATCTAAAAGTAACTAAACCCTATCGGGTCTCCCAAAGCATACACTAAAGGTGGTATCTCTCCTATTGATCACTTGATTTTTGACTTTGTGTAAAGTCTTTTGGAAAATAATGCTTGAAAAAATATTGTGTGCATTTGAGAGCCCTCATTTGTTATTTACATTGTTGGCATTTTCAAAATATTGGACATGGAATAAAGTTTATTATGTGATAAAGTTGAATCGATAGCTAGGATGCAATAATCAAGATGATTATTGTGTCGGCATCCATGGTAAAAGGTTTAGACGGTGGATTTAAAATCATTATGATTTTTAATAAAAAACATGTGCATTAGTCTTTTCAGACTTCAAAGTTTTATTTTGTCTTGGAAAATTCTTTGATTGTCTTGGATGAAATAATTTTTAGGGAAAAGTCATTTGGTTTTTCTTTGCTAGGGTTTGGAACCCTAACCGCCGCCATGGTAATTAGTTTTCTACTGTAAATATCTGATATGGTTGACTCCAGAGGTGTTGTGAGTATGTTGTAAGCTTGGTCTAAGGAGTATGAGCCAATACAAGCTCGAAAAAGGTCAAGGGAGTTACAAATCTGGGCAGCTATGATGATTGGCTTCGAATCTCTTTGGTATTTATTTGATTTTCTTGCTAAATAATTAGGTATTTTCTTCCATCATTTGAAGTATGTATTAAATAGGTAGTTACTGGTTCTTTTGCTCAATTCTAAAAAGGAATAAGTGGATTACTTGAATATCTTTGGTAGTATAGCATGCTTTGATTTCGGTTACACTTTTCTTCATTATGGGTATTCTGAAAAAGTTCTTGTTTCATTCAATTATATAGGTACTGTGGGAAATCGATAATGTTACTTGGTAGTTTTTGACGTGTCATTGGTTCTTGTACAAAATCATGTGTCTGAAGGAATTTTTCTTTAAGGAACAGATTATTTATAAGTTGTCCTCCTGCCATAGGATTAAGGGTTTTCTTGAAACTTATCTGTGATGATATTTAGCTTGAACAAATACCTTCAAAAAAGATAGATGATTATTATTGGTGCATATTGTTATTGTATTTTTTTATTCTTGGAACATAACTATCATGGAATTTTTTCTTATCTAAAACCTTCGGTGAGGGTTCAAAAAAGGATTGTGTGCATTTTGTAAAAATGAGAGATATAGTGATTGATCACTAGGTTTTTGGTATTGATACTTCTTGGAAAACACAAGTGAAAATCTTTGTAATTGTAAATCTGCAAATGTAATGCAGAGGGATAGTCTTTACATTTTAATATGTCTGGTATTTTGGAGGTTCAATTGAGAACCTTTAGGATATTAGGGGTATTTGATTGAGAGGCTCTTGTCTGTTGATAAGTAAACAAATAAATCCTCTGATATATGATTATACTGAAACTAAATGAGGGGTTGGTGCTCCTTGAAATGGGTGTTTTGAAATAAGGGGTTGTTGGTCCTTGAGTGGGTGCTCTGAAATTTTCATGTAAGGCACTATAAGGAGTGATTTTAAAATATAAGGCAGTATGGCAACAGTTTAGGAGTGGTTTTTCTACCCCAGGAGGGTTTTCCACTCGAAAAATCATTTGTCTCTTGGTTTCTTTTATGGTCTCTCTGCTTCATTATGATAATGTTGTAATGTTCAATGTATTATTATGATACTTCTCTTTTCATTTCTTATGGTTACATTCAACTAATGAATGTATTTATCATTGAGAGCATAATATATGATAATGTAGAGGGATAGTCTTTACATTTTAATATGTTTGGTATTTTGAAGGTTCAATTCAACTTCTTTAGGATATTATGGTTATTTGATTGAGAGGATCTTGTGAGTTGATAAGTAAACAAAGAAATCCTCTGATATATGATTATACTGAAACTAAATGAGAGGTTGGTGCTCCTTGAAATGGGTGTTTCTAAATAAGGGGTTGTTGGTCCTTGAGTGGGTGCTCTAAAATTTTCCTGTAAGGCACTGTAAGCAGTGATTTAAAAATATAAGCCAGTATGACAATAGTTTAGGAGTGGTTTATCTACCCTAGGAGGGTTTTCCACTCGACAAATCATTTGTCTCTTGGTTTATTTTATGGTCTCTCTACTTCATTATGATAATGATGTAATGTTCAATGTATTTTTGTGATACTTCTCTTTTTAGTTCTTACGGTTACATTCAAATAATGAATGTATTTATCATTTAAATATTGAGAGCATATTTTATCTTTGTTTCATTTTCTGGAAAAATTTAAAATTCATTTAAGACACTGATTCCCCCCCCCTCTCAGTGTCATCATCACTCCAACACTCCATTATTGCAATAATATTACCAATTTAGGGTCTTCTATAACTATCTTGTTTTCTTCTCTCACCCTAATCCAAAGGGATATTGGTGATTAGAACATAGTTAGTGATATATGCATGTACTAAATAAATATGACCTATGTTCTACCAATTATTTTGTTCCCATGTACAATTAATTTATTTTTCTTTCTAGGTTAGAAACCCTAAGCTAGGGATTTTTTAATATCCATATAAAATATCTATCATTGAAGTGGCTAAGATGAATTCCACATAAGATACCTCTAGTGAAGTGAGAAGTGTTTTGGATCTAGTACCTAGGACCCAAACAAGCTCTATATATGGCTACATGATTCCATATACATTTATGCATATCTAAACACCCCTAAATTTTATATAGCCTAACCATCATTGAGATTCATCCATCTAAAATATGTGATGAACCAAAAAAAAATAGTCCTAAGAACTTCACCACTGCATACTTCACAAATAGGATAGCGGGCTATGAGCATGACCCTAGTTAGGTTTATTGTTAGGAGTCTAAAAAATATTTTGCCAACACTAAATTGATGTGCCTTGTGATGATAATTATCTTGCATCTCATGTAGACTAGATATATCTATGTAAATAGGATTTAACTCATTACTTAGTCCTATTACATGATGATATATTTATTTTCTTACTAAGGAGTTTCTTTATGTGATGAATTTGATCAGTACTTGTGTCATATCTTTACATCATGCTTATTCATGACTTTATTTGTAAACTATTAAAGGTTCATTAGATGCTTTATTATTGATGAGTGAATTTACACTTATGCTAATTGATGAAACATTGAAATGGTTTGATTCATCTTGTATATAAATAAATAATTTTCTAAAAATTTATAATTTATACTTTACTATAAATCTATTTAACTTTACTATTTTAATGTTTTTATGAAACAATAATATTTGAAAAATACATTTGTTTGTGATGCTAGGTTTAGTTGTGTATGATAACACCGTCAATGCATATCCCATAATTATAGAATTTCATGACACTATACATACTTTTCTTGAGCATTTATTAAATAAGTCACATTCCTTTTTACATTAAATTTCACAATTTTACATGTATTTATCAAGGTATAAAGCAACTATAATTTACAATTTGATTAAAATTAACTTCAAGTTTGGAGTTTCCATTCGATCTATGTGATTGTAAATTGTGACAATGTGTTAAATATAATCATATATATATCTATGAATGTCCATACACACATGTGTACATGTCAAATTTATAAATGAGGTCATGTATATATATACATGAATAAATAAATTTTCATATAAACATGTACATGTGGATAAACATAAATATATTCATGTATCAAATATATGTCCATAAATATATAAAAGTCCATAAATGTGCATATATGTGTGTGTGTATGTGTATGTCTGTATGCATGCATGTATGTATATATGTATGTCTATATGCATGCATGTATGTATGTATGTATGTATTTATGTATGTATGTATGTATGTATGTAGGTATGTATGTATGTGTGTATGTATGTATGTATGTATGTATGTATGCATGTATATATAAACATTTATAAATATGTATCTAGATAAAATTAGATAAACACGTGTTTAGTCCAATAAAATTCCATAAAAATATTAATATGTACATCCATGTAGAGATCTATCAATAGCTCCTAGTCGAGCAACCCTCAGAGTGAGAATCATAATATGATAGATGCATAGAGCCCTGCAATTAAATGTAATTATTTATTATAATATTAATTTCAAATATAAAATTTATTGTAGTTCTAATTGTACAAGCATATATGTTTTCAATGATAAATATATTGAACCTTTCCACTGCCGTCAAGTGAATCCCATGAGTGTACACACTCTACCCTTGAACTATCTTGAGTATCACCTATTGGATCAAACTACAAATGCAACACAAAAATGAAATATTGATTTTATATATAATTTATTGCATACCTAACTACAAGAATATATTTTTTAAATGGTTTAAATATCTCACCTATCCACTATCATCAACTAAAGCATGTGCGTGTACATGCTCTACCCTCAAACTAGGAGTATCACCTACTAGCTCAACCTACAAATGCATGTAAAAACAAAATTTTGAGCTTTCATTTATAAAAAATATATTACATAGGACTATATAAGCATATTTTTTTAATTTTATGTAGTATACATTTAACTTAAAAAATTTAAAACTATATGTGATTGTGTCAATATACCATCAAGATTTGTAGTTGCATGTATGTCCTACATTATCTCATATGAAGCTTTGTTTCCCCTCAACATATCTAGCAATGATGTGTGCAATGGACTATGAAGGTGTGATGGAATCGATTATGACAAAATCACTTGAGCTAAAAAATCCATACCCCATGCAACCTACTCATTTCAATAATTTACCTATGGGGTGATAGAATGGTCAAAAGATACAACTTGTTTTTCTCTAGTATGTGACTCATGTGGCCCACTAGACAATCTAGGGTGTGCATCAAAATGTTGCAAGCCAACTATTGGAAACTTTAAATCTGCAAGGATGCAACCCACATATGAACTGACAATTGACAAAGGGATCCCCAACTATGATGATATCACCTAATTTTCCATCATCAAGTCCTTAAAAAAATAACAAGCCACGCTATAAACCTATCTATCATTTTTAATATGATGATCTAGATCATTTGGATATGGGATACCAATGACCTGATAGGGATTTAGGTGAGAAGATGACATGTGTGGGTGCCTCATATAGTATTGTCACACACAATATATAGATATCATTTATGTTTGCATAGGAATCTCAACAATACTATCAATCACATGTCACACACAATATATAGATATCATTTATGTTTGCATAGGAATCTCAACAATACTATCAATCACATCCCTTTGGGAAGAAATGACCACATGATCACCAATATTGCTAAGTGATAAAAAGATTATAAGAATATACTCACCAACAAAGATCTTATAAGTAGGAGGTTATCGATCTATATAATGATATGGATCCCTATCACATACCTTTCCATGGCCTACCTCAAATGTGGAGGAAAATCTAAATAGTTGATGTTAAGACCTAAATGAATCTCAACATACAATTATTCAAAATATAATGGAATTTGGTCATTATTAGAATAATGACCATGAGAGGAAAAAATTCTAGGTTAAATCAATGGTGTCATATGAGGGTCTACACATTTGGTCACCTGATATAATCTAACACTAGTTTTAGGGGCATACTAAGGAAATAAATCCTGTTGATAATTTATTTTAGCACATCTAGTTGCATTATGCTCAATGAAACATCACCTGGAACCATTTCTCACATTTGGGTGAGAATAGCTACCAAAGTATCACCAGAATAAGGTGAAATAGTTCCTAATGTACATCTAATATGAAGTAAAGTATCCAATATCTTATTGTGGTTTTTTTTTGTAAACCCTAGTAGTTTGTGGGTCATTTAAAATTAATCCTCATTTGTGGATCTCCCTATCTTTCTATATGAAAAGTGAATTATCCATATTTGTGAGTTGCACATTCAAAATATATGTCACATTTGTATGTACTTAATTTTAGGGTTCAATTTGATGTATATACATGTATGTGTCACATTTATATGTACATGTATACATGTATATATACATACATATATACATATATACATGTATGTATGTATGTGTACATGTATGTATATATATACATGCATGTATGTACATATATTTAATGTGCATATGTGTATGTATGTATATATTTATACACATGTACATGTGCATATATGTATGTATGTATGTATGTATGTATATGTGTACATATACATGTGTATACATGTACATATATACATATAACTTGAGTGTACATGTATATGTATATGTATGTATCTAGATACAAACATACATATATATATAGATTGAATTATGCATATATATATATATATATATGTATATGTATACATATATATAATAATAAATATATACAAATTATATAATATACATGTTTTGTAAGGGGGAAATCAGGAAGATGTTAAGAGATCAAAACATGCTTGAATTGAAACTCATCTAATCCAAAAAAAAGCTATGATTCATGCCCACTACTCATGAAATAATGTTTTAAGCTATTGAACACAATCAATGAAATCCCAAGAAATCATACCGAATTCAAAAACAAAGAAAACTTTACCATCCCATGTCAGAGTGTGTTCGTGAAGATATTGGGTTGTTTGTATCAATGTGAAGCCTTCATTGTGTGTAGAAAAAGCTTCAAGAACATGCAATGTTGTTGATCAAAGATGTGTGTAAAGCTTCAAGAAGTCTAATGTGATTTTTTCATTACTTCGTCATGCAAATGATGTTGATTCTTTAATCATTTTTGAGAAGAAATATGGTTGTTATATAAAATTTGTTTTTCAGAATGATCATTCGAGATCACGTAGTAGAATATCTTGAACAACGGTTGAAAATTGTTGAGATGATTTAGATGGGAAGAATCAGTGGATTTAGATTACATAATTGGTGTGATTGAAGAAATCAATTTGAGTGTGTTGATGGTCAAAATAGCACAAACAACATAAAACAAAATATTTCTACTCTATTTCTCCTGAAAAAGAAAGACAACATATAGTAGCCTAACTTCCAAGGTCCTGGTAGTTGGTTCTCAACTATCTGATGTCACTCAATTGGCTAATGCAACTGTAATATTCAAGAGGCATTTGCTAGTGATAAGGAATACAAACTGTATCAGATTCATCAATCTATGTTTAATGGGGGGTGTTTAAATAAATAGAAAAATGATAGATCAAGACACAAATCATTAAAACATGAACAAAATTCTTTAACATCCAGAAATATATTCTCAATAATGAGTGTTTCTTAACAGATCAAAACCATAACATGATGCAACTCACAAACTAATTCATACCATTTCATACATTCACAATGCTTAATTTAATCATCACAACCATTCATCAAAATACTACAAGATTCAAAAAAACAAACTCCTCATTCATTGCCAATAATATAGATCAACAGACATATAATAATTCCATTCATAGATAATTTAATGAAATAATCTTTAAAATCTGGTTTCCCCTATTGATTTGTATCAAATAAGAAACATTTATGCACAAAAAACTCACTGGCATACAGAATGATTATGGGTCATTAACCTCATCCAAGAAGTTCAATTCCAATATAAAATTGTATAAAAAGTGTATCTAAATTAAACATGAACTTAAAAAGTATCTTTGCTCAAAGATATAAAATCCTATATGCTATCATCAGGTGGCTAACCCTACTTTAATCAGCTGACCTTTACAACATGGAGCTCAAACATATATATAGACATGCTACACATAAATCCTTCTCAATCATAAATTGAGATCCACTAATCAAGGAACTGGAACCACATCAAGAAACTAGACTCCCTAATCTTCAGTTCAAATGTTGATTGCCCTGTTATGCAAAATCTGGCACCCAAAAAGAGACAGGACTAGCTGATGAAAACCTTCAGTTCAAATTTTGATTGCCTATAAAGTAGGAGAAAAAATGGGAAGTCATGTGCCCAAAATAGAACATTTTTCTGCCAACTCACTCCTGCATTGTTTGCTCAAGAAGATATTCATCATAGCTGGAGAACACTTGTTGAAGGATGTCCACACCAGGCCCATCGACCCTGCTATCTTCAAATTTCATTCTTTTCAACTCTTCTGAGGCAAATTCCTACATATCTTTCAATTTTGTCAACTCCCTCCTAGTAGCTTTCACCTCCTCTTTAATATCCATCAGTCTATCCAACAATAAATCCTCCCCATCATCTTCTTTCTGCATGACCTCCTGGAATCTATTGATCCATTTCTCCTTCAATTGATCCAAAGGAATACCTTCTTTAACCAGTATGTCTACATTGACTAAAATAGCTACTACAACTTCTAATTCATCAAGCTACTCATTCAAGTCTTTACTAGCATCTTGAACTTCATTTCTATGATTATATATGAAGTTAGACCTAAACCAGATTATGTTTGAAGCCTTTTCCAGGAAATCTACATTATCTTCCTCAAGGATTGATTTCTCTAGAAGAGTTGATCTTGGAAACTTACTGTTGTCTTTCATCTTCTGAATATATCCCCTATATTCTTCCTTCTTCTCTCCTAGAGTTTCAGTATGATGACCCATTTCTTCTATCAACTCAAAGTGCTATTTTATGGAATTCAAAACTGTTTACCAACACTTCACCCACTTCCTGATTAAGCTTGGCAATCCATCTATCCAACATCCCAGACTTACTCCTCATTTGTACTAAATCATCAACTTCTCCTTTGCTGAGTAAGACTGGAGTTTCCAAGGCAACAACTTGTTGGGACCTGGGAGTGGAAACATTTCTTAAGAAACTATGAAATTGATCCAATTGAGCCTTAAGATCATCCTTTCTTTGTTTATCCTTCATCATCCTGGAATTTTTGGAGGAAGCTACAACATCAATGAGATTCATTTTTTGATTCCTTGTAGGCCTCCCTAAGTTAACTGTGACCAATTGATAATCAGTCACTTGCATATCTTGCCTATCCTTGTCCACCACTGAAATTGCACATTCAATAATCATCTCTCCTACCTCTGTGAGCCTTGTGGAATGAATAACCCTTGCCTTTTTCTTAGGTCTCTCCTTTTCTATCTCCTTCATCATTTCTTCCCAATTAAGAGGCTATGGTGGAGTTATCCTACTTCTTCTTAGGATCTAGATTTAACCATGTAGGAGCACTAGGAGTGTTAGCCATCATTGTTGAGGAAGAGGCAACAATGGTAGAAGATAGTGGCTGCAATAAAGTAGCTTTAGTTTGAGAATCAACCTCCTGCACATTTTTATGTTCCTTTTCTACATTCTCTTGTGCAACCCTCTCAGCCTCTTCTTTATCCTTCTGCTCCTAGAGCCTTTTATCTTCTCTACCTTTTTCAAATGTTCTTCCTCTAACCTCTTTTCTTCAAGAAATTTATCTCTCTCTCTCCAAGTCTTTAAGCTTGTCCCATGCTTCCTTTTCCTTTTTCTGTTTCTTAGCAAGCTCTTCAACATCCCTTTTCTTTTGCAAGCATTCTTCTTCTTCCCTTTTCTTATAGGCCTCTTCGACAATTTTAAATTTAGCCTCAAGGGCTTCCCTTTCTCTTCGTTGTCTAGCCTTCTCTTCTTCAAGATCATGGATATTTTGCAGAATTTCTAACTTGTCATTCTCCTCCTTTATTTTGAGCTCTTGCTCCTTTAGTTTTTTCTACTTGGCCAACTCATTAGCTTTATGCTTGGCCTCTAATTGTTGTTTCTGGAGTAATGCATCAACTTCTGCCTTTGCATCTGATTCTCTCTTAGCTTCTTCAAACAACTTCCATTGGTCCTCCTTTGTCAAAACATGCTTAATTCATACATCCTCAATTTCATCAAGAGGCATCTCCTCCAATGTCTCCTTATATGATAGAGTATCCTCAAATTCTATCTCTACATCATGGATTTCAACCTCAAGACCCTTTCCCTTCAAAGTTTCAGCTTCCTTATGGAGATTTCCCCTAGGAATTTCTCCACTTGGCTGCTCTGTAGGAGGGGGTTGAGCAAATGACTCACCTACAACTGTTGTTGAGGCCCTAGGTCCTATTGGAACTTCATCTTCTTGTGCTTCAAGTAGATCTTGAGCTATAACTTCAAGTTCAAATTCCTCTATATCAGGAGGGAAGAATTCCAAGGGTTCCTTGGGAGGCATTCTTCGTTTCATCCTCTTGTACCCTTGAGTGGTACCTACACCTTTCCTTTTCTTGGAAGTTTGACCCCTAGAATCCTTGGTTCTTAGCACGACCCATTGGATGCTTCTATCCAACACTGGCCTTGCTATCTGTTTAATATCTATAGTCTCCTCTGCACCCCAATCTACTAGATCCAAGTTCTTGGTACCTATATTTTGTATCTCGTATTGGGGATCCAAAACCACCCCATCATATGATAATGTTTCAGGAATTTCCACCTTGACCCCATACTCTACCATGAGTGGGATGGACAACCTTTCATAATTTCCTTTCCTTAAGTTATACTCATCCTGAAGATCACTACAAAAAGTCCTCCAATGGATTGAAGTGTTTATAAAAAATGGAAGCAATCAAAGCATTCATCTTCTTCTTTGGATCAAAGTGCTTCCTAGTAGTGTACACACCCAACTTTAGGTGCATCAATTCATCACAAACAACCTTGGCTCCCACAAGGTGTGGACAACTATATTCACCCAACTTCATGGGGAAATTATGACAACTGGGCTTATGCTTTATACCAAATTTAGAATTAGCCCCCAAAGCTTGATAAACGAACTCCCTTAAAACAATCCTATTGTTGCAACATCTAGGGAGTAGGTGAGGGTGACCATCAAATCCGGCCAATCTGAAATAAGTAAACTTGGGGTATTGGATAAACCAATATCCCCACTCTGTGATGAATGCCATGGCCTCCTGGCTACATCTATATCATGCATCTCTCGTAAGCTAGTCAATAATGACATATAAAAATGCATCATTAACCCTTCTATAATGCAGTTCAAAAGTCTGCAAGGTGAGATGATCATAATTATTCCACACCTTATTTCATCCATCAGCTTCTCCCAAAATCCCCATTGTTTAAACCTAGAAAAATGCCTCTTCTAGCTGTTGCATAAATGACATAAGAGGTCATGAAGAAACTCTTGGTTTCTCTCACTCTAATCATTTGGTTGTGCATGCTTTTAGACACAATCATGAGCTAATCAAATTGTTTCCTGGAATCCAGGATTGTCTAAATGAATGGAAACATCCATTCTTTAAAGTGAAGAGCATCCTATTTCCCAAACACTCTGGATAGAATCATTATAATGTCCCCAATCTCCTTGTAGAATTCTGCCCTTTTAGGCTTATTTGGAAGCTTAACTAGAGAATTTTTCTCAGTTCTCATCCATTTCTTATTCAAATGAGTTTTGTTGGCTTCCTTATGATTACTATATATTTTCAAGGCCTCCACCTCATTGAGTTTCCTAGGTGTAATACCCCTCCATTTTGTCCTTTTCATCGATCAGTGTTATGCTCTATTATGTTGTACTTTATGTTTGTGCCTTGACTGTGGCACTCGGCTTTTATTTGATCGCTATCTATAAAGCGATGTTAATGTTATCTTTTGATGTGATGGTATTTTAATATGATGTTATCTTTAGGTCATGTTTTGAATTAACATAAATAGATATTCGAATTAATGATGTTTATGCTTTGGATTATATTAGTATGTTAGATTTTTCAGTTAGTTACACTATATTAGTGAAGGGGATGACATCGCATCACTCGCTTGTGAGCACCCTACGATTCTGAGATTTCCTCTTCACGGTGTGCCTTATTTATGACATATTATTGCATGTGGATATACTCTTTGTTCGCAAGTTGACAGGTACAGGACATCGGCTCCACCTGGTTTCACAGGGTGGAGCGTGTCCATTGCCCAACGGTATTCGATTGGGAGATAGTAGCTAGGTTTTCCATGCCAAGTCGTCACCCTAGTCTTAGTGTGTCGTGTGGTGTTAGTCAAGTTATGTTTCTTTTATGATTGATCATCTTGCCTGGATTTTATTTAATTGCAAGTTAAAAAGGGTAATTAAATGGCTTAATATATTTAAGTTGTGGATTAATTTGTTCTGAGTTTATGTTGAAATGTAATTTATTTTATTATTAATTTAATTTAATCAATAAATAATTTAATCGTTGATTAAATCTATTTATTAATTAATTAAATTTATGGTGTTGAAAGAATTTAATTTATTATGTTGAAGTTATTGTTATATTTGTTGAAATTGAAAATAAAGAAAATGCATAAAAGTCAATTTAGAAAATTTGAATTCAAAAATTGAAAAAATTAGATATTTTCTACTTTTTGTTTTCTGAAATTGATGAGGGTGGTTGTAGGAATTTTAGGGTTTTTTCCTTATGATTGAATTTTTCTTCCCAAGTTTCATGTTCTTGAGTTTTTGGAAAAAGATTGAATTGGAGAGAGGAAGAATTTTTCAATTTTGTGGGTTTTGGATTTAAGTTATGAAAATTTGTGGAGTTGAAGTTGGAAGCAAGGTTGGAAGTTGAGCACCATTTTGGATCTTCTCAACTAAAAAAAAACCAAGTTCATTCTTTCTAAATTTGATTGTTTGAAAAAAGACAATGCATTTACATGTATTTTGTTGTTAAATATCATATTTGGAAAATTCAAGATCTGATCTATAATGGAAACTTCATGTTAAATTTTGTTTCAATTTTAAACCTTTGTTGGAAATAAATTTCTTTAAAGAAAAGTTGTGTTCTTGGCTGCAATTTATTGTATTTGGAAATTATTTGCTCAATTTGATTAGCAAATCTAGAATAGAGATAATTATATCTGTGCATATATATTTGTATATATACTAATACATGTATATATACATACATATATATTATTTATATTTTGATTCTGAGGAGGGGTTATGCTATTTAAATAATTTTAAAATACCCCAAGAAAGGGCACGGTTTTCCAAAACCCGCAGGCATTTTTTGAAGAGAAATAAAATAAAAAAAAATATGAAAAAAAAATGTAATAAAAAATTTATGTTGGGCCCCCAGCCGCCCCCATGGGAAGTGACATGGGGGATCCGCACCCAGAAACCCCCGCAGCCACGCGGACTGTGCAACCGCAACCACCCATAATGGTGGTCGGTTGTGCAGTGCACAGCTGCACCACCATTGGTGGTGGCCGACGCTGCTCGCGCTACCCGTGCCCACGCCTGCACCTTCCTCCTCTGCCTTCTGCCTAGCGCGGCCTGCAACCTCCGTTGGCACCGCCCACTGCAGATGCCCCCTGTGGGAACCGTCGTCGCCCTGTGGTAAATCTGTGCCCTGGTAAAAAAACGCGGCCAGTGAACAGTCGCCGCCCCAGCCCTAAACACGACACGCGGCCTGAGATCCGCATGGTCAGCCCTAATCGGCACACGGCCCGAGGGCAAAGCATCCCAAGTTTGCTGAATTTTTTTTTTAAATATATTTTAATATATAAATATTATATTATATAATATTAAATATTAATATATATTAATATTTAATGTTTTACTGTATAAGATTTAATATTATTATATATTTAGATTAAATGATTAAATAAATATATTTAAAAGATACATAGAAGGTTATTGAACAAATGATGTTATGACGCAATATGTTTGGGAAATTTAAAAATATTGTGTTATAATCAAACTATTGTTTTATTTTTTAAAATAATTTATTCAGAGTGAGTAGTGTATTTTTTTTACATGATACAAATATCAAGTTATGTTAAATTGTTTTGGAAATGAATATGTCAAGTAGACAAAACGTTTATTCATTTTAAAATGTTGTTTTTTGAATGATTGAAATAAGTGTTTGATTTATAAATATTGGAAACATTTAAAGGATGTAATTTTGATTTAAAATTATGCTTATGTCTGAAAGAGGCATTATTAAATTAGTGTTATTGAGGAAATAATCTACGAAATTTTATTAAAAGAATTGGATTTAGGAAATCTGAAGCAGGTTTAATTCTTGATTGATTGCCCCTTTAAATATGTTTTCTTTTGTTATCACCTTGGGGAAATTTGTTCAGTAGGGGTTTTCAGCTATGAGGGTTGTCATGTCATGTAGTCAACCTAGTTTCAATCCCTTGGGTAGTGCATGGTAAGTTATCAGTTCTTTTTCCCAGTTTCCACGAACGGGTGCATTTTGTGCCTCCTTGGTTTAGGAGCGGATTATGTGAATTATGTCTCCTTGTAAGGAGTGAGTTTTTTATTTTGTTACCTCCACTATCTGGATAGGGTGTTGACTTATGTCACCTCCTGAGAAAGGAGTGGTTGTGCTATCTTGTTTATTGCACTTTGTTACCCTTGGTGATTGGATGGTGTGTGTTGTCAAGTAGAAGAGTGGCTTCCATTTGGGGCCAGCGCCTGGAAGAGGTAAGATTGGGTAACCTTCGGAAGTAGTTAATCAAGTGATAATTAAATCAATGTACTTAGAGGTTAGGTGGTAATGCACACTAATCAAGATAAGTTCTAGCCTCACTCATATTTGCAAGTGCTTGTTTAGACTTGGGGTGAATGAGAAGGCCTAGAATGGTAAGGTTATCTATCTAGTCTTTACGACAGGTATTTGATCCTACATTAGTAAGTATGAGGTCCGATGATCGGTAGAGGCCACCAGGATAACCCATTATGGGGGTCGGAGCCTAGGAAGATCCGCAGTGGGTAACTCATGATGAGCTATGTGATGACACTCTGTCTAGGACAATAGTTGGTACTTGTTTATTGTGGGTATGGTTTCCATAACATACCTATTGTGACCATGATTGGTGTTTGATTATGTGTGTATGGTTCTCGTAACATACTTGATCTGATTTTTATCTGGAAGCAATATAACCATGTTGAGTTGTGTTTGTGATGCACTTGTGATGTATGTGTTTTGTACTTGTGTTATACTTGTGAGGTGTATGTGATTGGTTGTTTTCAGTTTGGTTCAATGATGATTTAGCCTGTGTCTAGAGGTGTTGGTCTTGGCTAGGATTCCTTGTTACTATCTCCTAACATGGGGGGTGGGCCTTTGGGTTCCACTTGGTTGGGTGGCGTGCACCTAAATCCGTTGGGCTTTCTTCATGTTCATGTGGACAAGAGTTCTAGTTGGAGAGCTCATTGGATTCAGTATTAGTTCTTGTTTTATTTCATTTCAGTTGATCTTGTATTATTTTACCCCTCATTTGATATCGAGGTGGAAGTTGTATTTATAAACTTATTTATTAGATTTGCCTCATTCAGGGAATGAGTGTTGTAACCTTATTGTTTAATGAATGGATTAATGAAATGGAAATTTATCTTTATGCTTGATGTAAATTATCTTATTTGGAATGTATGTGGTTAATTATTATCTTAATATTTGTCATGGTTTAAATTCATGTTTTTTTTTTAGGTTCTATATAACCTCTGTCTTGTAACCTTAGAGGTTGTTGGCATTAGTTATTGAACTTGTTTTAATTGTACTTAAACAAAACAAAAATTAGCCTGTTTAAGTAGTTGTTTGCAACTTCCTCTAGGGTTGCGTGGCAGGGTGTTACACTAGGATTATTTGGAATGGGCACATTGAACATGAACTGAAACATTTAAGGAGTTAGATCAATGATGAAATTTCCCTACAAATCCACAGACTATCTAGTAGCAATATTATAGGCTCCAATTGCTGTCATTATTAATTCAGGACATTGGATTGACAGAGGAAATATAGTAATATGAGCCAAGCCAGATTCAACTATTCTTTGGGTCCTCCCTATTACCTCTTCAACAAATTTTTTTTAGTACAATTCCTCACAATGTAACGGACCCAGGTTGGTAACAGTTATGTCTTCCCAATCAGAATCCACTTTACTAGCAGTGATGGCAAGAACCTAATGCTTATACCTCAAGGTATAAGGGAGTTGTACTCGCTTAACCTTTTTAGGCTTTGCTCCTAGTTTTGAAATCTCTGTAGGTTGACTCCTTTGAGAATCCTCACCTGATGCTCCTGACATCTTTTAATTTTTGCAACAAAACCCAATATTAGATCCACAAGAAGTATGAAAAACCAGGTCAGAGATCTCACCTTTCATATACACCGGAGGTGGCACCAAGTAGAAGACATCCCTAGAAATATTTTAAAGCACTACCATTGTCGGGACCAGAATGGACATTGAACTCATAAAAAAAACATATAGCGAGATCAAAGACAGAGTCAAAATGGTAATCGGGACTGGGATCTCATAATGAAAATCAAATTCGATACATACAGAAGTTCCAAATCCATATCTCGTTCCGCTTTCACTTCCGACAGAGTGAAAGATATTTTGATAATTTATAATTCATTGGAAGCGGGCTCGAAGAAGGATCTGGCATCCATTGCAAACAAAGGTTTGAGAACAAAACTAATCTTGGATCTGACTCCAGTTAAAATAAACATGACGTCATTAGAAATTTTGACTATAGAACAAATGACATTATGGCCCAAAAAAGAGGTCACTTGACAAGCCAAGGAGGCTTAAAATAATAATACTAAACCATCCCCCATATGACCAAGGGGAAACAAAAAAACTAGGGCACAATTTTAAAACTAACAAGGATTTGTAAAACTCTAGTTTATTAAAAAAATTGACTTAAACAATTAGGGCACAATTTAACCCTGCTCAAAATACATGAATTGACACACAAAAGGACCAGCAGGTAAAGTAATGAATTGAAGAACACCATAAAACCATGTAGTAGATGATCGAGACCCCAAAAACCAAGGGCACAATGGTACGAGCGCGAAGAAAATGCGAAAATGACCGTTGCAAAGAAAAAACAAATGAGAAAATGACAAACAGTAAACAAAATAAAAATAGAGGATGAACCAAAGACAAGGAAAACAAAGCAAAAAAAAAGAGAATAAAAGCAAAGAAAAACAACAAGGATTCAAACGAAAAGAGTCAAGAACCCTACGAAGAACGATAGACCAAAAAAATCACAATGAACAACAGAAAATAAAATGAAGAACATAAACCCTACCTCGAAACGCAATCCAAAAGGTTGGCTCTTGATACAAATCCTTGCGCAAAATACTTTGCTTCTGATTGAATGGTACTCCCAAATTCTCTTCCTTAATTTTGGTTCGATATTACTTGTTAAAAAATAATAATAACCAACGAGCTAGCCTTACTTAAGGTTAAAATCCAATTTCATACGTGTGAGGTACTTGTAATTAATGCCATTAATGTGGAAGATCATATGCAGAATCGCGACGGGAACAGGCACAAAAATATTGTGCGACCGAAGTAAAGTGAGACAACAACAAGAAAGGTGGGAGTGGAAGTGAAATAAGAACTAGGTTTGGAAATTGGGTTCAAGTGTCGAGTTTGGTTGTGGTTCCGGTTTTAGTTCCGCCAACGACAAAGTAAAGGAAAGAAATAACTAAAAAGAAAAAACCAAGATCAAAACAAGGTAAACAACATCGATCCCAAGTCCAAACAAACAAACCAAAAATATGAAGGTGGAGGCGGGATGGAAACAAGTTTGGAACTTTGTATAAATCCCAGACTTAATATCCATTCTCATTCCAGTTTTGGTAAAGGAAAATAAGACAAACCCAAGAGACCAACAAAGAGACAAGAGGCACCGGGATCAGAAAGGAGTCACAAAATGAAACTCAAAACAAGTTTTAGATCCAGATTCCATTTCGGTTCCAGTTTTGGCAAAACAAAAAGGAAAACAAAGCATTGGAAGAAAGAACAACTCCAAAACTTGTTGAAAAAAGACCAAAGGACAGAAAACAAAAGAGGGGGACCCATTTTGACCAAGGCAAAAGATGGGTTGGTTATGCAAGGCATAACAAAGTGTTCAATGGGATTGAGGAAATAGATTGAATAATATGTGGGATTGAAGAATAGATTGATCTATTAGGAAATAGATGGATCAGTCAGCCAATCAGAGTGAGCAATTGGGGGATCATAATTTTCTGAATCATGAAAGTGGTTGAAGATAATTAATTAATTGATTTAATTAATTAATCTTTTTGAGTTGAACGTGCAAATCAAGTTTGACTTTTACAAACAAAGGTGTATTTGTTTTATTTTATTTTTGATGTTGTTTTGAATAATTTATTTAATTATTCATGTTTAGGGGAAAGTGATTTAATTAAACTATTAAGTTTTAATAATTTAATTGATTTTGGGGAATAGGGTAAATTAGTGAGATAATTAAATAATTAATTTTATTTAATTAATTAGGAGGAATAAAGTTAGATTAGGACTATATTAAATAAATGTTATTTATTTAATTAGTCAAAATGATGAAACTGTGAATTAATTAAATAATGTCATATTATTCAATTAATAGAGGAAATTAGGGATTTTGATGTATTTGATGTGAAATGCAATGATATTAGGTGATAATGTTGTTGATGATAAGAAAATGTCATTCAGGATGTGTGATAAGTGTTAGGTCAATTTTACATGTCTACATTTTGCCCCTCTTTGAGACAAAGTAGTGATTACTTTGTTTCAAAGATTTCAATGTTAAGATCAAGATTTGAAAAAAATTATATGCCCCACTGTGCTTCGGCAATCAGCGGAATGATGGTAGGATGTTGGGCTGCCCCCTTGAGAGGTTGGGCAAAAAAATCACTTTTGAGGTCGGTCTCATGACGCTATTTCATTTTAGTTATGATGCATAGAGGATAAAAAATTAAGCCTATAGATCTCTTGATGATAGTTCAGATGTTCCCGAGGGGTCCTAATTTTAACCTAGGAGTGTTTCTTGCATAAAAAATTAGGGTTTTGAGGGTTAAAATAAGTAATGAGGGTGCAAATTATCTCATTTGCACTTTGAGCCTATAGAAAATTCTTGCCTCTAGATTTCTTATTTTGTCAATTTTTGAGGTGCTATGGCGAGGATTCGAGGAGCCCCATATCATGCGGATGTGATTCGTGAGTTTAGAAGACCTGTAGACATCAGTGCCCCGGTATGTACCCTTTTGATTCACATTTTTGACTTTCCGTGTTTGTGATATTAATGTTGAAGTCAAAGTTATCGATAGCATTAGGTTTATTAATTTTTTTCTTTTGCATCATTTTTAGCACTTTTGATGTTTATGAATGGTTTTATTTTGACATTTTTTCTTGCACCTTCTCAAAATGTTCACATTTGACATTATTTTGCATTTGTTTTCACCTTTTGTTTCAAAATTTCACTTTTGATATTTTTGCTTAATTTTGTACACTCTTGTTGAAAATTTGTGCTTTTGAAATACATTTTCGCTTCTGAAATTTTTGCATTTTCCTTTTTCTATCGCTGTTGACTAAACAATGTTTGCTTTTGCTTGTTTTTAGCGCTTTTAAAAGAAAGTTCATTGCTTTTGACAAAAAGATTTTCGGTTTTGCCATTTTTGGAATTTTAAGCCAATTTGCTCATCGTTGAGGTGTGTTTTTCATTTCATAGTAAATCCCTAACATCATGGGTTGAATGGTTGCAGGAAGTTCTTAATACACTCCATTGGAGGGAGTGACGATTGCATGATTTGTTCAATTTATCGCTAGTTTTCAAGAGCTAGAGTGAGATGTTTTAGATGTTGTTGGGTAGCGACATATTTGCTACATGCCTACCATCAGATGCCATAGAGGGATAATGACTACTCTTGTCAAGAGGTGGCACTCAAAGATCTCATATTTCCATTTACCTATTGGGGAGGCCACCATCACCCTATAGGATGTGTGGAGGATCCTTTGTATGCCTATTCATGTAAAGCTTGTTACATATTTCATTCGATAGGGTACATGTGCTATGCATCGAGTTCTTGGTGTGACAAATCTCCAGGTTCGAGAAGCAGAGTTAGAATTATCTGATTTTGTGGGAAGCATTGATCCTATTTCCTTGGTTCTTTGTGGTTTGGTTATGGGGCTCATCATTCTTGATAGGCGAGGCTGGCAGTTTCATGTTGGTTGGGGTGTGTGCATCGAGAAGATATATGAAGATAGTACTAGGTATGCATGGGGCCCATGTCTCCTCACACATTTGTACAAAGATATGCACAAGGTTCTGTATCATGGAGGGAGATCTATAACTATTGGTTTCTCTCTACTACATGTATGGGCATGGGATCACATCCTAGTTGCTCGAAATAATGGTATTTTGGATCAGACTTAGGGGGATTGATATTCTTATCGTTATGGAGATTTTCTTCACTATACCTGGCATAAACAACTTCCCTATTGGAGTTGTGTTTTATATGATATTCTAGGTTTTGTATGGAGGCCATATTTGGATTTTCAAGCATGTCCTGACAACTAGGAGCAATTAGTTTCTTGTAGATAGACTCGGTTTCTCATTGGTCGTATTTGTTCTCTACTCGAGAGATATCTACCCTATAGGATTTGTTGACAATTTGGTGAGTGATAGGGTTGTTCCCAGATGCTTATGAGGCTCATTTTGGTCAGACTACCAGAGAGGTCTGAGTATGGGGTCTACAGGTTGATCATGATGCTACTATGGCATATTTTAGATATCTTTCCCCATTCAGGTGGGGTTGGCCAGTGGGTTTAGCAAATCCTAGGACTATCCCTTATTTTGATTAGTGGTGGGCATAGTGGATTATGCTAAGATTTATGGATGTTACCAACATTCCCACAATAGGTAGAGTTGGCATTATTGGTCACTGAGGAAAGAGGAAGAAAATTTATATTAGTGTAGAGTATCTTGCCAAGGCCTAACAGGATGATGGACAAGGTGATCCAATGCAGCAGCATCAAGGACAAGCCTTGAGTCTGCCTCCTCCACCTAGAAACAAAGTAGTACAGCTAGCATATATGACATCCATGAGGGATGCAAAGGTAGTGTGACGATAGGTCGCAGAGGCTCAAGTTTTTACTATAACAATAGAGAGAGACTTCTTGAGGGCAAAGCGAGATAGTGAGAGAAGGTTATACCATGTTGCAGAGGTGTAGGTATGGGTGATTATGGTGGAGAGATACTCTTAGAGAATATCATGATTCCCTTTGTGCCAAGTGAAATCAATTGTTATAGAGGATGACATACTATCAGACTCTATGATTCCTTCACTCCTAGAGTTCAATGGCGACCACGGTTTGGAGAGCCTAGTACTACCACGGGTGCCACGTCAAGCGGGCACTCCATTAGATAGCCTGATCCATAGCCTTCTCCCCACCACAGTCAGGATCCTTAGAGGTCTCCTCCTTCATCCAAGTAGTGGAATTATTTTTCTTGATCATTATGATATTTATTGTGTAGAGAAGCCTATTATAGACATGAATTTTCATATATATTCTTTGGCCCAACTAAGGCCTTGTATATGTATTTTTTTGTATTATCCTATCACACATGTTTCATTGATGAAGTACTTGGCATTCTAATTTTTATGATGATATATATGAGATATGTACATGCTTCAATTTAGCTTCATTATGCGATGATTATGGATGATGTTGTATTATTTTACATGATTTTGTACTTTTCTAATATATTCATATGATTTTGATGGATGGATGATCGATATATGATTATGATATATGATATTTATATGATGTATATGGATTTTGATGTCTATATATGTGATGTATTATTTATGATGGATGTTGATTATACATGACACATGATGTTTTTATTGATTTTTTATCACCATGATATGCATTGATGATATTGTGGATGTAGGATGGATATTGAACTAATGATATTGTGATGCAAGATGGATCTATTAGTTAGAAGAAATGTTGGCTGAATAGAAATTTGATGTTGTTAGTTATCTAATGAGTATTGTTTTTGCTTCGCATGGAGACTTCATATTTTTAACAATCCTTTTTGATCTAGCAAATAGATATGATGCACTAGGGTATTAATAACCAAGGTGACTTTGTATCCATTGCATGGAATTTGAATCAACATATATAGAATATTATTGCTCATATCAGACATACAAAAACTTTGATTAAAATATATGGTTTGGTTGTGTTAAAAACTTTTTGGACCAATTACATAGAGAGGTATGAAATAACTAACATGGAATTGCTACAAGAATTGTCTCAAAAAAATTCCCACACACTCAATAAAGAGAGTATTTGTCATGGTAGTATCACAAAAACATCTTACAAACAACAAATTGAAATGACACTCAATTGCCCCCATTCCTTCTTCTCTAAATCCTTATGGACATTATCAAGAGATCTTGGGAATGAGACAATAAAATAAATCATAAAGATAAGACTATAAAAAGATAAAACAATGTTGCAGTATCACTTGCCATCTCTATTTTGAGGTTTCAGGCTATTATCTAGTGTTGATCATGTCTATCGTAGGAATAGATCTATTAAGGCATATCTCAGGATGTTGTTGGTGAATTTTCAAAAGATAGGTAGTTAACAATTTTGTCATTGTTTTCGTTTGTCTGCAATCAAATCTTCGTGATTTTTTTGCTTGAAAGTTATAGCTTTTGGTGTTTTCTCTATGTGTTTGTCTGTTTTGTCAAAGAATGAGGATGATGATTCATTTATTACGGATGAAAATTTTATTTCGGATTGTGATGATGGAGGTAGGAATTTTTAATATTATGAGTTTTATGATGTTGTTTTTGTTGTTTTCAGGGGACTAACCGAGGGCCTTGGGGGCTCATCAAAGATAAGATTTTCTTATGTTGTACGTGCAAAGGCTCATAGTTCACTTGGTTTGATAAAAACTTGTTTTTGATATTTTGATGTTTTGTGAATGTTTTTTAATTTTTGAATATTTTTGACTAAGTTGAAATAAAGCATGATAGACACCTAAGTGGACTGACCTAATGCCTCAGGGGCTGATAAGACTTGCCTATGTTGTACACACAAAGACCATGTAGTTCGACCAGTGTTGACTCAAAAGCATAACAGTTTTTTGGATTCAAACAACGTTGATAATTTGGATTGATTTTTCACTTCCTTTTCTAGAGGATATGTTGCGGAGAATCTACTTGAAGTAGTCGTGAGGTTCAAGAAAATGTTGATATCCTAGAATTGTTTGAGTGAAGGAATAATCCAAAACTGTTGTTTTGATTTTTTTCTTTTCTAGATGTTTTTGATTTTGTTGTTTTTTAGATGTTTTTTATTTATTTTTTTATCACGATAGAATGCACACGGATCTAATTCATGACCCGATTTAGGAAGTTTTTCTCAATTCAAGACTAGACTACCTTCTCTAGGAGATAGGCATTGATGGTGCAACAAGGTTCAATACTCAAGTAGTTACCAAGCCATGGTTGGATACATGTTTTATTATGGTACAAATGGGTGGATGCTTCAGATGGTGTTTGATGGATAACGACACAAGTCTTATTCAAAAATAGTGCCTATTTGCTATGTTTTCACTAAGGTGCCTATTATAGGAGTGCCATAAAGTGGTTTTCACTAAAAGAACATTTTATTTCTCTTTTATTTCTTTCTTTTTGAATTTTTTAATTTTTACCCTTTTTCTTGGGGTATTATGACATGTTTCAATTACAGAACTTCTTGAGGTGGCTACTATTCATCATTTCAGCTAAAGGTTCTCCTTCAGGAGTAGCCAATTGATAAGCCCCAAAATTGTAGCTTGCTATGATAATGAATGGGCCTAACCATTTGGGTTCAAATTTAGCTTTACCATCTTGATTCAGTTGTACCTTCTGATTCTCTTTGAGTACCAAGTCACCGACCTAAATTTTTTTGTCCTTGATCCTTTTATCATAGCTTCATTTGAGTTGATTCTAATTAACCTAAAGATGGTTTAATGCGGTCAAATTCCTTTTTTCTAGGAGTTCCAATTCATTTAATATGGATACTCGATAATCTGCATTGTTGACCAAGCCTTTGAGTGATATTCACAATTAGGGGATTTTGATTTCAATAGATAAGACAACTTCTAATCCGTAGACCAAAGAGAAAGGTGGGGCACCTATAGGTGATTGAATACTAGTTCGATAAGCCCATAGGGTTGGGTTCAAATGCAAATTCCAATCATAGTTGGTGTCATTAACTATCTTCTTTAGTATTTTTAGGATGGTTTTATTAGACTCTTCAACCTGACCATTTCCTTAGGGGTAGTAGGGCATGGAGAATCTATGTTGGATAGAGAACTTGGAACAAATTTCTTGGACATCTTGATTTTTGAATGGGGTTCCATTTTCCATTATGATGGTTTGAGGATTTTCATACCTACAAATCATATCATTCAAGATGAACTTGGATATCTATTTTCAGTGATGTAGGTCAATGAAATTGTTTCTATCCATTTGGTGAAATATTATATTGCGGTAATAATAAACTTATGCTTGTTAGAGGAAGTAGGAGAGATCTTACCTACCGAGTCTAATCCCCATTACAAAAAAGGCCATGGTGTTGTGATAGGTCTCAACTCCTATGTTGGTGTGTGAATAAGGTCATTGTGTTGCTGGCATTCATGACATTTTCTAGAATATTGAATACACTCTTGTTCCATGGAGGGCCAATAGTACCCTATTCTCAGTAGTTTTTGTACTAGATTAGGTCCACTAGAGTGGGACCCACAAATTCCTTTATGTACCTCTTGTAAGGTAGTTTTTGCTTCTTCTACATTAAGACATTAGAGTAACATGCCCTCTAAAATTTGACAATATAAAGTATCTCCTAGGATCATGAACAGGGAAGTCCTATGGGTAAAGGTCTTCTTTTGGGTTATTGTCAAGTCAAGTGGTATGATACCATGTTGGATGTAATCAAATTTTTCTTGGTACCATGGTGAATTAGGACCAACAACAACACACACTAGTTCTAATTCTGGCATATAGAATGTCGGCATGAGAAATTTCTCCACAAGGAATTCATAGTTAGGAATGTTTTGTGAAATATCGAGAAGCAAACCTATTGTTGTCATGGCATTGGTTTCTATATTGTTGATCCTAGGAATTTGTTCAAATTTTATGCTGACAAAATATTCCTTGAAGCTATCCACCATCCTTTTATATAGTATTATCTTGTCATCTTTTGTTTGATACTCATCATTCACTTGTTTGATCACTAGTTGAGAGAGCCTGAAGACCTATAATTATTTTATCCTCTATCCAATAGCCATCTTGAGTCCTATGATTAGAGCTTCATACTCTTAGATATTATTTATGTAGGTGAAGGAAATTTTGTATGCATTAGGTATACTATCTTCCTTTGGTGTGATAAATTGGATACCTTCTCCAGAGCCATGTTGAGTCTAGGACCTGTCAAAGTATAATGTCCAATGGATTGTCTATTTTGTAAGAAATATACTTTCATCTAGGAATTCTATTGTGAGAGGTTGGTGATCTTCCATTGGTTCCTTTGTTAGCTAATCTATTATTATATATCCTTTGATGTCTTTTTTATCTACATATTCTACGTTGAACTCACTCAAAATCATTACCCATTTAGTAATTATTCTTGTTAGAGTTTCTTTTGCTAATAGGTACTTTAGTGGATCTACTTTGAAATAAAATTTATTTGTATGTTTAAGATATAGTGTCTCAGCTTCTGTGTCACAAATACGATAGAGAGACATGCTCTTTCTATGGGGGAGTAGTTTAACTCGTATCCCACCAGTGTTTGGCTGATGTAGTAGACCGCTCTTTCTTTGTTATTATCATCTAGTTGTGCTAGGAGAGCTTGTAACGTTGCTTGTGTGATCAGTAAATTAAATTTTAGGATTAAAGATATTAAATAAATTAAACTAAAACCCTAATCAACTATCAAGAACAATGAAATCATAAAAACGTAAAACAAATGGAATAATATCACTCAATCCTTCATGCATTTGTTGAATTATCTCCATAGCTCTTCTACATTTCACTTTATGTGATGATGGCCCTAGGATTTTAATCTGCAATAAAAAGCCTAAGACTATAATAGCAAAACTTAGAAGAAAATTAGTATCACAATAACACAATAACATTTTAACTCTGGAGGATCAAAATGATAGATTGCAACACTATTTATAGAGTGCTAGATGGAAAATGGACGGTCGAGATTAGAATTTTTTTATTTTCGATCAATGGATGAAATTAAATGAGATGAGATAAGATAAGATTGAGAGTGAAGAAGAAAGAGGAAATTGAATGATTTTTTGACAAAATCAGTTAGTTCAGAGAGGAAAGAAAACATAATAGAAAAATTATTTAATTAGAAGAGGAAAGAAAGCATAATTAAATAATAAAAAAATTATTTAATTAGAAGAGGAAAGAAAGCATAAGTAAATAATAGAAGCATTATTTAATTAGAAGAGGAAAGAAAGTGAGTTATCTTTTTTTCATTTAATTCAAAAAGCGAGGAAAAAGATAAGTTATTTAATTAAATAAAAATTTAATTAATTTGTGTCAGAAAAAGTTTAAAATGAATAATTAACATAATTATTTAATTATAGTGGAGAATGAAAAATAATTAAATAGATATATATTTATTCAATTATAGAAATTAGAGATACTAGTAATGCAATTAAATAAATGTAATTTATTTAATTAATCAACAGTAATGGAGAAAATAATTAAATTAATTAATTAAATAATTAAAAATTATTTAATTAATAGTAGAAGTATTACCCTTGATAATGGAAAAATGGTGTTAGTAAGCCTTGGACATTTTTTAGTTTCTACATTTACCCCTCTTTGATATAATTCAGTTTACTGTGTTGTGTCAAAGAAAAAGATATACCCCAGTGAAAGTAGGATGAGGAAGGATGATGAAGAGGTGGAGGTATTCCCCCTCAAAAGGATAGGCAGGTTCAAATAATGTGAGTGTGCTCTCAAAATGGATGAGAAGAGTAGAAGATGAAGGAGAAAAAGATAGAGGAAAATAGATAAAGATGATGAAGATGCAAAATACAGGAAATTTTAGAGCAGAAAAGATGAATGTTAGCACATAAAAGATATGCAATTTATGGATAAGAATACTAGAGGATGAAAGCTAGAAGGAATGTTAGTGCAAAAAATATGGTGTGAACATAGAAGACATGGATGTTAGCATAGAAGACATGGGTGTTGAGATAGTGCTAGTTGAGATAATTTGCAGATATATATTTTGATATGCAAGGCTTTGCATTTAATCATCATTGGGTGGTAAAATATGAAAAATGGACAACAAAAACCATGGTATGACATAGACCAAGGTGTGAAAGGTCATCCATCTATAAAACAGATTGTCACAAACAAGCAATGTCCTAACTCATACCCAGGGTCATGTTCCCTTGGTCTTTTTGTCAAGACAAACTGCATACAACAATCAAATAAAAGAAGAGTCATGAGACATCATCGCTCCTATAAATCCTTCATGGGAAATCCTCAAGGTGGCTAGTAACATGACCAAAGTAAATCCAAAAGATAAGACAAAATAGACCAACAAGATCAATTTTCATTTAGATTTTTTTCCAATAAGTGTTTTCCACTGTGTTAAGGGACAAAATGAGTAATGGGTGGATCGTTTTGCAAGACCTAGTTTTAGGAAAAGAAACATGTCATATAAGATGTCAAGTATGGTTTCAATCATGTAACTACCTATATAAGGAAAATGAGAAGTGACAAGGTCTCGTTTCAGGAAGGATACATCTTGTATAAGACCATTTTTTTTTTCAATTTTGACTGGTTTGATTGATTTGACAAATGACTGAATTGACTTGGACACTTGTTGGATTGTGTGTCTTGTTGATTCATTATTTATGTTTGAAGTTCAGATGATGATTTTGCGTCTGAGTTGATAGTGTACAAATTATTTTGATTGGCCCAATGAACCCTAAAAGACTGGCCTAGTTGGCCTCGGGGGCTCATCAACAGATGGCCTTGCCTATGTAGCAATGTGTAGAGACCTCATAGTTCGACATGACCCTTGACTTTGTTTCAATGAAAAAGGACTAAATCATGATTTTATTTAACACCTAAATGATTGACCTAATTCCTTGAGGGCATATCAACAGATGGCCTTGCCTACGTCCAGTCTCAGAGGCAAAGTAGTTCGATAATGACAAAGAATGACATGACTGATTTTGACTATTTTTGGGATTTTTAAAGATATCTAAATGTTTTTGGGTTTTGACATGTTTTGGCTTTTTTTATTTTGAATTTTTAATGATTTTTTTTTCTTTTTTTTGCACATGTTTTTATTTTTTTGGATTTTGAATTTTTGTGATTTTTTTTTCCTTTTTTTGTGCATGTTTTGATTTTTTTTGTCTTTTTGATGTGTTGATTTTTTTTGTATTTTTGAAATGTTTTGACCTCTAATGAAAAGTGTAGAATCCAATGAAGCTAGGTGCTAGGAAATTTCCCCAATTGGGTATAGAAGTGAAAAATGCATGTGAATGATGTCTAAAATAAAGCGAGCAATCATACATAAGAATCCAAGGACAAACATGATCTTTCCCCTAGTCAAGTTGAAAACCAATTGACAGGTGACGATGATGATGACAACGTTGTTTGACATGGGAAGGAAACATCCCAAAACAATGTGAGGATGAGGATAATGTGACTAAAGGATCAAATTTTTCAGAAAGGCTAGTAACAAAGTCAAGGAATGTTTTGGGTGATGTGTGAGGTTGCATGGAAAGATTGTATGCATTAGTATTGTTGCATTTGGAATGACTTCTTTTCAGGATTGAATGGGATGATGGAGGGATATTGGATAAAAGGATTAGAATCCTTAAACCAATGACAAGGGAAAAGAAACTTGTCTAGAAATAGGTATGGATTGATTTTGGTAAAGGATAGGAGACATGAGGATTATTAGATGGTAGAATTAGTATATGATCTCCAAGAACTATGTCGCATATGAATAATTTATTTTTTCTAAGGTATGGGTTTGGATAATTTTATGAAGGAAATGACATGATACTTCATGGATAGTGTATAACCAAAGGATAAACATGTCAAGAGTTTTCCCCAAAGCATGATTTATGTTTGTACCCCAATCCTTATCAAGATCAGAGTAGGTGGTAAAATGGATGGAAATGATATGGATTAAATGGTTAGATGTAATTTTCAAAAGAAATTTCATGTGAAGGGTATGGAAGATGAGACAACTTTCCCCAAATTTCAATGGTCCACATAGATAATTTCTTACACATGACACCTATTTTTTAGGTTTTCATCATGGTACTTATCCAAAGTGCCATAAGAATGGTTTTCACTATTGGATGAAATTTTTGTCTTTACTATGTTCTTGATTTTTTCAAAAAAGATTGGTGTCACCAAGACACCTTTTTGCTAGGTTTTCATCAAGGCAACAATTTTTTTTAATTTTTGATTTAATTTTTGTATTTTTTCAAGACTTTTTCTCATTTTTTGTATTTTTGTTTTTTATGGATGGCCTTGATGCTTTAGATGATCACTGATTATGTTGAATCCATTGACCGTTCTGATGTAGATACTGGCACCACGATATGCCAATAATGACCTTTATAAAGTAGCTGCCTTTTTAGGATCATAGCGCTTGCATACAACTGATTTATGTCATTGTGATTCTTGTTGATACTAGGGTTGGCCTTATCTGGATACACACATAGCGATAAAATGCCATGAGAGTCCTTATGATAAAGAGTTGTTGCCACAATGTGATAGATTCATGAGGTATCATGTCTTTTGGAATGATGGATGATGGTAGATATGGAAGGATTGTTTGGAAGTTTGGGTGAATCACTTTTTATTTTCCAAACTTGGGATGTTGGATGGTAGAGTTTAGAATTTTGATTGGGCTAGCGTTTGGAACCAACACTTTTAGATTCCTTGCTTGATGACCATTTTGAAGGAGGTGGAAATTTATTATATGTGGGAGTCCTCTTTTCTTGGTGCTCCACATTTTGATTGAATTTTACATTTGAACTATTTTCTTTTCTTGATCCATTTTTCTTTGGGATCCATTTTAACTTCATTTGTCCACTTGGATTTTTGTTTGATTCAATGGCCTTTGATTTTTGACTTTCAACTTTGGATTTGATATAATTTTCTTTTTGTTGGTTCTAAATGGAAGGTTTATTTATATTGGAATGATGGTTTATGGTGTGGACGGAAGGAGTGTTGATAGTAACCTTATGGTAAGAACTACTCATGGCCCCCATTTTGATGTTTGTATCAGATAAAGTTACCCCCAATATTGATCAGGTACCACTAACATCATTAGATTTGATGATTGAAGAATATCCAAGACCTTGATGTCTAGAATTTTCTTGAAACTATACTGGTTATAGAATTCCTTTCTCATGTAGGCCTAGTCCTTTTCCTTGATATTGCATGCTTTGACATATTTTGTTTGTGATGGGGTATTTTTTTTAATTCTAGAAGTGAGATGCGACCCCATCATTGTGTGTGTGGAGATCATTACTCAATATTTTCTCATCTGTAAGAAAGCCTTCTCTGAGAAAGATAGATGATCCTAGTTGATAAGATGTCGTAGCTTCATTGGCATGTTGGATATATTTTGGATTGATATCTTTCATCTGATTTTGTGAAACAACATATTTAGGTGATTCTATTGGTGTTTCCAAGTCGATGTTGAAACCTTCCATATGGTCATTATCATAGAGTCCAGTGAATTCAGCTATCGCTTGATCATTTGCAAATATGTCTAGAGTAGGAAACTCTTGTTCTAGAGGAAGATCATCTATGTGTCCCATGGAGGCAAGTATCTCATTTTGGAAAATGGATGTGTTTGGTACTTGGATAAGATCAACTTCAAATGTTTGATCATGAATGGCATAAAGGTCAATGAGGGGATCATTTTGGATTTCCTGTTCAATGGTAGTGTCTTTGTCAAAGATGGGTTTGTCTTAGATGACATGATTGGGAATTGGATCTTGATCAAGGATAGGTTTATTTTGTATGACATGATTATCTAGAAGGACTTCTTGAATGGACCTAAGGATGGGGTCATGGGATGGACTACTTTAATCTTGACATGAAGGTGAAGTTATGATGTCATGCCTTGGGTTTTCCTCTTGACATATATCCTCAAGTGTAGGTAATGGAATGCAACTTTGGACAAGGATATGATTTTCATGAATAAATGTATTTTCATGACTAAATGGAGCTTGGGGTGGAGTGAATAGGAATGGATTAGTGAATGAAGGAATGCAAGAGGATGTGGAGAATTGGAATGGAGAAGTGAATGATGGACTAGAATAGGATGTAGCAACTTGGAATGGACTAGCGGAAGGTTGGCTTCCCTTGTCAAGGTTAGGATAAGGGTGATAAGTGGACATTGGTTGTGGAGTAATGGAATGGATTGTGCTAAGGGACTTGATAATGAGGGTAGATGGATGGAGGAATAGTGTTTGTGAGTTATTGGTAAGTAGGGTATGTGGGTATTTGACCATGAGTTGAGGTTGATTGGTGTTTGGATTGGATGAATTGTCTTTTGAAGTCTATGGCTTGTTGGGCTTGACCATTGCAGATTAATTAGTATTCAATTTGACTAGCAAGCATATCAAGGTGAAAGCAAGACATGGTGGTGGATGGTAATGTAACTATGATGCAAATGTGATGTTATGAAGAAAGGTGGAGTATGACTAAAGTATGTGATATGATGTTTAAGGTATGAAAATTCAAAGGTATGCAACCTAAGCTATGTTTTCTGTATTTTGAATATATAGGGATGCCTAATAATGATACCTAGATTAAGATTCAAGGTGATGATAGTCTATGACTAAGGTATGAAAAGTGTGGAATGAAGGGATGGAATAGTATGACCTAGTATGAAGGGTAAAACCTCTGGAAAACCTAAGTATGATTGCTAAACAAACTCAAATAGGTATAGAAACTAATCTAATTATCAATTACCTTGGGTAAAGTAAAGACTAATAAGATGTGTTGACAAGGTGGTCTCAAGCTAGACTGATGAGTTGAGTAACAAACCTAAATGACAAGGACTAGGATGACTGTTGTTTGAAAGATAAAGTCAAGAGAATATAGATTTGAATCTATAGTCTAGTCTAAGTTTGATGAGATTTCTAACCTAAGATGTAAAATAGGTTAATGCAAGCTAAAAGATGACCTATAAAACCCCGCCATGCAAACTCCATAAGACACAACTACTAGCAATACCAAAACAATTTTAAAAAAAAAACTAAAACATTAAACATAAATATTTAATTAATCAACATAAATATATCATATAACATCAACCTAGTCCCATGGGTAACATGGTACGCTACTCAAAATGAACCCCAAACCAACTACAACGTTAAACAATACCAAAATAGATAAATGATAGAAGCATGAATAACAAATGACATAAATCATACATCCAAACATGACTAAGATAATTAAGGAAATACAAGAATATCATTATTATTAAATTTCATCATGATCCAAGTTCATAATACATTCGTGGAACATATTTCCACAGATACAACACAATAAGAACCAATATTACATTACAAAGTTGCTTCCCTTATAATAATGGGAAGTGTACATCATAATCGAGAAGAATATAATAAAGAAGAATTGAATACATAAAAAGGTAAAGTCTTCCTCTGAGTGGAGCTCTGAGATCACTGCAATTGGTACATCTCCACAACAAAATGAACATCGGTGGGGAACCCAATGGGTGTGTAGCATGTTCCACCCGACCATGTGAACTCAAAGGAACAACCCCCATGCTAGGAGATGACAAGAGGACCCTCACCCAACAAGGTAAAACATAAAGGACTAACACCACACAACACAAAACCACATAAAAACATAAACAACAATAACAATAATACTCCAAAGGCAACAAGAACAAGGGAAGACAACGGGCACAGTGGGAGAGAGTCATCGCATGGCCTTACATGGATTCACCAGGCTACCTAGCATTAGGAATTGCCTCCATCTATTTGGATTAACCAAGCTACCTAACACTAGGAACCGCCTCCATCAATGGTTAACCAGGCATCCTATCTCAAGTTGTCACCCCATAGGGTGACTCATGCGGAGCCACTTACCTTTTGTGGAGACAAGGTAGTGATATTACAACCAGGCCTTCCCACCCATCCTTAGCCTATGAGAGCACTAAGGGTAGGGGTGAGGTGCACATTTTAGTCTTGTTATGGGGTAAGTGCACCAAGATGGTTCCCAAAAAGGGGATTTAAGTGGACAACTTTTTTCTGAAATCAGGAAATACTAACCTTGGACGTGAAATTGAGGAAACTTAGACTCAAAATTTTGAGATGGAACAAAAAGAAGGATTCAAGTGCTCTGAGTCTACTTTCTAAACTCTTAATTTATTTTGAAACTAGTTGAGATTAAGGGGTTCAAATGAGGGACGTACACAAATTGGTGTTCTTTTTGTTAGAAAAACATAACATAGCAACTCTTGTACGACCCTCGTACGGTGAACTTTTTTTTAGTATTTTTAAAATCGCAACAGTCAGAAGTTAGCTAATAGTATGTAGTTGGTGCATGATTTTTCTGATAATTTTTTAATGAATATTTGATTTTTTACTAATTTGCGAAGTGGACATATCCTAAAAATAGAATTTTGGCCATGCTACCCCTACAAATTTTGGAAACTTATTGATTTGTTTTTTTTTTTGTTTTTTTATTTTGTAGAATGGAGTCTAGTTTCTAAAAATGTAATTTATTTGAAAAATTGATGAACAGTTAATTTATAACGAAAAAAATACCAAACACTTCTTTTTGGAAAAAACAAGACATACAAATAAAATAAATTATGGATGAAAGACTTAACATTTTTAGGAAGTGAAAAAATTGCATCGTTGGATAGCTAAGAGATAACCCAACATTACCCATGTGCTTGATATTTTCGATATTGAACCATGTGCAATCCTGACGGTGAGCACGAACTCGATTAGGAGAAATATGGTGGATTTTTTAAAAACACGTCTCTGGTCGTTGGGAATGCCCTCCAAGCCTTTGGGTTGGTATTCCAAGACAAATACCAAGCTTAAAGTTCGAGAATTCCCAAAGCAAGATATAACGCGAGCGCGTTATAATACGCTCATGTTATATCTCACTTTTGATATGGTTTTTGCTTATGCGGGGAACATGCCTACTAGCACATAACATGAGTGTGTTATAACACACTCACCTTATGTCTTACTTTATGTTAAATTATAATATATTAATGTATGATGATATATTTTTATGTACATGTATGTATGTATGCTTATATGGATGTAAGATTATATGTACATATGTATTATGCTTGTATGTATGCATTTATGTATGTTTTTAGACAAAGGGAGAATTTAGAGAGAGTCTAGACAGATGGAGAGGGGGTCGAAGTGAGAGTTTAAGAGAGAGGGAGTGGGAGAGAAGGGGTTGGATTGAAGGGGACTTAGCTAGGTAGGGTGGGAGGGATAGAGGGGGGGTGGGAGAGAGATAATTGAGGCAGAGGGAGAGAGAGAGAGAGAGACAAAGAGAAAGAGAGAGTTATGTAGGCAGGGTGTGAAAGGGAGAGACTTGAGAGTGTGAGAGGGAGAGACTTGAGAGTGTGAGGGAGGTGAGAGGGAGAGACTTGAGAGATAGGTAGTGAGAGGGAGTGTGAGAGAGGAGGAGTGGGAGAGAGAGGGAGTTTGAGTGAGAGACCTAAGAGGGGGAGAGGGTGTGGGAGGGAGTGACCTGATAGAGGTAGAGAAAGATGGGGGTGGAGTGAGGGACTTATCTAGGTAGGGTGGGAGGGATAGATAGAGAGAGG
>CM021108.1:338996378-339100389 GCA_007115665.2 Sequoiadendron giganteum | reverse complement strand
AAGGGTTGAGGGTTGAGGGTTCGAGGATTAAGAGAGTATAGGGGTAGAGGGATTAAGGTTGAAGGGTTGAGGGTTGAGGGATTAAGAGGGTATAGGGATTGAGGGATTAGGGTTTAAGGGTTGAGGGTAAAGGGATTATGGTTTGAGGGTTGAGGGATTATTTAGGGTATAGGGGTTGAGGGATTAGGGTTTAAGGGTTGAGGGATTAAGAGGGTATAGGGGTTGTGGGATTAGGGTTTAAGGGTTGAGGGTTGAGGATTGAGGGATTAGGGTTTAAGGGTTGAGGGCTGAGGGTCGAGGGATTAGGGATCTCCCACTCTTCCCCCTCTCTCCCTCCCACTCTCTCTTTCTCCCACTCTCCCCTTCTCCCTCCCTCTCTATCTCCCACTCTCTCCCTCCCACTCTCTCTTTATCCCACTCTCAAAAATATACTAAGAAAATCAAATTTCACATAACGCGAGCACGTTATAACCCAAGCGCATTTTTGACTCCACTAAAATAGTAAAAAACTCTATATACCCGTGATTTGAAGGCCCATAGTCTGCATATTCCCCTAGTTCTATGTGTGCTCCGACAAAAAATAGCTTTTTCATGATGTTGTGAAGTGTGCAAGCATCTTTTTCACATTCCATCACCTTTTCCATGATCTTTTTACCACCATTGCATGAAATAACAGAGTTTCCATGTTGAAAGACTTATAATATCAATTGAAGTTTGAATTCCATTGAAAACTGATATACAATTGAAGTGTGGAAGGGAACAAGCTTTTAAACAAATCAAATTGTTGTGGAGTTTGAAGATAGAAGAAGCTAAGGCTACATAATTGGGTTGAACTCCTCCATTTGAATCTCTAGTTTTTAAGGTATGTGAAGTCTTTACACGTTTTCTTTCATTCTATTATGGCTTGCTTTCATTTTTGTTTGTCATTATAACCTTAGGTTGTCAATGCACATTTTAAATTTCCATTATATACACAATTATATACACTTGCCAATTACCATTTTAATCTTGATGCAAAGCATCTACCAGGATCCACAAATCATCAAGGGTACTTCTAACCCTAACTTAAATTGAAGAAGATCAACAAAGAAACTCAATCATCTTTTCATCAAAACATTATAACTTGGTTTCAACTTTTTTTCAGACTAAAAAAAATAGATTAACTATCATAAAATTGATTGTAACATAGCATAAAGTTGATTAGAAACTCAAAACCATTCATGGAAATTCATCCTTTAAGACAACTCCAAGCCTCTCCCATTCCTCTGAAGGGTCCAAACACCTTCCAATACCTCTGCACAAACTGATGCAGTACAAAGGAATAAATCAATACCTTTCTTGACTATCTTGGCTATCTTTGAGTGGTTTTCTCGTGGCGGCGGATTTTCACTTGATGGAAAAAGCATCAAATGCAAGTAGTGCAAAGTTCCAAAGTGGTGCAACTTTTGTTCTGCAACTTGTGTAACCAAGTAGACTATTCCAACACATCTGACTAGGAATTTTTACGCTATGCATGGTCCTCTTTTGCACCGAAACACATGGAATCGCTCTGAGCTATGTTCCACCGGATCGATCCCTTAAGGGTCCAAAGTGCAAAATGGCTGCAAACTTCAACATGCTATTACTCGGATACCGTGACACTTAGAGACTTCTCGTCTAATCCTAAAAAAAGGCCTTGGGCCCCTCTAGAAAAAACTCTCTTGGTTTTGGCTATCTTGGAGTGGTTTTCTCATGGCGGCGGATTTTCACTTGATGGAAAAAGTGTCAAATTCAAGCAGTGCAAAGTTGCAAAGTGGTGCAACTTTCACTTTGCAACTCATGTGACCAAACTAACTGCTCCAATGCATCTGAATAGGTATTTTTATGCTAGGCATGGTCTTTTTTCACACTAAAACACGTGGAATCTCTCTGAGCTAAGTTCCACCGGATCGATCCCTTAAGGGTCCAAAGTGCAAAATGGTTGCAAACTTGAGCATGCTATTACTCAGATATGTGATACTTAGAAACTTCTCATCTAATCCTATAGAAAGGTGTTGGGCCCCTCTAGAAAAACCTCTCTTGGTTTTGGCTATCTTGGAGTGGTTTTCTCGTGGCGACAGATTTTCACTTGATGGAAAAAGCATCAAATGCAAGCAGTGCAAAGTTGCAAAGTGGTGCAACTTCCGTTCTACAACTTGTGTAACCAAGAATACTATTCCAAAACATCCGAATATGTATTTTTACGCTAGTCATGGTCCTCTTTTTCACCAAAACACATGGAATCGCTCTGAGCTATGTTCCACCGGATCGATCCCTTAAGGGTCCAAAGTGTAAAATAGCTGCAAACTTCAGCATGCTATTACTTGGATACCGTGACACTTAGAAACTTCTCGTCTAATCCTACAAAAAGGCATTGGACCCCTCTAGAAAAACCTCTCTCGGTTTTGGCTATCTTGGACTGGTTTTCTCGTGGCGGCGGATTCTCACTTGATGGAAAAAGTGTCAAATTCAAGTTGTACAAAGTTGCAAAGTGGTGCAACTTTCGCTCTGCAACTCGTGTGACCAAGTGGACTATTCCAACACGTCTAAATAGGTATTTTTACGCTGGACATGGTCTTTTTTCACACTGAAACACATGGAATCGCTCTGAGCTATGTTCCACCAGATCGATCCCTTAAGGGTCCAAAGTGCAAAATAGCTGCAAACTTCAGCATGTTATTACTTGGATACCGTGACACTTAGAAACTTCTCATCTAATTTGAGAGAAATATTTTGGACCCCTCTAGATAAACCTCTCTCGGTTTTGGCTATCTTGGAGTGGTTTTCTCGTGACCGTGGATTTTCACTTGATGGAAAAAGTGTCAAATTCAAGTTGTGCAAAGTTGCAAAGTGGTGCATCTTTCACTCTGCAACTTGTGTGACCAAGCAGACTATTCCAACACATCCAAATAGGTATTTTTATTCTAGGCATGGTCCTCTTTTGCACTGAAACATGTAGAATCGCTCCAAGCTATGTTCCACCCGATCGATCCCTTAAGGGTCCAAAGTGCAAAATGGCTGCAAACTTTAGCATGCTATTACTCAGATTTTGTGATGCTTAGAAACTTCTTATCTAATCCTATAGGATTTTATTGAGCCTTTCTACAAAAACCTCTCTTAGTTTTGGCTATCTCGGAGTGGTTTTCCAATGGTGGTGGATTTTCACTTGATGGAAAAAGCATCAAATGCAAGCAGTGCAAAGTTGCAAAGTGGTGCAAATTTCATTCTGCAACTTGTGTGACCAAGCAGACTATTCCAACACTTCCAAATAGGTATGTTTATGCTATTCATGGTCCTCTTTTGCACCGAAACATGTGGAATTGCTTCGAGCTATGTTTCACCAGATCGATCCCTTAGGTTGGAGGAGTCTTAAGTTGCAAATTTGTAAGTTGTTTAAAGCAACAAATTTGAAATGATATTGAATTGCCCACTTAGCATTCATTGCATCTCAGTGATGATCACAGAGGTGAGGCACTAGGCCTTCCTGGGAGGTCACCCATTCCAGTATACTCCAGATCAAGCGCTTAACCACAAAGTTTTTTCCCCAAGGTTAAGCCCACTTAGCTTGCAAACCCATTTGCAAAACCTTTAGCAAGTGTTGTGCCTTATGAAACATTCATTATAGAGCCCCTTTAGCTCATCAATTGATAAGTAGGAGGTATTTTCTACAATCTGTCAAATTGTGATATTGCTATCAGGATTCCATTGAGCAGTCATTTGTAGTATTAGATATAGCTCTAGCTTCTACAGTATTGCACATGATTGTAGATAGTTTCAAAGATGTAGATAACATCAATAGTTCACATTACTCAAGAAGGATGAACATCTTAAAGAAATTTGCGGAAATCAGGACAAGTAACCTTCTTGTGGACTTAGGGTTGCAATATTTGATCTACAACATATTCCACCATTTCTTGAGTAGGATCAAGAACACAGATAATGAAGGTGTGTTTGTAGCCATGAAATATTATGGTTCAAACTATCCAAGAGAGTGATAATTTATCTCGACCAACCATATCTATACCATGGTTTGTTTGGAAGCAAGGATGGGTTCTCTCTTCATCGACATATACATTATTCCTCGGTGTGTTCACACCAGTGTTACAAGACTAGGACTCGCCTTGGACTTCACAAGCCATTTTTTGACTTGGACTTGGGCTCGGAGCCCAGACTCGACAAATAGAAAAACCTAATAAATTCAAAGATTTGTAAGGATTTAAAACTTGTTTCATGCACCCTTTAATAAATAAACCTTAAAGACACAATAGCATCATCAAATAGAAATTACTATGATCCCATACACAAACATACATCAATCACATTAGTATAAGCACAAATTTTAGCTGAAGGAAATAACACATTTAGATATATAAATATTGTGATATTGCTATCAGGATTCAATCGTGTAGTTTTACAAGTCAAACTCATTGACCCACGATTCATCAGTAGTGGTTCATAAGGAGGAAGATAAATCTTCATACATTTCTTCTATCACAAATGAGATAAGTGCTTAGTTTCATAAAGGTCATGAGACAACCATTAATGGGGAGTGGATGCATGAAGAACTGATGGAGAATGATAATGGCTTCAGAGCTGCTATAAAGGAAAAAGAAAATCGTTTCAATGATGCAAGAGGTTTTTGGTTTCACTACCAAAATGAGCCTACGAAGAATGCATGTGAAACTCCTTTTGACCTTGAGGGTGTACTTACTCCATCTCAAGGATCATGCATTGGGGATGACATAGATTAATGCTAGGGCTAACCAATTAATAATTACAAACATGAATAAGTCAAACATGTACATGTCAATAAGGGAAGTACAAGTACTCAAAAACATGAAGCCTCAAAAAGTATACACACGAATACATAGTATACACAAATTAAAACAAAGTATATGCATGAAAACATGTAAGCCACAAAGTATACACTCGAATGCACGTAAGTCACAAAGTATACATGTAAGTTATAAAGTATACACTTGAATACACGTAACTCATATCTATTAAACCATCAATTTAGAATGCAAATATGGACAGGCATCGATAAAAGATATTTGTATTAATCAAATATCCATGTAGGCCTACATCAATATATGTCGATATAAGTATGAAATATATATACAAAATAGCCATATAGGCTTACGAGAATGCCATCTAGGCATACAATGTCAAATATGTCAAATAAAAAATATGTACAAAACTGCCATTCAGGCATACAACAAAGGACTCTAGAATCAAAAGTCATTGGTCTCCATGCGCAGGAAATAAAATCTTTCCCTTTCCTTTTCGCTCAGATGGCTATAGGTCTATCACTCATTTTTGCTGCACTCATGGAGTGCTCCTGCTACTCCTCCTAGGGTTTAGTTCATGGTGAAGTTTTAACTGTTACAATAAGAAGTAAAGACATGAATATATAGAAATTACATTATAAAAAATGATATATTTGACAAAATAATCACTTACAGCCATCTCATGATCTCTCTCCATGAGGGAAATATCCTCATGCCCATGCTCAGGCATGCTCAAGCCATGTATAAACCATACAAATAGACAAAAACTACGTGAATCAATAATGGTTTGATTTTTCACTAACTAACATCTATAACAATAAATGTAAATTAAAATTTACTAATTTTCCTCATACCTCTTCTATCAGAGCCATCGAGGATTGTATAGCAGATTTCACACCAATATCCATTGCCCTCGTCACATTCGGAGGTGTATCTTCTCGCAAAAACTGAAAATAAAACAACAAATTATTCAACGTAATCAATGATGTGCATGTATAAACTACACAAATCTATTAAGTACTTGATTCATTAGTTAAACTCTTTATTCTATTACCTGCATGAAGGTTTGAGTAAATCCATCGCCACTAGAAAGTGTTCCATCAAAACCTCCAATATTAGTTTGTTCAACATCCCAAATTGCATATTAAATTACCATTCGTAAAACAATGCCATTACTATGCAATAAACTTATAATTGTTTACTAGTTACATACCCTAGCGATAGGTGAACTACAAAAATAGGCTGGTGGGGGGCCGGTGTATCCAGTCTTAACACTATGACCCTGCAATTTTATTAAAATCATAAAAAAAATTTAGTTAATCTTGCATTTTAAAATCAAAATTTAATAAATTAAATTCAATGAACACATGCACTAACTTTTACCTAGCTATCAATGCCATATGCCTCATGCAAAATGTCAGCTTCCCTCTCCATCTCCATAGCTACAGATGGATCCTGCATACCAGTCTCTTGAGGGTAGGTGGGGTCATGTGAACAAGTAGCCCCGCAAGATTGACACACATGTGTTTGAAGGCCACCACTAGAAGACTCCCCTAGATGGCACTGTAGAATAGAGCTAGTATGATGGATGACACTCTGGGTCAAAGTGTTGATTGCTTGCAATGTCTCTACGTCAACACTTTCCTTCATGATGGAAGGCATAACAACATGCTCATAAGGTGGCCTAGCGAAAGCTCGTCTACCTTGCCGCGTAGGATCTGGTTGTGCACCAGGTCTATCCTGAGCTGACCCCCCACCTCTCCCCTGGAAATCCCTCATATCAAAATAATTTGGGATTTTGTTCAATATGAACTCACTATGTAGTTTCCTAAGGAAATATTGCAGGACCTCACAATTGTTGCACGGTGGGTAATCGAAGACCATGTACCACCTATCATAAAACCAGTCCTTCATCTGTTGGTGGTGGCACCAATTGATAGGAAACCTTTTCACATTGAGGGTAATATTTTGATTTGTGTGTGGGTCAGTGAATAATGAGCAAAAATCACCTTTTTTAATTTTTAAATCTTTCACATCCTTGTATGATATTTTATTTGTATAATAGTCCCTAGCCACCTGCCTCCTATCTTCCCATCCAGTTATTTGTTTGCTAATTGAATCTACGTTTGTTAACATATCTTTCAATGAATTTGCTAGGGTCATTCTTTTTGTCGTTGAACCATTTGGATCACTCAACCTATTGATCAAATCCTCAATTTGTTTTTTGTTGTTCTCAATTTCACTCATTAAATTTTGTTGAGCGCCAGGAGGGGGTTGAGTGATTGGTGGAGGAGGTTGATGTTGTGGTTGATTTTGATCTTGAGAATTTGGTTGGTCTTCCTGTTGAGGATTTTGAGGATGTGCAGGTTGATTTGCATCTCCTAAAAATTGAAACAAATAGATATCAAATTCAACCTAAAACTAACAAATTCAACCTAAAATTAACAAATTCCAAACAAAAACCATAGAATACTTACCTCTTACATCTCCTCCTCATCGTGGCGCCATCGTTGTGAAGAAATAGGGATTCTTGGTGAAGAAATTCTCCTCCTAGAATGCGAGCGCGATATTCTAGGGTTTTTGGCCACGGGTGCAACAAAAAAACCAGTCGAAATGCAAATGAGACATTTGCATTTGTTTTTTTGCTTTTAATAGTTAATAACATGAGCACGTTATAACACACTTGCATTATTTTTTTGTAGTTGTAGCCACCAAGACCTTGGCTAGGTTTAACAAAGACATAACGCGAGCACGTTATGGTTTTCAAATTTTTCTTTTTGAGGGTGTCCACGGAATTGCTACCCATTTCCATGCACCCGCCCTATGTGTTTAACTAACCCAACCCACTAGATACGTTAATTAGGTTATCACTTATTTAACGTAACTCTTCCATGGGTGACCACTTGTACATCAGCCCCATGAAGAGCCACTCTCCCCTATAGTTACCCTAAAACCAAATACAAGTAAACGGTGTACCTCAATCCTCAAAACATAAAGGCATTATTTTTAAAACATAACACATGAGGCATGACCATTTCGTGACTACATCAAGTATCAAAACTCATAAACAAGGAGGTACTACCCATACACAAATCCTCAAGGTAAGAAGATAAATAAAAAGATGCAACAACAAAAGTGAAAATGCATAACTTCCCCTAGCCTCTGGAGGTAAGTAAGCTTCTACCCAAGAACCAAAATGACACAAGTTTCCCCAACCGAAGTGGCAACAATAACATGATCTCAAATATTATTTTCAATTCACAAATTACAAATCAGCAAGTGAAGAGTAATGGGTGGCGACATCACAACGAGATCTTCAAACTCAATAAAACTAAAATAACCCACTCAATGCAAAATCAACCACCAAATTAAAATCTTCTCAATAACCAACAACCATGTAAGCAATAATAAAATCAACCAACTCACAACTCAATTCTGAAATCAACCTAAACAACCAACCCAAACAACAATCAACAACAATATGTTCAAATGACAACGACATTCATTATCCAACCAATTAACCATAATTATAGAGACATTCATAACTTAAGAATGCAATCACTCAACGATACCAATAAACCAAACACAAGTTTAGAAAAAGTAACCAAAAAACCATTTAATCTAATAGCCAAACTAGAACTAAATAGTGTTACAAATTACCTATCTAAACTATACAAATAATCCATAAAAAGATCAACTAAACAATACATCTATGATTGCCATTATTTTTGCATTTCCTAGTATTCTTTAACATTTCCCACATAACTTAATAAAACATTTATCACAATACTTCTAGACCTCTAATAGCCTAGTGAACTTACAATTCAGTTATTTCATAATGAAGAAAATCCATATATAAAAAAAAAACAATCTAATTTACTTATTTTAACATCATTTTACCCTCACACATTTGTTACACAATTATAATATTTAAAACCTCTATACGAAACTATAAAAGCTCATCTAAATCTAAAATGGACAAATCTATTTTCCTCACATGTGTCTACCTACAAAGAAACACTTAAAGAAACCGATAAAGGAAGAGTTTACATTAAAACTTTGTTGCCCCTTACAAATTTAAAGAGGACTTAATTATCTAGAGGAAATCAATTGATATTACTATTTCTAAATTATTTACATATATTAGAAATTTATTCAACTAAAATATATTCCCAATTATTCATATGCACATTTAAACATGTATAAACATATAAGTAGTCAATTACCTTTCCATATTCAAATATTATGGACAATAAATAACCTAGACCATTTTATTAAATTACAATTTTTGCTAATGCAATTACAGCATACCCAAAAGAACATAATTAAATAAATATCTATCCATACTAAACGAACGTATATACATTATAAAACCCAAAAAAGAATGTTTTTGAAAACAACCACCAATTAAAAAGAAATTTTCCAACCCATTTTCAGTTTTGATTCACGCATGCACTTGCATGCAAAATATTTCCAATTTTCACATCAAATTTCCATTTTGAATTAAATCAAGATAATAATTAATTAAAAAATATTATAATGCAATTACCAATATAAAATTCAACAATATTATAATCAAAACTTTATTCTTTCTTATAATTAAAATTATTAATTTCAATAACTAAAATACTATATTCAATTAAATCGACAAACATTTAAATTTACCAATTAAATTTAATACTTTAATTAAATACTTAATCATTTTCTCACAGTTTACCTTAATAAGTAAATCTAGTAAATTAATTGCATTAGCCTCAATAATAGTATATGTTATTAAATCAAACTATTAATTAATGACATTCTAATAATGTGCTAGTTAAAGAAATATTAAATTTATTAACAACATTTAAATTAATAATTATAATAAATGATTAGCCAATCATTAACAATACCATATAAACATTAATCAGCAAACCAACACAGATATACTCTTACCCAAATGACCCAAGGACCCAAGGGGATAGGCACTACATCCTCCCCCCTAGTCTCGACTTACTCATGGAAGTCGAAAGGTCAAGTAAGCATACACAGATAGGAACAACATCATTACAAGAAACACTCAAAAATGGAAGATACTAAACAAGGCATCATGACAAAATAAACAACCAACAAATGAGGCTATCAAACACATGTTGGGGTCCTTTTGTCATCACTTTTTTCCACATCATATCCATTGGGTTCTTGGGGTATGCTCAGACTTGACGGTGTAGGTAGAGTTGGTACACGGTGCCTGCAACCTGCATAAAACAAGGTGTCAAACAAAATATGCATGTATATATCAATTTAACAATCACACCATGAGAGGAAGTCATAGTGTAGCAGGACACTCGCGAATGAGTGATGCTACCCTATTCCTCTCACCAAGACCTCATACAATAACCAAAACATTGAATATAGTCATTTCATTATAAGCAACATCAAAAAACAATAATTAATCATCCTCATAGCAAGCATAATCATAAGCCATAAGATAAACGTACTCAAAATTATCCAACACAATACTAATTCCATAAATCCAACATAACATAACATCAATTCATAATGTCATGATCATCAAAATCCAATGAAATATCATCCAAACCCATCCAGAATGGTGTCACAAACAACTATAAAGTCTCAAAATGCATAACATAATATAATAAGTATAAATCTATTGAAGCAATCAAGAGAGGCATTATAGTTTATTCATGCAGAAATTGGTTAATCAAAATAGAAATTGGTTAAACATATACATCAATTAATCCAACCCAAAATGGTGAAGCAAGCATCAATCAAGGTGTAATAATCATCATTTAACTTAGTAACATCATTTTAGAGATTACATCCAAGATGATCAAACTTACACTCCATACCAATTCAAGCATACAACAACAAACACGAGAAAGCAAATACCACCTAGCCTCAAGCAACAACGACTCACATCAAAAGACAAGCACAAAATATAAGTACATGCACACAAATCACTTCATCAAGAATACACAAGGCTACCCTAGGGTCCATAATGCATTCCCCGATAGATAAGAAATTGATACATTGCGCACTACACCAAGGGTCTTATCCTTTCCATCGGTTTTCTGCACCATTAGACCAAAAATGCCTAAAGACCATTCCTGGGAGACAAGCGAGACAACTAAAAAGGAAAAACATAACTCAAGAGTACAACACCTAGGTCGATGTAATGGGATCACGTGTATTCAAAATGCCCAGTGTATGAACCTAGGCTCTGATACCATGTTGTAACACCCTGCCACACAAACCCCATAGGGCAGAACTACTAACAATACCAAAACAATTATTTTTTTTAAACAACTAAAACATTAAAAATAATTAATTAATTAATCAACATAAATATATCATATAACATCAACCTAGTCCCATGGGGTAGCATGGTGCACTACTCGAAATGAACCCCAAACCAACTCCAATGTTAAAAAATACCAAACTAGATAAACGATAGAAGCGTGAATAAGAAATGATATAAATCATACATCCAAACATGACTAAGATAATTAAGGAAATACAAGAATATCATTATTATTACATTTCATCATCCAAGTTCATAATACATTCATGGAACATATTTCCATAGATAAAACACAATAAGAACCACTATTACATTACAAAGTTGTTTCCCTTATAATAATGGGAAGTGTACATCATAATCCAGAAGAATACAATAAATAATAATTGAATACATAAAAAGGTAAAGTCTTCCTCTAAGTGGAGCTCTGAGATCACTCCAACTAGTACATCTCCGCAACAACAAAAACGTCTGTGGGGAACCCAATGGGTGTGTAGAACGTTCCACCCGACCATGTGAACCCAAAGGAACACCCCCTCGTGCTAGGAGATGACAAGAGGACCCTCACCCAACAAGGTAAAACATAAAGGACTAACACCACACAACACAAAATAAAATAAAAACATAAACAATGACAATAACAATAATACTCCAAAGGCAACAAGAACAAGGGAAGACATTAGGCATAGTGGGAGAGTGTCATCGCATGGCCTTACATGGATTCACCAAGCTATCTAACATTAGGAACCACCTCCATCTATGTGGATTAACCAGGCTACCTAACACTAGGAACCACCTCCATCTATTTTAACCAGACATCCTATCTCAAGGTGCCACCCCATAGGGTAACTCATGTGGAGCCACTTACCTTTCATGGAGACAAGGTAGTGACCTTACCAACCAAGTCTTCCCACCAGTCCTTAGCCTATGAGAGCACTGACGGTAGGGGTGAGGTGCATATTTTAGTCTTGTTATGTGTTTAACTAACCCAACCCACTAGATACATTAATTAGGTTATCACTTATTTAAGGTAACTCTTCCATGGGTGACCACTTGTACACCGGCCCCATGAAGAGCCACTCTCTCCTACGGTTACCCCAAAACCAAAGACAACTAAAGGGTGTACCTCAATCCTTAAAACATAAAGGAATTATTTTTAAAACATAACACATGAGGCATTACCATCTCGTGACTACATCAAGTATCAAAACTCATAAACAAGGAGGTACTACCCATACACAAATCCTCAAGGTAAGAAGATAAATAAAAAGATGCAACAATAAAAGTGAAAACGCATAACTTCCCCTAGCCTCTGGAGGTAAGTAAGCTTCTACCCAGGAACTAAAATGACACAAGTTTCCCCAACTGAAGTGGCAACAATAACATGATCTCAAATATTATTTTCAATTCACAAATTACAAATCGGTAAGTGAAGAGTAATGGGTGGCGACATCACAACGAGATCTTCAAACTCACCAAAACTAAAATAACCCACTCAATGCAAAATCAACCAACTCACAACTCAATTCTGAAATCAACTCGAACAACCAACCCAAACAACAATCAACAAAAATATGTTCAAATGACAACGACATTCATTATCCAACCAATTAACCATAATTACAGAGACATTCATAACTTAAGAATGCAATCACTCAACGATACCAATAAACCAAACACAAGTTTAGAACAAGTAACCAAAAAACCATTTAATCCAATAACCAAACTAGAACTAAATAGTTTTACAACTTACCTATCTAAATTACACAAATAATCCATAAAAATATCAACTAAACAATGCATCTATGATTGCTATTATTTTTGCATTTCTTATTATTCTTTAACATTTCCCATGTAACTTAATAAAATATTTATCACAATACTTCTAGACCTCTAATAGCCTAGCGAACTTACAATTCAGTTATTTAATAATGAAGCAAATCCATATATAAAAAAAACCAATCTAATTCACTTATTTTAACATCATTTTATCTTCACACATTTGTTACGCAATTATAATATTTAAAACCTCTATACGAAACTATAAAAGCTCATCTAAATCTAAACTAGAGAAATCTATTTTTCTCTCATATGTCTACCTATAAAGAAACACTTAAAGAAAATGATAAAGGAAGAGTTTACATTAAAACTATGTTGCCCCTTACAAATTTAAAGAGGACTTAATTATCTAGAGGAAATCAATTGATATTAATATTTCCAAATTATTTACATATATTAGAAATTTATTCAACTAAAATATATTCCCAATTATTCATATGCACATTTAAACATGTATAAACATATAAGTAGTCAATTACCTTTCCATATTCAAATATTATGGACAATAAATAACCTAGACCATTTTATTAAATTGCAATCTCTGTTGATGCAATTAGAGCATACCCAAAAGAACAAAATTAAATAAATATCTATCCATACTAAATTGACGTATATACATATATATATTATAAAATTAAAAAACAACTGAATTTACATTTCAATGCAAATCACTGTGCTAATTTAAATTACAGAGAATTAAAAATATTGAAGACCCATATATATATATATCAAATAATGGTATTTAAAGCAAAGGCGACCCAATCCCTAAAACACAACCTCACTAAGGTGAGACCATTGATTTGAAAGAGTTACAGACTATAATATATTTGAATCTACTAAAACTCTTAACCATAATATATTATGTGGTTGAAAACTCAATATTGAGGTTGGTTCTCTAAACTGATTTATTATTTGATATTTGATTCATCTGCACTCACGGTTTGCTAAGGATTTTCTTGAGAAGCTAGCAGATCTAAATTTATGCAACTATAGGTAATCAAGGTCAACATGCAAGGATCAAATGCTATTGGATCTAAAAAGGTAAGCTCGTGATAACTAAAACTAAGACACTAAAATAATAATTCCCTAATATGGCATTATCTTGAATGAGGGCCACTGAACACTCTTGTAAGCATTACACAATCAGAAAGACCCAGATGACGATGATCTGAAATTACCTACACAAGTGTTCTTTTGGACCTCCAATGTAGCTTCCTTTGCTCGTGTGCCCTACTACCAATTTATTTTATATCCTCATCTATAGAGGCCTCATCCTTGAATTCTTGTTTCTTAGACATGCTTGACTAGTAAGAGCGAAAGAGGTCCATAGTACACAGGTGATGAGGGGGGGGTGTGAATGGCAGTAGGGTGTATGCTTTCCAAAGGGAATGGAATGCGTAGTTGTATTGTGGAGGCCGACAAAGATTGTGATGAGGGGAAGGCACGGGTAAGATAGTCTCACAACTGACTATGGTTGCAGGATAGCACAATGGAAGGAATCGAATGTCAACATATACTCATCAAAATGAAAAATCGTGGCATATAGAATAAAGATTCCATATAAATGTCAAAAACGCCAAGCATAAAACATGTACATCGGATCCAACCAAAGCGTATAAATCGCCTTCTATACTTTAAGGATATACACCAAATTAACAATGCTATACAAGTATTACATGCAGATGCAAGCAATCATTTTCCACAACCAAAGAGCGAGATGTGTTACAACAGATTTCTTTCGCAGCTACAGTTCGTTCCTGTCAACTTGATCCCTCTGCTCGATCAATTCACTTTTTCCTTTTTTTAACAATATTTCCAAACCACCAGATCAATTTACTTTCTGCATCCCTATTTTCCTAGAAACTATGATATTTTTAGAATATTTTCCCCAAATTATTTCTTTTCGAGTAGAAATTTTCTTTCGAAATTAAAACTAACTCCTCAAAAATCCCCAAAGAAAACATTATAAAATCCAAAAAAGAACGTTTTCGAAAACAACCATCAGTTAAAAAAAAAGTTTCCAACCCATTTTTAGTTTTGATTCACGCATGCACTTGCATGCAAAATATTTCCAATTTTCACATCAAATTTCCATTTCAAATTAAATCAAGATACTAATTAATTAAACAATATTATAATCCAATTACCAATATAAAATTCAACAATATTATAATCAAAATGTTATTCTTTCTTATAATTAAAATATTAATTTCAATAACTAAAATACTATATTCAATTAAATCTACAAATATTTAAATTTACCAATTAATTTTAATACTTTAATTAAATACTTAATCATTTTCTCACAGTGCACCTTAATAATTAAATCTAGTAAATTAATTGCATTAGCCTCAATAATAATATACGTTATTAAATCAAACTATTAATTAATGACATTCTAATAATGTGCTAGTTAAATAAATATTAAATTTATTAACAAAATTTAAATTAACAATTATAATAAATGATTAACCAATCATTAACAATACCATATAAACATTAATCAGCAAACCAACACAAATATACTCTTACCCAAATGACCCAAGGACCCAAGCGAAGAGGCACTACATGACCTAAAGTTTGACCTATGGTGGATGTAAGGTATGCAATGGTAAATAGATTTATGGAAAGTGAATTACAGTGTTGCAAGTCTGTGGTCAAATACTAAGGTTATGCTCAGGATCAGTAAGAAAATGGTTTTGGTTTAGTTTTCCTCAAGATTTTTGGTGACAAGCAATTGCATCGTTTGTAGTCTCAGTTGTGGTTAAGCACAATCAATTGTGGTTTTCTAGAATTGTGGTTGTGGTGTAGGACAGTCAACTGCGGTTTTCTATGTATGATGCTTGTTTTAACCAGATTTTGACCAAATTTGTGGTGATTTTGTGATGTTTAATTTTGGAAAACACAAAGAACAGTCTGCAAAAACTTGTCTTTTGTTTGGTCTGAATGTGTAATATGTTTAAAGGTGTAAAAGACACTTGCAAACACACTTCACAACCTATGGCTTCTCAAGAGATACCACCTGCTAGATCTCCACTCGTATTTCTCCAACCACTTAAACAAGATGAACAACTAGATACTTGGTGGGATTGGCTCCCCTCCATGACACTCACTTCTTGGGCTCACCAAGTCTCAATTCCCCAAAGAGTAATCCCTACCTTTAGACATTCTTAGTGAAGATGTGGGGTAGCTTCAAAATGACTGTTCCTGCGCTAGCAAGTTAAAGGGATTTTGGCCACTATAACAAAGGTTCTTAGTGAATACTCGAGGACATGACTCCCCGCAAGCATCCAACAAGACACTTAAGGCTTTAATCACTATACTAGGGGCTCTTATACGTTTTACGGTAGGTACCCTATTTTGAGTGATATTGTACAACAAGGGAAAAGATCATCGTGAGGACTTGACGATTTAGTCTTATACTTTTATATACTGGCCCAAGCAAAAAACTAGTTGGATTCATTCCCTCTTTCAAGGTGGGCCCCTCTAAAGGTAATAAAACCAAGACAAGGATGTTGTTTTTTATCATCCAAGATTGCATGAAGCACAAGGAGAGAGCATACACAACAAATTTTTCTCACACTTGCATGGGGTTCATTTTAATTCTAAAATCAAAATGTATGGGTGATTGTACAAGTGCCAAAGGAATGCTTTTGATTCTCAAGATCGCCAAGCGGTGTGAGAGAAGAGCATACACATCCAATGGCAAAATGCAAACCACAAGACATGGCAAACAAATGTTCTTTTTAAGAACCAAATGAAGTGTTTGCTATACTAAAAGACAACTAGTTTAAAAAACAAAAAATCTTAAAGAAATATCCTGCACCAAATGTCATTAGTAGTTTTTTATTTTCAAGTCTTCAACAAAGAGAAAGTTTTTTTTTTTTTTGGTTTGAGTCTTGGACAAATGAACCCACAAAAGACCAAATTAACAAAGATTAGTTACAAAATAAAAAACTAACTAAAAAGAAAAATGACATTAATCTAAACTTAACTAAATTAATCAAAAAATTAATCTAAACTTAAAGTTAATCTAAAATTAATCTAAATTAACAAAATTAATTATTAAAATTAATATAAACTAATAAAAATCTAAATTAATTTAAATTAACAAAAATCTAAATTAATCTAAATTAGCAAAAAAAATCTAAATTAATCTAGATTAGTAAAAATCTAAATTAATCTAAATTAGCAAAAATCTAAATTAATCTAATTAGCAAAAATCCAAATTAATCTAAATTAGAAAAAATCTAAATTAATCTAAATTAGCAAAAATATAAATTAATCTAAATTAGAAAAAATCTAAATTAATTTAAATTAGAAAAAAGCTAAATTAATCTAAATTAGCAAAAATCTAAATTAATCTAAATTAGAAAAACTAAATTAATCTAAATTATCAAAAATCTATATTAAAAATCTAAATTAAAAATCTAAATTTAATTAAATTAGAAAAATATAAAAAATCTAATTTAAAGATCTAAATTAAAATCCAAATTAAATGAAAAATGTAAATTAAATTAAAAAAATCTAAATTAAATTAGAAAAACCTAAATCTAATTAAATTAGAAAAATCTAAAAATCTAAATTAAAGATCTAAATTAAAATCCAAATTAAATTAAAAATCTAAATTCAATTAAAGATCTAAATTAAATTAAAAATCGAAATAAAATTAAAAATTTGAATTAAAAATCTAAATTTTGTAGTTCAACTTGTAGCCCACGAGTGTTCGGTTGATGTAGTAGACCGCTCTTTATTTGTTATTATCATCTAGTTGTGCTAGGAGAGCTCCTAACATTGCTTGTGTTGTAGACACATAGAGCATCATTTCTTTGTTTGGAATAGGTGGCATCAAGATCGAAGGAGTAAGTAGGTACTCTCTGACTTGCTGGAAAGCTTGGTCGCATCTCCCATCCCACTTGAGTATGATGTCTTTATATAATATATGGGTGAATGGATGACATTTGTCCGCCAATTGTGTGATGAATCGCCTGATGGATTGTAATTTACCTTCTAAACTTCTTATCTATTTTAATGTCTTTGGTGGAGGCATCTCTTGTATGGCTTTTACCTTTGCAGGATCTACTTCTATACCCCTTCTTAACACTATGTACCCTAGTAGCTTTCCAAATGTTACTCTGAACACAATTTTTCAAGTTGAGTCTCAAGTTATACTGTTCTAGCCTGTCAAACACTTTTGCAAGGTTGATCAAATGCCCTTCCATTTTAATGGACTTTCGTAGTATTTCATCCACATAGTCTTCCATAGTTGTATGCAGCATATAATGGAAGATTGTTGTCATCACTCACTGATAGGTCACCCTTGCATTTTTTAGACTAAATGGCATGAAATTCTAGCACAATGTCCCCCAAGCACAAGTGAGTGTTGTTTTATGCTGATCATCTAGGGATATTTTTATCTAATTATACCCAGAGAAACCATCCATTAAGGAGAGCATTTCATGTCCTAATGTTAGATCTACAATCATACCAATACTTGGAAGAGGGAAGTCATCTTTGGGGAAATATTTGTTTAGGTCTCAAAAGTCTACGTAGATCCTTCTGCCCCCAGTGGGTTTTGACACTGGTACTAGATTTGATGTCTATTCAGGATAATCAATGGGTCTGATGAATCCCAAATCTAGTAATTTCTTTAGTTCTACCTTTACCAACAATGCTATTTGAGGATGCATTTTCCTTATTTTTTGCTTGATAGGTTTAGCTCCAGGAAATGTAGCCAAGTGGTGCACAACTAATGTTCGATCTAGTCCTGGCATGTCTACATATGTCCACGTAAATTTTATCTTCCTTTCGTTGATGAACAATGTGAAATTCAATTTCTCTTCAGGATTGAGTGATGATGCATGGTATGTGATCTTTGGGTTCTTTGTTGTGCCAACATTGATGGATTTTTCTTCTTCCACTAGGAGTGTTGACTTTTCTTGATATTCAGAAATGAGGAGATTGAATCCTCCATCTTTGAGTGCCTCTCAGAGGTTTGCACCATCATATTCATCCTTTATTTTCTTCTTTTCAAGATCTGATAGAGCAACATTGTGGTTCTCTCTAGGGAATCTCATTTTAATTTTTATATTATCCTTTTCACTTTTGGGACTAAAGGACACAATATCCCCACTGAAGTATGCTTATTTTGTGAGTTCCATGATGAACCCTACTTTATGATCTCCCATTGGTATGTCAGTTCAAAGTCATATAAACTCTTTGATTGCTTCATTTTTTTGGAATTGATCCAAAATAGGTGTATGTTGTTGTTGGTCCCAATATATCAACTGTGGGTAGCAGAGGGGTATGCTATCATCATTATCTATAAAGCTTACAGAGGTTGTCTAAATAGTCAGTATGGATCTGGTATCATTCTTCCATTGGGTGTCTAGGTCATCATTTCTAGAGGTGACAAAGGAAGGATAATCCCATTCATACTCGTTAGAGTAAGTTCCAAAATAATAATAGTCATCAGGAATAGTTTTGATAGTTTGGATGGGGACTATACCAATGCTAAATTTTTCAAATAAGTCCTCGACGGGTAAATTTTAGTCTATATGATGGTAGATATCCAATATATTAACACCAGTAGAAGAGGTCCCTTTCTTAAAAGAGGTATGTCCAGTTTTTGGAGTCACCACATCTATCAAACCGTAACCTAGTCCCATTTTATTTTTTCTTGGTTCCACTATAATGGTCTCCCATCTACCTTGTTTGTGTAGTCCAAGGCCACTTGTTCCACTATATCCCATTTTTTTAGCCAACTGATAGCCTTTAATACTAGGATTAATTAAAAGGGGTTGTGGTTGTTATGGTTTCTCTTGTTCCTCTTTGTAGATCATGGACGAAAAATATTCATTGAATATATCCTCATCCTTCATGTCTCCCCACTTGGTAAAAATTGTGGGTTTGGCTATCATTTTCACTTTTTGAACATATTTGATCTCCTTAGGTCCTCCATAAACCTTGGATGTTGGTGGGAGCATTCTAGTGCAAAATGCTTGATTGAAATGATAATTCCCATTACCTTTATCAAGTACTTGAACCTTGGTTTTAGTTTTTGGTTGCTCAATTTCTGTGGTTTTAGTTGAGGTGGATGGCAGTGTGGAAGGGTCAACATATGAGAATGAATGAAATGATATGTCATTGTTGGGTATACGTTGGATTTTATTATATTTCTCTTCCAATTTTGTGCAAAAGTGGAAGGGTTCAATATCAACATATAATGTCACCCCCTTTCCTTCATTAGGAAACTTTAGACACTGGTGAAAGGTGGAAGGAACCGCTTATAATGCATGAATCCAAGGGCATCATAGGAGGAGGTTATATGGTAACTCAAGGCCAAGTACCTGACATGTGGTTCATGTGGTGGCTAGTCTTATCTACACTAGTAGTCTGATTGTCCCTTCTGAATTCCTTTCAAGGTCATTATAGGCCCTTATAGTAATGTTCTTTCCTTTTTCTATCACAGTGTCAGAATACCCCAGTTGTTTCACAAATTTTAAAGTATAGATGTTTAGACGTGCACCATTATCTATCAACACTCTCTTGACCATATATTTATGTACACCAACCTCTATGTAGAGAGCTTGGTTGTGGAATGACTTATGTGAAAGGTCTTTCTCAAAAAAGACTAAATGGTCATTGGCTGTGATTTTTCCAACCATGGCTTATAATTTATTGGGATTGAGGTTGTTAGGGACTGATGCTTCCAATGCTTTCTCTAATATCTCCCTATGTGTAGGTGATAATTTTAGCAATTCTAGGATGGAGATCAAAGAAGGAGTCTTCTTCAGTTGTTCCACAATACTGTAGTCATTTAATGATTTAGCTATGGATTTAGGTGGGGATCCTTGTATTGTGACTTTCCCTCGACGGGTAGTTATGTTACATTTGGGCTCCCTACCTTGTATAGTCAACACATTTACCCTTGTGTCATCTACTTGGGAAAGGGTACCTAGGATGGTGTCACCGTAGGTATAGTTATCATTGTAATGATCTTGGTCTTTCCCCTTGTCATTCTTCTTAGCATAGTTTGGAATGGCATTTGTGTAGATATGGAGGTATTTGTTTCCTAGACGATGTTTGATATCCACTTCCCCTTTGTCAATCAAATCTTGTATTATATGCTTGAGCCTCATGTAGTTTTTTTTTGTATGTCCTTTGATTTTATGGAACATAAGTCCTTCTCATTGTACCTTAGTTTTTGAAGCTTGTATCTTCATGGTTTGGGTGATCATTGACCTTGATCAAGTTTCATTGCACTAGTTTTCATATGATTGTTTCAATAGGTTCTCCTAATGCAGTGAACTTTTTCCTTAGTTCATCATATTGACTTTTTTGTCCTCCTTGATTTGTTTGTTGGTTAACCACTTGAGTGGTTTGAGGATAACTAAGTTGATGGTTGTGCATTATTAGGAGCGTAGCTCATTTTTTCCACTTGTAATTTGTTTTGTGGTATGTTAGGATTTTTCCCATTACACACAGCTCTAGCATCCACCACCCCATCGTTGGTGATGTTTTTTTTTTGGCCCAACTCTTTGGTCTATGATTTGAACTAGAGGGATTGTTGTTTGAATTTTTTATTTTAATGACTCCCCTTTCTATGAGAGCTTTCTCGATGTGTAGTCCCTTTTTCAATGGTTTCTTCAAATTTTGTAGGACACAACATGGTAAGTTGATAATTAACCTCTAGTTCAACATTGGAAATGAATACTTCTACTAGTTCCTTGTTGGTAATGGGCCACTTTCATCTACTAGCTTTGTGTCTCCATATCTATAGGTAGGAGGTGAAGGATTCTCCTTGACTCTGTTTAATCTTATTAATGATATCAGATTTTTACAATCCATAATGTTGAACAATATTGTATTTGGATTAGATTGTGTTGATTTTTTAGTGAATTAACATTTTTTATCACACTCCATGATCCATCATCAGGGTGAAAGAGGAGAAAAAAAGAAATATTGTAGACTTAGGTTAAAAAGAGAGAGGAGGGAGAGAGAAGGGTTGCACATGGATCAAGGACCAAGAAAAGAGAAAATAAATGAATAAAAATAGAACCCAAAAGTAGGAAAAAAGAAAGGAATAAAAGATTGCAATAATTAGATAACTATAAATTGAAAGAAAATAACAATAAAAATTACAACTTGAAGAATAAAAAACATTAATTTCCATAACAATAACTAGATAATAGAGATAAAGAAAAATAAATTAAGAAATATAAAATAAAAAGGGGAATTAAAAATAAAAAGTAAAAATAAAATAAGTTAAAAATAAAATAAAAATATAAAGATAAAAGAAAAATCTATAGAAGAAAACTACACAATGAACATAAAAAGAAATAAAATAATAGAACTCAAATTAAAAAGAAGAAAGAAATTTAAAAGTTAATTAACTAAAAATGTAAAAATGCAATACTTAATAAATGAAATTTAAATATTAAAACAAAAGAAGGCCTAATAATAACTATAGAAAATAAGAATTAAGAAAAATGAAATAAGATAAACAAAACAAAAAATAAACATAAAAAGAATAATAATAATAAATGAATAAACGAGAAAAATAAAGGAAATACAAAAAAAGAATTTAGAATAATAAACAAAAAAGGGATAAAAACCCAAAGAGGCATACGATTAAAGGGGAGATGAAAAACCAAAATTGACAAACAAGCAAGAGAACCTACAAACATACAAACAAAAAAACTACCTACATGCAAAAACACAAGCATAAGTTCAAAAAACAAGAGGGAAACTAAAAACAAACCTATGAGAAAGCCACAAACAAGCTTAAAAACAAACAAACAACAAGCAACAAAAGGAAAGGAAGAGAGACAAGCTAAATGACATAAGAAAAAAAACCACTAAAATACTTAAACAAAAGAAAAGTAAAACAAGAAAAAGAATTAAAATTAAATGCAGGAACAAGCATGACACCAAACTAAAAAGAAGGAAGATAGAGGGAAGGGGTTGAGGGCCAAGAGGGGGAGGGCTAAGAAGAAAAGAGGACACCGGTAAAGGAAAGAATGAGGAAAAACCAACATGGAAGAAAGAAGGAAGACGCTAGGACTAGGAGCAATTGCGCAAGTTGGATAACAAGGGTTGTCAAGCTTTACTTAGTCTCCAACCACCATCCTGATTAAGGTTCAAGGGGTGGTTGTTAATGTGCATGGCTTTCTTGAGTTTCCTCTTGAAAAAATTGTCTTCTTTACATAAGGCGAGTTTTTTCTAAACAAATGTGGTGCTTAATAGAAGATGAGTGCTCCGCAAGGGCAGACTTGAGAACACGATCATGCTTTATATCAACACTATGTTCTTTAATTTTAGTGTAAAATGCACGGCCCATTTATCCTATATAAGGAAGGCCACATGAGAAAATGACCTTTTAGACTCTAGACTCACATAAAATGTATCTAGAGTCCTTGAGAGAGAGGAGATGATGTTCCATTGTTGAAAAAGGTTTGAAAGCACATCTTAGACCTTTTTTGCAGAGGATCTTGGATATTTTCTGGGAGATTCCTTCAATGTAGGGAAGAGAATCCCCCGGGAGGAACTCAAACTTGGTGGTTAAAGAGTTGGAATGGAAGCTCAACTTGGCATGGTGAAAGGCTTTAGAGATTTTCTTGTTCATGTAGCCATTTAAGATGAATAATTTGTGAAGATGGGCCAACTCTTGGTCCAAGTTCTCTTTGCCACAGATACGGAAGGCTCTTAAGGCTAGGGTTTAGAGGACACCACTTTTTTGGCATCGGTGGTGATGAGAGGAAGAGTGGAGCTAAAGGTCAATATGAGTGGCTTTGCAAAAAACATGACGCCCAAGGGAGCCATCTAATTTTTTGATGAGTAAGATGTCAAGGAAAGGAAGTTGGCCTCCTGATTCAATATCCTTGGTGAAGGAAATGCAATGGGAAATACTATTTAGGTGGGAATGGAAATCCTCTACACTATCAAGGTTGTGAGGCCAATAGAAATTGGTATCATCCACATAATATTTCTACCACCTTGGCTTGAAGGGGGAAGGAGAAAATGGTAGATTGTTCAAAATGTTCCATGAAGAGGTTAGCAATGATAGGGGAAAGAGGGAATCCCATGGCCACGCCATCAACTTGCTCATAGATGAAATTTTGCAAAGAAAATAAAGTAGATCTTAGGCATAATTTCTACTTTGAAATTCTCGATAAAGTTTGATGGGAGCCCATAATCAAGTCAGGGATGGCAACTTTGATGAAGAGAGAAACAACATCAAAACTCACCAATAGGTCACTACTTTCTAGTTTGACATTCTTGATAAAGTGAATGAACTGGGTGGATTTTTTGATGAAGGATTATGAGTTTCCAACGAGAGGAGAGATTAATTCGGCAAGGAAGGAAGCTAATTTGTAGGTGGGAGAGCCCATGGTGTCAACAATGGGTCTTAGAGTAATTCCCTCTTTGTGGATTTTTGGGACACCATAGATGTGACGAGTCACTTCTTTAGAGGGTAACAAGAGTTTCTTCATGTCAGTATCAAATGAAGAGAGGTAAATAGAATGCTTAATTTTATTTAAGATTTTTGAACAAGGGTTGTGAGACATAATTTTATAGCTAGAGGATTCTGAAAGAAGATCATGCATTTTACTGATGTAGTCATGCTTATTCATGATGACGGTGGCATCACCTTTGTCAGCTTTAGTGATGATCAAGTCTTGGTCAGAAAGAAAATATTTGAAGGATAAATGCTCAGCTTTAGGTAAGTTTCACTCAAGAGGTTTAGCATGACAAAAGATGATGACACAATCCTATTTGATTTTTTCAACAATGTCCAAGGGGAGAGATCGCACCATGTTTTCAATTTCAATGAGAAAATCACAATGGGGAATCGTTCGAGGGGTTATAGCATAATTTAAGCCCCTTTTAAAAATATTTTTGGAAAGAGGATCCAAAGGGTAATTAGAGAGGTTGATCACAAGTTTAGACTCCCAATCCTAAATGGTAGGAAGTTTGAGGGAGATTGGTTGACAAGGAGAAAATGAAGACAATAGGTGGGTAGAGAGGAACACAGGGATCTACTTGGGATCCACAACTGTGGATATAGCGAGAGTGGAAGGATTGATAAGATAGGAAGGAAAAGAAGCCCCTACATTCAGAGGTGGCACGCGGGAAGGGAAGGTGGAGATTGGTGTCACACGATCAGATAAGGAAGGTTCAATTGGATGGACATCAACCTCAGGAGGGGCTCGAGGAGGGTGAAGATCCACGGCCAAATCAGATCAATTATTGCTTGGAGATGATTAAATTTAGAGAACGAAAAAGGTCAACGATTTTACATGGCTCCTTGGGAGGATTACCATTGAGAAGTGATAGTTGATGGACATTGGATGAAGAGTGACCGTTGGTCTAGAAACTAAGTGCAAGAAGACTTTGAACTATTCTGACTAAAGAATCTAATGTGGACTGCTTGGAGGTCTGCACAGTCTTGGTTAAGATTGGCATAGAACAAGAAAGAGTTTGAGAAGATGGAGAGAATGGCAAGCATGAGAGAGAACCACCTGAAGAAAGACCGCTATTTGAGGAGGAATGGAGGACATGGGACGCGATGGATTTGGTGGAACATAGGATGCCATGAATAGAGCTTACATCAGTAATCTCCAACGCCTGGGATGAAATGCAAGGAGGGCATGCCGAAAAGGTAGGTAGGGATAAAGATGTGGCAGGAGCAATAATAGTCGAGGAGACTGCTTCAACACCAAAAAAAGAATTGGAATATGACCAAACTAGTGGAGAGGAGTCGACATTAACAAGAAGTTGATGAGAGAAAGAAATATATTTGCATTGCAACGCTACAAAAAAAAAATTCCCTTCTTATACATGCTTCCCAATGGCCCAAGCCTCTAGCATGCAATGCGATGTCAAGGAGGATCCAAATTTCTAGGAAAAATGAACTCAAAAGTGTTAAAAATTAAGGAGTTTTCTTAGCTTAATACTTTGTAAAACTTTAATATTGCTAATCTAAATATGTTTTTCCTTTGTTATAGATTCTTTGTGGGTGATTATTTGATTAATCCATTTTACTGTTTGTAGAATGTAGACAGAAGTTGATAGAAGAAGTAGACATGAAATTAGAAATATTACATAAGCATGTACTGTGGAGAAAACCCTTTAAGGTAAAAAACTCCACAAATAATTAATCTATTATTCAATCTCTGAAGTAGATTACAATAGCTCCAATTCTTGCTTGAGAATGCCTCTTTTTCCTTCACCAAAAATTCTTCACAACCTACAATAAAACTGATAATAAGTCTCTTCAACTTGCTTGAGATTGTGAGAGAGGGGGACCACCCACTACAAGGCCCCAGGTCATGAAAGGCCAAGAGCGGAAAGGCTTCCCTAACCCACCTCAGTTTAAAGGATAGTTAGGATGACAAGGATGAGAATTATGAGGATTATGCATCCTTCAATCACTCTATAATCCCGAATTTTGGAAGGAAACTAGATCATTCAGCCTTTAGAGTTAGATTCATGTCTCAGAAAACTATATGTCTGAGGACATAAGCATAGTTCTAGGATGATATCATGGTGCACTCATGTCTCATAGGTGCGTTGGCGTCCGTATGACCAGAGAACCGAAAAGACATAAATCACAGTCGGAAGGAGAGACTACCAGCCTAGTCTATATATGTTTAAAGTGATAAAACAAGATTAAGTAAAGAGAAATGCAGATAAAAATGTGATAAAGGAAATGTATTACCACTAAGGTGATGAAGATGATCTCGTACAATGCTCTCTTCACCAGCTCGCTCCAAGTTCTCTCCACCTACACACAATAAAGGGAGAAATTGTTGGGGTTGTATAGGGGCATGCCTCAGTCAGACCCCTGTCTTGGTGTTTCCACCTCCACGGATAGCCAAGTTTTGAATAATAGAAATAGATGATAAAGGAAAGAAACTACAAGCTACATAACACAAAACACAACAAGCAGTACATGCTTACTCAATTGACAGCAAAAGGAGAGATGGTAGGAGCTTACCGCCTTCGTCCAAAGAACTCAAGGCTCATGGAGGAGTGAATGAGAGGGACTCAAGCCTTTGTTTCCACGATGTCTATCATGTGCTCGCCCTGTTGGAGTGATGAAGTAGTGGATTACTACAATAGAGTGAATGGTGTTATTGCAAAGCTTGGAATAGATGCAAAATGGTGGAGAAAATGCTCAAATGATCTTGCAAACTTCTCTCAAACTTTTGCTTGGAAAATTATAAGGATGGGAGAGTGAAGATTATGAAGAGATGGGTGAAAAAAGGCCATATTCAGGTTGGCCAGCTGAAGAGGGACGTTACTCTTCAACTTCCAATTGAAAACGTAATGCCTCTGCAGTCTCTAGCCGCAAGAATCTGCCAAGGACGTAAGCACGTTGCGCGGACGTCTACATGCCACACGGGCGTTCCCGATAGAAACACCCCCACTGACACACGAAATAGGCTCCAAGTGGAATGCAAGCAATGAGCTTAAGTGGAATTAAACCTCCTCTTTTGATTTTCTAAAGTGTTAAGGGCCAAAAGGGAATTTGTGTTAGGGGTGCAAATTCATGTTGATACATTTTGCCCCCAATTTAGCGAGCACAAGTACTGATGAGTGCTTCGGTAAAGTAGAGTAGTAAAGAAGTAATAGAGTAAGAGATGTATACCTAAATTGAAGAGGAAGCAGAGCATGGTCTAGTGAACTCGGTAATGCAAGAGATGACTTCATAGTTCTACGGAACTAAAAAAGTTTAAGTACAAAATTACCTTACAGGTTCACGGTCCTACAAGGGTGAACTCTCACATGAAGGAAACCAGGAAAATCACCTTACAACCCCATAGACCTTCAAGGAATGTATCCCCCAATAACTCTCACATGAGGGAGTCTAAGAAAAGGGGACCCTGTAGAGCCAGAGGTGGCAACATGTTTACCCGTAGATAGAACACATCAGGAAGCGACCGCATAGGCCAGTGAACGGATAGTCATGCAGACCATCAGTAATTTGTAAGACTTTCAAAGGGGTCCCTCAGGAACCCTTCAAAAGCAAGGAGGGTCCACTCAAGGGACACGGTGTTTGAAAGGTAAGGTCTAGTTGGGCTACCACTGATCTAGACGTAAGGATGTGAAGACGATCTAGTTGAGCTACCCCTAGACTACATGTGAGAGATTTGAAACAACCCTAGTTGGGTTGCCCCCAAGCTAGATGCCATAGAAATTTATTGAAAACTTTCGAAGGGGTCCCTTGGGTACCTAGCGTGAAGAGGCAGGGTCCACTCAAGGGACACCTTGTTCAAGAAGCTTAATGCCTTCCTTCTCGAATCGATTCATCATCAAGGAATCCTTTTCAAAGATGTTCACTTCATCAAGGAATTCGAAAGGAAGGAGATGTTCGCATGCAAGGGGAAGACTAAGACCATTCCCACTTCAGAGGAGGATTTCCAAGTCATTTCTTTATGAACCCATGATGAAGGAAACACATTCTATTAGGGCTCTAAGTTGAGAATGCAATTTTAACGAGGAAGTGTGTGAAGGGTCTTAAAGAAAAGATTCGTTTGGCAACAAATGCATTTTCTAAAGACTAAGTAATGTAGAAGATGGGCTGTCACACATGAAAGTGACAACTCAAGAAAAGACAAGAGAAATATAAAGTGAAAAGTAAAGAAAATAGATCATGTATAGAGGGCAAATGGGGATCTGGTTATGCGGGGTCAAATCTGCCTTTATTTATATATCTATATATAGGTAACCACGGTAAGAGGAAAACGATCATCAATCCCTAACCAAATAAGGAAGAATGCATGAAAGACAAAGTAAAATAAAAAATTGGTTCAACATGGAAGGAGGCCTAAATGCTCCCAACACTTTGCATCATCCCCAATTTACCGAAATTCAATCACAAACATGGAAGAATAGAGATACACATAGAGGAAAGTTTACAAAACCAAAACCACGCCTGTATCCATGCACCAATAGGGGTGACGAGATTCATCTAGTCACATGTAGCACAATTACGAGGGAAGGAAATGTCACGACACACACACATACCTAATCTAAAGATCAAGAAGAGAGTCTCCCCTTAACACTGGTCAACCAAGAGGTTGTCAGCTTCCCACTCTAGATCATCGAAGGAAGGAAGACGAGCCTACAACATTGTAATGTTAAGGGGAGGAGCTTCCGATCCTCCCACAACAAGGGCCACATCAAAGGGACCTATAAGGTCTCTATCACTTAGCTCCTATGGGTACAGGGTCAAGGACCTAGAAAAAATCACTGACAGCGTTGGAACTTCGTCCACCTAGTTAAACATGCACTTGACAAGAGTGTCATGTTTTACCTTGGCGGTTGGAGGAGTTTGCACCTAAGGTTCACTACTAGGCTCATCGAGAGACTCAGGAGTAGTAATAAACTCAGGGGAAGGTGGGACCGATTTCGTCACTAAGATAGAACAAGTCATTTTGCGGCCACCTTTCGGAGAAGGTGGGCTCTTCTTATATCCCCCATTGCTCAAGGGGCCATGCTCTACTTTCTTCTTCATCGAGGGAGGTGAACTCCCCATAGATGAAACAAGGAGTGGCAAGGAAGAAGATGAAAGAACCGTAATGGACACAACTGAAGTGTTTACCATGTCCACGAGCTTTGGGAAAGCCAATACATTCGGGATGGAATTCAACAAGGGCGGCTCCACCGAAGGAGCGATGAGCACTTGCACCCTTCGAAGGACATGTGTGCTCACAATAGGAACCAGAAGAGATTCAGGGATAAAAGGGGGCGCAATCCTCTCTTCATCCTTCTTCTGTAAGCAAGCTTGCTCAGCTAGGAGATCCTTTCATTGGCGCTTACGCTCACGCGCAAGGTAGTTTCTACAGCTCTTCACACCGGAAGCCTGAACTTGTGAAGGGACAAAAGGATCTTGCTCAACCATGGGAGTTTCCTCCATGAATGTCTCTAGTCCAAAGGAAGACTTCTGAATGGGAGAAGGAGGAGAAGGTTTAGAAATGGCGGGAGGAGTTGACTCTACCACCTTAGAGGTGGCCCCTTTCTTGTTTGAGGGAACAGGAAGAGGTTGAGGGGTGAACTCTCTCTATGAACCTTTCTTTCTGCCATACAAATAGTACCAGGGTCTTAGGGACCCATTAGGGAGATCCAATATCCTAACCTTGGGCTTTCACCAAGGAGGCATTATCGGACTTAGTGGGTAGAACCTAGGTTTGTTCATCTAGTACTCTTCCTAGGAGAGGGGAGCAGATGAATCAACTAAAGAGGGAGCAAGATTCTCCTTTCCTTTCCAGGAGGAGGAGGCATCTAGCTACTCAACCATGGGAAGGGTCAACTTTGGCTGTCGCTTATCCCCAATTTTGTACTTCACATAATTCTTGTAAAGTAGGTCCATTCTCTGTGGGAGTGGACCAACTGGAGTGGGCCAAAAGTGATCCAACAAATATCCTCCACGGGATACCACTGGTTGATATCCAGTGTCATGCACTACATGCACAACACCTTCGTGGGAAAACTTAAGGAATTTATGAACCACGAAGGCGATCCCATTCATGGAAGCTAGCCAAGGTATTCCTAGCTTCACTCTGAATAGGTCTGACTCGGGGATGACATTGAAGACCGTGTCTACACTCCTAGGTCCAACTAGGACGAACAACATTATCGATCCATAAGGTTTAAGAGAAATTCCATCATGCATGCGAATGACGAAATTTGGTTTCTCGTATTCCTCCCTCTGAAGGGAGTTTAGGAGTAATGTCTCCTCCGTGATGACATTCACTCTACTCATGGGGTCGACTAGGACCCCTATCACAATTTTATGATTGAGATGAGTGGGAATATAGAGAGGAGAAGGTTTTTTGTTTTCTGGAACATCTTGCGAGTTAAATGTTACATCCGGAAATCCGGTTGCAAGATGAGTAGAGGGAGTAACAGTAACCATGTTAACATATTCCTCAGGGTGAGAAGTAGAATCAATGGGATCTATAACCATGTTAGCAGAATGTGACGGAAATCGGTTCGTGTATATCTACAACTCACTGTTATCTTTTGCCACCGATTTGTTCATTTTTTGTTTTCCTCCATCAAGATGGATACTACCGTCCTCGATGCAGTCTTGTATCTCATGACACAAGTGCATACAGTGTTCGGTATCGTCTCCATTAACTCGATGGTATTGACAATAATTTTTTTCCTCATACCAACTAAGGTATGGCTCTCTGACTGGTTTAGGAGGTGGTGGGGTGAGGATCTTATCCTTCACCAACTTCTACAAGATGGAAGAATAAGATTTTGATAGCTTTGTAAACTTTCGGTCACATCTGAGGCCATTGTTGTCCATAGCGGCTACTACATTCGCAATGGATTTACCTCTTCCCGAGATCAACATGATAGATCTTCCTTCAAAATGAGCGCACAAGGGAGGACCCCCAAAATGAACCACCGTTTGTTGGTACTCTCATAAAGACGCACAAAAATGTGCAAAAGAAGGATACTTCATCAAGGAAAACTTCTCTTACCAAGGCCTTTGTAAGTTCCCTATGAAGACCTTCTGTACATCTGAATCGGGCAACGGATATGAGATCTGTGAGAAGAGTGCTTGATACCACGCTATAGAGTCTATAATCCTCTCATTGTCCCCTTGTTTATACCAAACAAGGTCTAAGAAGGTCATCTTCAGTCCGATGTTGGCTTGGAACTATTGCAAGAACTGGTTCACAAGCTAATCGAATGTGAAGATGGAGTTATTGGGCAAAGAATAGTGCCAATCCAATGTTGTATCTTTGAGGGATTGGGGAAACAGTTTAGCCATCAATGCATCATGATTGACTAAATCTGAGCACAAGGCATTTAGGGTGGACACATGTGTCTATGGGTTCCCTTTACCACCATATTTCTCAAATTTTATAATCTCCATTCCTTGCGGGAAAGGAGTGTTTAGGATTACAACCAACAACGGGTTGTTCAGAAGAAGGGTTGGAAGATAGGCAGGGTCAAGGCTTGGGAAAGGTTTTCCAACTGGTTCTGCATCTTCCCCATATTCTTAAGAAGGGTAGTCAGAATAGGGTTTTTAGAAGACATAGGACCACTAGAACCACTGCTAGGGTTGTCACCATCGATGCGACCATGTTGGCACCACCACCGTGACCATTGCCACAGATGTCACCGCCACCAATGTGACTTATGCCAGAGCCGAAGCCACCACCATGACTTCCACTAGCACCGCCTCCGCCAATGTTGCCTTTGCTTCTAAAGTTTTTGCTGCCAAAGCCTCCGCCCATCATTCCACAAAATCCTCCACCATCGAAGGTGACAAAAGGGGTGAAGTGGAAAACCAAAGGGTTTCTATTTACTTTGGAAATATCTAAACTTTCAGAAGTGGAAGGTATATTGATCGAGGAGACCGTGTCAGTCATATACATAGATATAGGAGGCATTGACATCTCTAGCTGCCTCTCGCATTCCTCAAAGAGGCCACCTCGTATCAAGCGACCAAATTTCGAGGGGGCGCATGCTTCAGCTAGAACGATGAGACTAGTCAAGAGTTTTACACCTGTCTAGTCTTTTTCCACCATGTATCTTATTTCACTGATTGCCTTAGCAGCCCTAGCCAACTTAGGGTTGCCTTCCAGGTGATTTTAAAATGCACCTAACCCCTTACCAAGAGTAACAACGTACTCGAAAGGGACATAGATGGCCTCATGCTCATCTATAGATGAGGAGGTTGGTGATGCAGGAGGAGTAGGTACATGACTAGTTTCATCAAGAAATCTAGATTTTCCTCATGCTACGTACTCCTATGTAGATAGACCAATCACAGAACCAGAGAATAGGTCGGTAGTGAAGTTAGAGGAGACCTTCATCTTGTCCATCAGAAGGTATCACATAATTCTTCTAACAATATTCCTAGAGGTCGTAGACTGGGTCGTGATGCTCATTAACTTTCACAACACACCAAGGTACAATGAACAAGAGGTATATGAGAAGAAGTTCAGGATGCTGAAAAATGGATAGATGTTAATTCACATCGGGTTCACCAAAAATGTGAGAGAGGGGACCACCCACTGCAAGGCCCCAAGTCACGAAAGGCCACGAGCGGAAAGGCTGCCCTAACCCACCTCAGTTTAAAGGATAGTTAGGATGACGAGGATGAGAATGATGAGGATTATGCATCATTTGATCAATCTACAATCCTGAATTTTGGAAGGAGACTAGATGAGTCAGCCTTTAGAGTCAGATTCGTGTCTCAGACAGCTCTCTATCTGAGGATGAAAGCACAATTCCAGGATGACAGCATGACATGCTGGCGTCTCATAGGTGTGTTGGCATTTGTACGACCAGAGAACCAAAAAGACAGAAATAAAACTTAGAAGGAGAGACTACCAACCTAGTCTAGAGATGTTTAAAGTGATAAAATGAGATTAAGTAAAGAGAAATGCAGATACAAATGTGATAAAGGAAATGTATTACCACTGAGGTGACAAAGAAGATCTCATACAATGCTCTCTTTTCTAGCTTGCTCCAAGTTCTCTCCACCTTCACACAATAAAGGGAGAAATTTTTGGGGCTATATAGGGGCCTGCTTCAGTCAGACCCCCATCTTGGTGTTTCCACCTCCACGGAAATCCAAGTTTGGAATAATAGAAAAAGATGATAAAGGAAAAAAACTACGAGCTACATAACATAAAACACAATAAGAAGTACGTGTTTACTCAATCTAAAGAAAAAGGAGAGATAGTAGGAGCCTACCACCTTCATCCAAAGCACTCAAGGCTCGTGGAGGAGTGAATGAGAGGGACTCAAGCCTATGTTGCCACAGTGTATGTCTTGTGCTCACGTTGTTGGAGTGAATGGTACTACTGCAAAGCTTGGAAATGGATGTAAAATGCTGGATAAAATTCTCAAATGATCTTGCAAACTTCTCTCAAACTTCTTCTTGGAAAATTCTAATGATGGGAGAGTGAAGATTATGAAGAGATGGGTGAAAATGGCCATATTCAGGTCGGCCAACCAAAGAGGGACGTTACTCTTTGACTTCCAATCGAAAACGTAACGTCTCTGCAGTCTCCAGCCATAGGAATCTACCAAGAACATAAACACACCACATGGACATCTGCATGCTGTGTAGGTTTCCCTGACAGAAACGCCCCCACCGATACACAAAATAGGCGCCAAGTGGAATGCAAGCAATGGGCTTAAGTGGAATTAAACCTCCACTTTTGATTTTCTAAAGTGTTAAGGGTCAAAAGGGAATTTGTGTTAGGGGTGCAAATTCATGTTGATATTGAGATAAATAGGATTTGATCAACTTTGTAAACTCCAATTGAGTTACAATTACAATGCGCAAGACATATCCCTAAAAGGTACGCCTATCTCTCGCAAGTAAAGTTATGTCATGAAGAACAATGTCAAATCCTTATCTTCATGCATTTGGGCATCCCAAACTAAAGTGCCAACTCAACCTTTATTCTGTAAATATCTTCAAGGCTTCATCCTCAAATTAGGCACCCAAAAGAGGGTCCACTTAACTAAGCCTTCTAGAATATCTCATCATGCAAAGGAGTTAATTTCAAGAAGCCAACTTGGGTGCCCAAGTTGGGTCCAAGTCATTTCTTGTTAACTAAAACATTTCTCAATACCATTCATGCAAGAATGGTCATCCCCTATTAACTGAAGGTAGTCCCTGTTATCTTTCATGCAACTCAAGTCATTAGCCATGCATTCCAAGTTAACTAAAGTCAACTAACATTCAACTAAAACTAACTGAAGATAACTAAACCATGACTGAACTAAACTAAACTGAACTGAACCTCGTACACATCACCCCCTATTTTATAGGACCTCAAAATGCATAAATCAAATTCCCTATTTTGTAGGAACCTAGGATGCATTTCTAAAGTGTACTCAATTCACCAACCAATTAACTGAACCAAGGTGGATCCCACCTCCCATGTGTGTTCCCATGTGCTCCTATTTTGTAGGAGCTAACTCCAAGGTGTCCCCACATGCTCCTAACACTTAGAATTAATTACAAATGTCAATTAACATGATTATTTCATCAAATATTATTCTCTTCCTAATCCTAGTGTTGTTGAACACATTCCAAGGACTTAGGAGATACATGAAATAAATAATGTTTAGGATTGTAATTAAATGGCATCCTATTTCCAACATTCTCCCACTTGATATTATTATTGCAATTACTCTAAACTAGGAATCATTTAATATAAATCAAGTACAAGATTCAAGGCCAATTGCATTCTTGCACCAAAATAACTTCTCTGCAACATTGATTAAAGTGTCAACTTTCTCAATCAATAAATTTCCCAAGTCTTTGTAGTATCCATGAGTTCTCACCAAACAATTCATTCCAACTTCAAATGCAACCTGCATAATCATGAAGCTCCAAGCAATGATTAATACTCAAAACTAAAAAGAACTACATCCTCTTCAAATTTCATGAAGATAACCATATCCTACCAAAGCTCCCACTGAACTATGATACCGAGCTATACATGGCAACAAGATAAACATCAAACCATCACTGTAAAAAAACTCCCACTGTAACATGTAACCAATCTATCCATGACATCGTGATAGCCATCTTCTAAATGAAGATTATCCATGGCCTTAACATAATCAAAGAATCTTTTTTTAATGATACAACTCCCAAAAGGTCAAGTAAAACCATAATCTTTAAACCAAGAAGATCAAACTCAAGGTAACCATCACCATAACTAGAAATCAGCCCATAAACCATGTCATACCATTTTTCAAAATGAATCCTCCAAAACTAACTATCCATAGCTTAAGATCCATATCTATGAAAGATAAAACATATAAAATCATGCTAAACTATCCTTAAATGAGTTTTTCATAATCAACCATGAATCAACTCAATCCCATGATAAATCAAAACATGAAATATAACACATCTGAAAGATATAATGGGAAAATACTTCTCAAATAAAGAACTGTCAAGTGTGTTGAACTCACGTTCAACCAAGGTGTAGGCTTCTTAGTCTTTACTGTTAAATTTTTTTTTCTCACAAGTAATCATTCCAACATATATCTCTTACCATAAGAGAATTCAAGCCTCAACTAATTCTCTAAGTATCCATGAGGACCTGTAACCAATCAATCCATGTTAAACTCCAAATGTAACACAACACCATCATGAAGTAATCAAGCAAATGATTAATGTACCCAATACAAAGAGAACTACTACAATCAATGTCAAAGCTCCAATCATAAATTAGGAACATAAACATGACATCCATGATATAAACATCTCCTCCAAGGAGATCACATGCATCATAACTTACATAAACATCCTAGTCTCAAGAGAACAAGTACCATGCCAAACTCTAAACTCATATCAAGAGTAAAGCATGGCATAATAGCAACCACTCTAAACCAAGAAAACATATCTCCATATCGCCTAAAGATAACCTTACCAATTATTTGTCCACATCACTGCCAACAACTCCCACTAAACCATGGTACCGAGTCACACATGGCATCATGACTACCATCCTTTCCATGAAGATCACTCTGAAACATCAAACAAAGAATTATCACAAACAATATTAGCTAAAATAACCAATGCATCATTACTGTCATCTGAGGATTCCTCTGTAGAAGAATAAAAACTCTTTTTCTTGTTCTTACAATCCTTCTTCACATGTCCTAGTTTCCCACATTTCCAACACTTTACCTTACTCTTACCAGGGGTTTTAGACCGTCCTCTAGATTTACCCTTTCCTTCCTTTTTTCCCTTAGGTTCCTTTTTTCTCAAGCCTACCTTTTACAAACAAGGCATCTTGGATCTCCATTTTAGACTTCCTCCTCATCTCCTTTGATAGGAGAGTAGGAATTATGTTGTCCATCTTCAGATCTACGCCACTACCACTGATAGCAACAATTAAATTTTCCCAAGACTATGGTAAATAACAAAGTAACAAAATCCATTTATCTTCATCTTCTAGCTTTACATCTATAGATGCTAACTGACTCAGAATCAAATTAAAAGCATTTAAATTATGTTCAACAGAATCACCATCTTTTATCTTTAAAGAATATAATTTTATTTTTAGATACAGTTTATTAGTAAGGCTTTTAGTTTGATAGATATCACTTATCCTGTTCCAGAAATCAAATGCAGTCTTTTCATATCAAACATTCAAGAGAATAATATCAGCAAGACATAATCTTATGATTCCTCTTGCCTTCTTATAAAGCTTAGCCCAATCCTCATCTGACATAGATGAAGGTATCTTTGTCTTATTACCTACAACTAACCATTGATCTCTCTCTTCAAGGAGATCTTCCATTTTTAATTTCCACATCGCATACCTAGATCCATTGAACCTTTCAATATCTAAACAAGAAGTAGAACCCATCGTAACAAAACTTATTTCCAAAATCATAAAATAGCCAAAAATAATAAAATCCCCCAATAAGCCAATAAATCCTTCAATATTTAAGAGAAAGGCATCCCAATACTCTACCCAACCTTAGCTTTGATACCAAAATGTTGAAAAATGAGGAGTTTTATTAGCTTAATAATTTGTAAAAATTTAATATTGTTGATCTAAATATGCTTTTCCTTTGTTACAGATTCTTTGTGGGTGACTATCTGATTAATCCATTTTATTGTTTGTAGAATGTAGACAGAATTTGATAGAAGAAGTAGACAGGATATTAGAAATATTACACAAGCATATATCATGGAGAAAACCCTTTCGGGTTAAAAACTCCACAAAGAATTAATCTATTATTCAATCTCTAAAGTAGATTACAATAGCTCCAATTCTTGCTTGAGAATGCCTCTTTTGCCTTCACCAAAACTTCTTCACAACCTACAATAAAATTCATAATAACTCTCTTCAACTTGCTTGAGATAAATAGGATTTGATCAAATTTGTAAACTCCAATTGAATTAAAATTACAATGCTCAAGCCATATCCCTAAAAGGTATGCCTATCTCTTGCAAGTAAATTTATGTCGTGAAGAACAATGTCAAATCCTCATCCTCATCAATTTGGGCATCCCAAACTGAAGTGTCAACTCAACCTTTATTCTATAAATATCTTCAAGGCTTCATCCTCAAAGTAGGCGCCCAATAGAGGGCCCACTTAACTAAGCCTTCTGAAATATCTCAACATGCAAAGGAGTTAATTCCAAGAAGCCAACTTGGGCGCCCAAGTTGGGTCCAAGTCATTTCTTATTAACTGAAACATTTCTTAACACCATTCATGCAAGAATGGTCATCCCCTATTAACTGAAGGTAGTCCTTGTTATCTTTCATGCAACTCAATTCATTAGCCATGCATTCCAAGTAAACTTAAATCAACTAACATTCAACTAAAACTAACTGAAGATAATTGAACCATAAATGAACTGAACTGAACTAAATTGAACTAAACTTAACTGAACTAAATTGAACTAAACTGAAATAAACTAAACTAAACTAAACTAAACTGAACCTCGTACATATCACCTCCTATTTTATAGGACCTCAACATGCATAAATCAAAATCCCTATTTTTTAGGAAACTAGGATGCATTTTTGAAGTGTACTCAATTCACCAACCAGTTAACTGAACCAAGGTGGATCCCACCTCCCATGTCTACAACCATGTGCTCCTATTTTGTAGGAGATGACTCCAAGGCATCCCTACATGCTCCTAACACATAGAATTAATTATAAATTTCAATTAACATGATTATTTCATCAAATATTATTCTCTTCCTAATCCTAGTGTTGTTGAACACATTCCAAGGACTTAGGAGATACATGAAATAAATAATGTTTAGGATTGCAATTAAATTACATCCTATTTCCAACAACAAGCTCCAGATGAAGGGGAAATAATCTTGAATTCAAATGGTGGATTGAAGATCCGATTGACTTAATGATATATCTAAGGATGGCTAAACTAGCTTGGAAGAGAATGTGTTTGGTGCGGTGACTCCGCATATGATGGGTGACTTTGGCAAAAGAAGGGATCAGTCTAGCATCTCTGCATCTTTTTAGTAAAGCTAATTCTACAACTTTCTTTGTGATCTTGATCCTCACCAACTCTAGTTGTTTAGCTTTGAAGCATAATTCCCTCCCATGAAGGGTATCAATTAATGATATCAGATTTTCACAATCCATAATGTTGAACAATATTGCTTTTGGATTAGATTATGTGGAGTTTTTAGTGCATCAACATTTCAAATCACACTTTCTGATCCATCATTAGGATGAAAGAGAGTAAGAGGAGAAAAAATGAATTGTTGCAAACTTAGATAGGTTAAAAAGAGAGACGAGGGAGAGAGAAGGGTTGCACATGGATCAAGGACCAAGAAAAGTGAAAATAAATGAATAAAAATAGAACCCAAAAGTAGAAAAAAAGAAAGGAATAAAAGTTTTCATTAACTAGATAATATAAATTGAAAGAAAATAACAATAAAAATTGCAACTTGAAGAATTAAGAACATAAATTGCCGTAACAATAACTAGATAATAGAGATAAAGGAAAATAAATTAATAAATATAAAAGAAAAGAGGGAATTAAAAATGAAAAGTAAAAAGAAAATAAGTTAAAAATAAAATAAAAATGGGAAGATAAAAGAAAAGCCTATAGAAGCAAACTACACAATGAACATAAAAATAAATAAAATAATAGAACTCAAATTAAAAAGAAGGGGGAAATTTTAAACTTAATTAACTAAAAATGAAAAAATGCAAAACTTAAATAATGCAATTGAAAGATTAAAAAAAAAAAGACCTAATAATAATTAGAAAATAAGAATTAAGAAAATTAAAATAAGATAAACAAAAGGAAAACAAAACAAAAAAGAAACGTAAAATAAATGAATAACGAGAATAATGAAGGAAATACACTAAAAGCACTTAAACTAATAAACAAAAAAGAGGAATAAAAACCCAAAGAGGCATAAGATTAAAGGGGAGAGGAAAAACCAAAATTGACAAACAAGCAATAAAACCTACAAACATACAAACAAACAAACAAACAAAAAACTACCTACACACAAGCACACAGTTATAAGGACAAACAAACAAGAGGGAAACTAAAAAAAAACTATGAGAAAACCACAAAAAAGCTTACAAACAAACAAGAAGAAACAAAAAGAAAGGAAGAGAGACAAGCTCAATGACATGAGAAAGAAAATCCACTAAAAGACTTAAACAAAAGAAAAGGAAAACAAGAAAAATAATTAAAATTAAATGCATGAACAAGCATGACACCAAACTAAAAAGAAGAAAGTTGAGGGAATGGGTTGAGGGCCAAGAGGGGAAGGGCTGAGAAGAAAAGAGGGCATCGTTGAAGGAAAGCATGAGGGAAAACCAATACAGAAGGAAGAAGGAAGAGGCTAGGACTAAGAGTGGTTGTGCAAGTTGAATAACAAGGGTTTCCAAGCTTTACTTATGCTCCAACCATCATCCCGATTAAGGTTCAAGGGGTGGTTGTTAATGTGCATGGCTTCCTTGAGTTTCCTCTTCAAAAAATTGTCTTCTTTGCATAAAAATTGAGCGTTTTCTAAACAAATGTGGTGCTTAGTAGAAGATGAGTGATGAGTGCTCTCCAAGGAAAGATTTGAGAACACGATCATGCTTTATGTTAGCACTATGTTCCTTAATTCTAGTGCAAAATGCATGACTTGTTTCTCCTACATAAGGCCACATGAGAAAATGACCTTCTAGACTCCAGACTCACATAAAATGTCTCTAGAGTCCTTGAGATAGGGGAGACAATGTTGCACTGTTTAATCTTGTATAGATTTGTGATGGTGGTGTCCTATTCTATATTGAATGAGAAGTTATTTACAAACTTGGTAGTCGGTTAATCAAAACTTTTAATCCCTATTTGTAGATGGGAGAACCATTTCATAGCATGACTAGTGAGGCTGCATGAAAAAACCTTCATGAGGTAAGAATCATTGTTTTGTACTTCCATACAAGGTACTAAAAAGTCTTGTACGTGCTCTACCAGATCTCTCTTTCCTTTGTATTTGTCAAACTTTGGTATTTCAAAGTTTTTCAAAAGGAGGAGCATAGTAATGGAATGATCAAAAGGAAATTGACATATATCATGAAGGGTATAAGTCATCTTCAATTTTCCATCCTGCATTTCTGATATTCTTTGATTCATTTCTTGTAGTTGCATGTACACATTTTTTTTTGGTATGTTTGTTTCGGGATCCTATGTGTAGTAGCCTTGTTGTCCTAGTATGCTTGTTTGGTCATAGGTTGGGTATTGTGGAGGTACGAGACCTTGGTAACCATGTTGGGTGGAAGGAGGGTTAGATCCTTGTTGGATGTAAGGAGGGTTAGCTCCTTGTTGAATGTAAGAAGGGTTAGCTCCTTGTTGAATTTTTTGAGGAGGGGTACCTTGATAGTGCATTGGTGATGCACCTTGTTGTTGGGGAAAACTATATTGAAGGTTTCCTTGGTGGTGCATTGGTAGGGTACCTTGTTGTTGGTATGAATCATATTGAAGGTTTACCTGGTGGTGAGTTGGCAGGATACCTTGTTGATGGGACGAATTGGGAAGGGTACCATGTGGCACACCTTGTTGTTGGGATGAGTTGTATTAAAGTTTTCCCTAATAATGCATTGGTGGGATAACTTGTTGTTGGGATGACATGTTTTGAAGGTTACCCTAATAGTACATTGTTGGGACACCTTGTTGTTGTAACTTTTGATTAAGAAGGGGGACATGTGACCTTGTTGATTGGAAAGGTTAGCTTGCGGCACATGTTGGTGTTGGTACTGTTGATTGGGAAGGGGACCATGTGACCCACCTTGTTGATTAGAAAGGTTACCCTTTGGTACACCTTGTTGTTGGTACTATTGATTGAGAAGGGGACCATGTGAACCACCTTGTTTATTTGAAAGGTTACCATGTGGCACACCTTGTTGTTGGTACTATTGATTGGGAAGGGGACCATGCGATCCACCTTGTTGATTGGAAAGGTTACCCTATGGCACACCTTGTTTTTGGTATTGTTGATTAGGAAGGGGACCATGTGATCCACCTTGTTGATTGGAAAGGTTACCCTTTGGAACACCTTATTGTTGGCATTGTTGATTGGGAAGGGGACCATGTGATCCACCTTGTTGATTGGAAAGGTTACCCTGTTGCACATATTGTTGGTATTGTTGATTGGGAAGGGAACATTTGATCCATCTTGTTGATTTTGTAAGTTTTGGGAAGGGTCAATATATGAAGTGTTTCGAGGCATATATTGTCCTGGTGGTGGTTTTCTACCTTGTGGAATGTATTGAGATGGACCTCCTTGATATTGTTAGGCCACAACTACTTGTTCGATTTGGGAAGGATTCTTAAACAAAGGATTTTCCATTGGTTGATCATTTCTTTCTGAGAAAATGGGTGCCATGTTCAAAATCTCCAATGACTTGGGTATCTGTCTCACAACTAAGTTATCCCATAAGGGAATAAGGCTAGGATATTTAAGATCCTCCACATTAAAATCTATTGGAAATTTAGCACCGCTTTATGCTAATTTGAAGAAGTAATAGTTTGGGTCCTTTTTCAACAGTTTGTCCATCAATTTAAGCACCTTGGGGTTGTCAGAATATTGAAAAATTTCTTCATCATTTATTTCTTCCTCACTATCCACCTCTTCTATGACCATGCCTTGTGGTGTTTGGTTTACCTATCCATTAGCTCACATTTTTTGCAGTTTATCTCTTCTTCACTAAATGGTTGGTTTGTTGTTTCCTTGAAAGTAGGTCTCTTTTGAGGTGTTTCAAGGTCACTTGGCTTATAGCCCCATAGGCCACTTTTATGATTTGTGGTGTTTTTTGTTGGCATACTAGTGTTTATTATGTTTTCTTCCATGTTTTTTCGATGTTGTGAACACATGGTTGTCATAAACAAGCATCCAAGTTTTGTGAAAATTTGGTGGCTCCTAACTATGGAATAAAAAGAATGCTTTTTTGGGGGATTTTCTATTTTAAGGAAATAAAAATGCATTTATTTTTTTGGGTTTTTCTTGTTTTGAAGGATGATATCTATTGCTACGTGGGAGGTGGTAATACGAGCCTTTCAACTACAAGATTGAATTTTCGCTTGTGTTTGTCTAGGATGTTTGTTGTGTTTCTCCATTGAGTCGGTGTTTCTTTTGTTTTGAATATGAAATTCCTCAAACAACTGATTATGTTTGTTTGTTCACCCTCAATTTGTTTAAAGTTTGGTTGAATGATGGGTGTCATAAGGTTTGGTTATTGAACTAGAGAAATTGGATGCCAAATGGTCATAAGGTCAATGATGAAAGTGTTGGTGTTTTGATATGGCTTATTGTGATTCTCAAGACCCTAAGGTTTGAGCGATGTTTTGGGATGATGATATTTTTGGAACTCAAAATGGTGAAAGGCTTGGATCGATATTTCACTTATTTTTCTAGAGGATATGTTGCAAGAAATTTACTTGAACTAGCCTTGAGGTTCAAGAAAATGTTGATATCCTAGAATTTTGAGTGAAGGAATGATCCAAGTTGTTTGTTTCGATTTTGCTTTCTAAAATTAGGATGAGGTGTTGGACTCTGCAAATGGATGATAGATTGATTATGATGCATCTTGGAAGTCTAATTTTTTTCATTTCTCCAAGTATTTTAACTCAATTTCAGGTTGGTTATCTAATTTTCACTAGAGAACAGAACAAAAGTGATAGGTTTGAAAAAAGAGAGATTGAAAAATTCAACTACGATTAGATTATGGTCAAGTGCGGCCAAATTAGAAAAAGCACATGCAGTAAAAATTTTCAAGTGTAGCCTTTGTGCCAAGTTTTCTAGGTGATGAATTGTACAAGAAAAAGTGGACTTTTTGATCAAAAGTGACAAGTTTCCAGTCAACTACAACCAGTAAAATAAGTCAACTATGACAATTTTAGAGCAAGTGCATTCAATTTTCTCAAAAGCGTTAAATTTTCATCAACAACTATCATAAGATAGAGAGAAAAAGTGTTGAGTTTTTGACAAGCGCAGTCATTTTTTGGTCAAGTGCGAAAATACAACAGCAATAGCGATATTTTGTGTAGATTTGTTTTCTAGTTTCTGTATTGGCAGAAGCTTGGATAAATTTGCAATTTTGAGTGACTTCATTTGATCTGATTTGAGGTTTGGCAAGTGATATCATGCAACACAACAATCAAAAAACTTATTTGACCCTAAAATGTCTACAACTTTAAGCATGTTTCTTTCCACAAAAGCTCAATGTTCGTTGAAGTCGAAATGTTAAAGTTATAGTTTCCAATGTTTACTTTGTCCTTAATGCAACTCAAAATGTGAGCCTAAATATCTAAAAACCTTTAGGGATATTTTTTTTAGATATCCTTAAGGAGTGCAAATATAGAGCTCTTTTCAAAGGATTCACACTAAGTCAAAAGGGTTTGAAGTTCAAAAACCATGTTAAATGCTTGTTTTGATGTGTTCATTTTAATTCAACCACAAAGTTTGATGTTTCAAAGTAACCAAATAGATTTGGCCATTTCATGAAAACAATTTACACCCTAGGGATAGATAATTCCTTTTAGGTGGGCTTACCTCATGCCCCGAAGGTATGATTTTACATGCAACGAATGGAGAGTGTTTTAAGCTCAACCATAAGTCAGACTTGTTAAGTAACTTCTTTGAATCAAAGTTCTGATGCACCACTTCAAAGAATTTTTTTGGTTGAAAAGGGGTAGCTTCTACAAAATTGGTTCTTAGTCATGTTTTAGGATTTTTTACTAGTTTTTATACATTTGGTGATTCACTCAATTAAGAGGCCTCCTAGCCCTTGTAGTTTTTTTCGTATCTAACGAATACTAGGGGAGACTTTCGTCAGTATAGAACATCTACATTAGGTGGTTGATGACTTTTGTTACACCCACAATTATTTATATAGTGGACCAAAACAAAATTATCACTTGGGTTGTTCCCTCTCACAAGATGGGAGGTAGGCCCTCTAAAGGTATGCTTTGAAATGTAAACAAATGTGTGAAACTCAAGATTCTTTTCGTCATCCAAGATTGCCGAAAGGTGCAAGGGGAGAGGATAGACACCTATTTTTCCAAACATGAACTACACATTATACACTTCATCACAATGTTCTTTTTAAGTTCAAAAGAATGAAAAATAAAGAAAAATAATAAAATAAAATAGAAATAAAAGTGTGTAAAAGATAGCAATTTTGTTCTTTTTTATGTGCACCAAAGTGAAATATTTTGGATTTTAGACAAAGAGATAGCAATGTGTAAGACAATAATTTGATTTGTTCATTTTAAGCACCAACCAAAGTGTTTTCTAAGGCCTTGTCTTAATTGTCAACAAAATAAAATCGCGCGTTTGTCAACAAAATAAAAGTATTTGGTCGAAAGAAAACATTTTTTAGAGCACCAAAATGAATTGTTTTTTCTAAAAAGCTTTGAAAAAATCTTTTTCAGAACACCAAAATTAAAGTGTGTGGATTTGTGGGGTTCTTTTTATGCACCAATTGAGAGCATTCGCTAAGTTAGAAAGCTTTTAAAAGTTCATTTTAGAGCACCAATTTGAAATTTTGCTAAGCTAGAAAGCTTTGCAAAGTTCATTTTAGAGCACCAATTAAAATTTTGCTAAGCTAAAAAGCTTTGAAAAGATCATATTAAAGCACCAATTGAAATTTTTCTAAGCTAGGAAGCTTTGAAAAGTTCATTTTAGAGTACCAATTGAAATTTTGCTTTAAGCTAGAAAGCTTTGAAAAGTTCATTTTAGAGCACCAATTGAAAGAATTTGGATTTTTGGGGTTCTTTTTATAGCACCAAATTGAATTTTTCTAACTATGAAAGCTTTTAAAAAATTAAAAGCTTTGATTGTTTGCCTTCTCTACAATAAATGTGTTAGATAAACACATGCCATACTTCTGCAAATCCTACATAAACGACATTAGTACCTCTCAAACATCCAAACAAAATGACCATTAGTTTTATAAATCGAAAACGTGACTTGCAGATTTCAAATAAAAACTAACAGAGCAAAAGAAAAACTTTCAAGCAAAATCAGCCCTATTAGGAGCAACTGTGGCTGAAAAATCAAAAGTGGCCTCTATTGTTTTGGAAAAAGAAGCTGAAAAATGCGACTACACTTCTATTATTTTAGCAAAAGTGCCAAAAGTGACAAAAGCGGCTAGAAAAAGTGTAGTGCAGTAATAATGATAGATTTCCACAAAAAATTCTTGTAGTTTGTGCATGAAAACTTTTCAAGTGTGTTTCTAGAACTTGCAACTTGCAACTTTGCTCATAAAATAATTAGTGCTAAGGACCATGGTCCCACCAGGCATGCTAGAATGTGTAAGGGGGAAATCGGGAAGATGTTAAGAGATCAAAACAAGCTTGAATTGAAACTAATCTAATCCAAACAAAAGCTATGATTCATGCCCATTACTCATGAAATGAAGTTTTAAGCTATTGAACACAAACAATGAAATCCTAAGAAATCATAACGAATTCAAAAACAAAGAAAAATTTACCATCCTATGTCGAAGTGTGTTCACAAATATGTTGGGTTGTTCACATCAATGCAAAGCCTCCATTGTGTGTATCAAAATCTTCAAGAACGTGCAATATCGTTGATTGAAGATGTGTGTACAACTTCAAGAAGTCTATTGTGATTTTTTCATTACTTCATTGTGCAAATGATGTTGATTCTCTGATCATTTTTTAGAAGAAAGATGGTTGTTATATAAAATTTATGTTTTGAAATGAACATTTGAGATCGCATAGTAGAATATCCTGATCAACGGTTGAAAACTGTTGAGAGGATTTAGATGGGAAGAATCAGTGGATTTAGATTATGTAATTGGTGTGACTGAAGAAATCAATTTGAGTGTTCAATGGGATTGAGGAAATAGATTGAATAATCTGTGAGATTAAAGAATAGATTGATTTGTTAGGAAATAGATGGATCAGTCATCCAATTAGAGTGAGCAATCAGGGGATCATAATTTTCTCAATCATTAAAGTTGGGGAGGATAATTAATTGATTGAATTAATTAATTAATCTTTTTGAGTTGAATATGCAACTCAAGTTTGACTTTTACAAACAAAGTTGTATTTGTTTTAATTGATTTTTGATGATGTTTTGAATAATTTATTTAATTACTCATGTTTAGGGGAAAGTGATTTAATTAAACTATTAAGTTTTAATAATTTAATTGATTTGAGGGAATAGGGTAAATTAGCAACATAATTAAATAATCAATGTTATTTAATTAATCAGGAGGAATAAAGTTATATTAGGACTATATTAAATAAATGTTATTAATTTAATTAGTCAAAAAATGAAGAAAAAGTGAATTAATTAAATAATGTCGTATTATTCAATTAATAGAGGAAATTAGGGTTTTTGATGTATTTGATGTGAGATGAAATGATATTAGGTGATAATGATGTCAATGATGAGAAAATGTCATTCAAGATGTGTGATAAGTGTTAGGTCAATTTTACATGTCTACACATGTGTATGTGTACATACATACATATATATGCACATACATCACATGTCCATATATAAATGTGGACCCTACATATATACATACATCATGTGTACATACAATGAACTAGTGTATATATATAATGAATTGTATACATATACATTCATGTACAATTGTTTAGAGAACTTGAATTAAACACTTTAGGAGGTCTTTAAAAATATAATGAGCTAGACATATATATGTAGTATGTACATACATATATTGTACATGTGTACATAATGTGCATCTATATAAGTATGTATATGTATATATGTATATATGTGTGTGTGTGTATATATATACATACTTATACACACACACATACACACACACATATATTAAAGGATGATCCATTTCATCATTCTCGTGTAAATATGAAGTTATGCTAGAACATGTGGAGATACAACTTCTTGAGTGAATTGTTGGTAATGAGTTGTATACATAAGTTAAATTTAAGTACTAATGAAGTGGATGGGTGCAATGTATGTGAAATTATTAAGACTTTTAATGTTTAAGGATGAATTTATACACGTGTGTGCATGCAAACACACACACACACCATAATAAAGCTCATATACTATTTACATGTATGACAAGTAGATAGATCCAACATATAAAGTACATTTGAAACTTTAACCCACTTTTTTTATCTTACACCCCTCAAACTCTAGGTTGTGATATATGTATATGTATACTAAAGGAAGAACTTGATAATAGATAATTAGGAAAAATGATCAAGTTATATATCATCATCATTTATTTAAATTATTGATGATTCGTTAATCAAATTCTCATTTCAATATATGAAATTATGCTAAAGGGGATTATACAAATTATTGATTATCAAGTTGATAATGATTTTTTTACTATTTAAGTAGTAATTTTAAGTGGGTGCACCACATGTGAATTTAGTAAGACCTTTGTGATATATATATATATACCACATAATGTTATGTATGACTTTGATAGAAAATATTACTTTTATGTATTTTTTATTACTTTTGTGTAATAAAAAATATGTAATTTATAATATATATTCATTTGATATGTATGTATATCATTATTATCTCTTTTAATGAAATAAAAATAAAAATTTATATATGCATACATAGTTACATACACATATCTACATATGTATATACATTTATATGTGTGTGTGAATATGCATACATACATACATTTATATATTTGTACATTTATATACATATATGTATATATTTATAAAATATGTGTACATATATTTATTATTATTATTTAAATAATAAGAATATATAAGTAGATGTGTATATTAATCTTATTTTATAAAAATCTGTAAAATATATATACATACATTTATCAATATATATAAATAATATATGTATAAATTTTTGTATGAAATAAATAACCTATAAAAAATATGTACAAATTTCTAAATTGCATATGAAAACCTAATATAAATATGTGTGAAAGTATATAGACATACATATATGTATATAGCTATTTGTATATCTTTATATATTTATATTTATTTTTTAAATTCTATATAAAAAAATAAAATCAGAAAGCTTTAAATACATAAAAATTTGTAAATAAAGAAGAGAAAATGACTATATTTATGTGCACAATAATTGTAGAAACATCAATTTTTAGGTTTACACTTTTATATATCTATATAAATAACATGTCCTCTAGCGTCTTCTCCTACTAGCAATCCAATGGAGTCCATAATTTAAGATTTAATTTTAAAAAAATTTAAACAATGTAAATGTAAATGGTGGTTTTTTTACTAAGGTGAAAATTTGAGCTTGAAAATGTTGATGGTTTGCATATGTTTAGTTCGTACCCTTGGAGAGGTTTAATTAAATCCTTTTAACTTTTCAACGAAGGTGGGTAAATTAGGAATTATTTAGTTGAAGCATATTGAATTATGAAAATGTAACTTTGATCTTGAAATCCGATGACATAGGTGTGACGTTCACATGGCCCCACCAATCATGAGAATAATGTTTCAAGCATATTTCTCCTATGAGAACCTCTTTGATTCTCTTCCCTTCCTTTCTTGTTCACATGCTTTAAATGCTTTATAATTAACCTTACATATTTAGAATATAGTTTAAAATGTTCACCATTCATTCATCATTTGTATTCTTCGCCATTTATTGATTATTTGTATTTTATATTATTTTAATATATATTTTTAAGTGTTCATTGAACATTTGGAATATGGTTAAAAAATGTCTATCATGTATTGATCATTTGTATTTCTTATTATTGTAATACATATTTTCGATCGTTCATTAAACATTTAGAATATAGTTAAAAATGTCCACTACTTATTGATCATTTGTATTCTTCATTATTTTAATATGTATTTTTCATTCTCATTGATCATTTGGATTTTCCATTATCTACACAAATATTAGGAGAATTTTGAATTATGACGATAATGGATTGCCAATTTCTTTTCATTTCTATAGGAATTTTCTAATGACTTCATTTGTGCACACTTAAATTAAAACTCAAACAAATTAATTTATTTCTACTCAATACTATTATCTTATAGAATCTTTAATTATGATAACAATTGATCATCAATTCCTTTTGCTTTTCATTGTAATTCTCTACGACTTCATTTGCTTTCCCTTCATTTCTATTCACACACATCAAAGTGTTTCTACTCAATACCATTCTTTTAGAGAATCTTTAACTATGACAACAATTGATCATCAATTCCTATTATTTTCCAAAGAAAAACCTCTAATGATTTCATTTGTTTGCCCTATGTTTCTATTCACACACTACAAATTATTTTTAATCAACACCATTATTTCATAATATTCGGTTGAATATGTCTACCACACATCATTCATTTGATTCTCCATTCTTCACACACATGTGACGAGATTTTTTGGTAGTGAGATTCCATGAGATCTCTCTAATGACCTCATTTGTCCTTTCCAAATAGTGGTCTAAACCACACAAGCACAATATAATTCAAGGAACATGAATCCCATTGAATTAATTATGAACATTATAATTATACCAAAGATTAAGATTTTTTCCATCTACTTATGTGCTATGTGTTATTGTTTACTTGATCAATGGGTTGATATCTCATCCCTTTTGTTATTTGTCTCCTTTCTATTCTATGTATTATAATTCAATTATGTGTCCCGAATTGTTTGTAGGTGGAACAATCTAGTGGGCCACCATTATATATAATATGAACTCTTTTCACTTGTTAACATCATTGGCTCATTTATTAATACAAGTTTATTTACACATTTGTTGATCAACACATCATCTTGGACATAGTCCTCAAAATTGAAGTTTAATTTTGTTTGGTGTCTCCTTATAATCCTATAGTGAAAAGGTTTAGTATGCTTGTATGAATGCATTGTGCTCATTTCTTTTTATGATTATCTTTATGGTGTATGCTAAAATATAAATATTGGTTAAGTTAGCTCCAAATGCATTAAATTTCTAAAATAAAATGAAATTTTGAACACTAAATGAAGATTCACTATCCATTTATTTTTGTAACATAAAATCCTTTCAAATTTTGTTTCTCTAAACTCTTTACCCCTTTTTCTAAACCTTGAGCTCTTTCTAATCCAATTCCTTGGTGATTGTTTGTGTAGGAGTAGATTAGTTCTAGATTAGGGGTAACAAATTAATTACCCTTATCCAAAGATATCATCAAGATTAAAATAATTGTTGGCTAAAAAATTTCCTTTCTTGGGGTTTCCTAGATCCAAAACAACATGCAAAAATTCTTTCTAGATTAAATGAATAGTGTCACTAATTATTTAAGGGTTTACAATGAATTCAAAGACTTCCAACCTTGTCTATATGTTGAATAAGCTACAACATTCCTCATGGGAGACCTATTTTTTCACCCTTTAGGATCACCCCATTTCTTGATTATCTAGTGTGCAAGCCCAAGAAGCATTCTTTCTCAAGTTCCTCATTCTTACATAAATAATTTATGGATAGTGTGATGGTTAATTTCATTTAATTAATTGATCAAACATATAGAGTGTCTTATTTTTGAATCACTTCAATCAATTGGAGACTCTTGCCTCTTAGATTAATATTTTTTTCATGTGTAATTTATGAGAAATGTCCAAACTAGGTCCCAAATAAAATATCTATTAGGATTTTATTCGAATTCTATGTATCTTCTAAATTAGTCAAGAACTAGAAAATTTCACTCTTTCACCTACTATATTTACAAAAGTACATATACAGTTCAATCAAATGGAAACAAATGAATTTATTATGTCATCAGACTTTGGAAATTATCTCTACACTATACTATAGATCTTGGTGTAGTCATGAGGTTATTGAAAAGTTCACTCAAGGAGTAAGGCTTTAGGTAGTTTCAAATACTTATCCCTAAATCTATTATTTCTTGAGATAATTTAGGTTGTATATTCCTCTCTTTATTAAAGTATCTCATAAATATTAAGCACATATTATGGAGATGATGTTAGCATTTAAAGCATATTATAGTCAAATATTAGAGTGTACCTATTGAAACTAGGCATCTGGATGGTATTGCATTCTTATACTTTCTCTAATCCATAATTCTAGACATAACTACATTGAAATTGGTCATGGGTAGTATGAAACTTCAATAGAAATTTGATATAGCATTGTTATATGGGAATAGTTTAATTCCCACATGGAAGACTATCATGTGGCTTTCTATTAGTATATGCCTTTAAGCATATACATTAGTTACACCCATATAGATACAAGTGATTCCTCTCACACCATTGTCAAATCATACATCTACATTGAACAAATGGAGACAACACACACTTCATCTCCCACTCATTGAACTTTGAAAGAAAGGTCATGGAAATGATGTGCAAGATTTCAAATGAATGATAACTATTAAGTGCAATCTTCATTTTTAATAATGTGGCTATCAATAAGGAAAAATTATATGGGTTATCAAAAAATAAAAACTTTACCTTAATACTAACTATTGTAGTGGATCCTCCATCTATTCTAATGCTTCTTGGCACTTTTCCTTCTCTGCCTAAGGATATAATTTACCTAATAGTACATTTTCATTTATCTCTATAAAATAATCTTGTAGAAGAGTATGCTACACCATCCTATTGGTGTGTATCATAAAATGTGAGGCATGGTCCCCTATAGTGCACCAACTATCAAGAATTTTCTAGTAATATGTTAGAATTAAGACCAACTCTCCATTTCTTCATTACATAACAAATGATATGCAAAATACGTAATTAATTGTGGTATCATCATGATTAATTTCATGGTTGATGATTTTGATCATTTGCATGAGAGCATGAATGTGAATGATCATTTTACTACCTAAATAAGATAGCATTTGAAGAATGTTGTTGGCTCAATGAGGTTCCAAGAAAATCCACCAAGGAAAACTCTAAATTACCTAGTGTATGGGTGATCCCACAATAGTGGTTTACAATTTTTGGCCAAACTGGACACTGAGATTATTATTTTTAACTAAATCTTCACATTCGGTCACCTATAGCAGCTAAACCGTGAGGAATTTGAAGATGATGAAAACTAGAGTCTCATCACATTTTTTCTGTAGATTCTAAAAATATTTTTTTCAAAATTTTTGGAATAAGATTGCACTTGTTTTTCCATCTCCCATGAAAACTGGTTTTTTTCAAAAAGCAACATTTTTAAAAAGTGACGCTCATCATATACAACATAACTATATTTTTATGAAGGATTAAATTCTAATTTTTTTGAATTTGGATTTGTAACTATGATATCTAGCACTTTCATTTGGTCTCATAGTTTTTAATTGAATATTTTTTCCTTAATAGAGTTTCAAAGTCAAACCAATTGTAATTCAAACATAGGCGGACTGTATACAACATAACTTTTTATGTATGTATCAAAATTCATTTTTTTTTTTTTTAATGGATCAAGGACATCAATACCCAGCACAAACATATTTAAATTTTTTTTTTTTGATAATTTTCTATTTTTCCACATGTGAAAAACAAAGAGATTGATTTTCGGTGAAAAACCTATGTTTAATAAAACTAAAAAACACATACATAATAAAACCAAAAAATATTAAAATTATATTCGTGGGATAGCTCATTTTGAAGACTACCATAATAATTTGAAATAAATTTTAAATGAATTCATTTGATCCCCCAAAAGGTAAGTCAAAAGTGATTTTTTATCAGCATTTTGATAGGTGTAAAGGAGACTCATTTATAGGTATGGTTTAAAACTAGCAAGGTTATATCCAAGGGGATTTGATCTAAGGTTGTTTGATCAAATCCTCTTCAATTGGAATCCTTAAAATGAAACTTTTAAAGGCTTAAATCATTATATTTTCTAAAAATATGTGATTTCAGCAAAAATCAGTTCCTCTCATAAATTTTAAACCAGTTTTGTGGGATCACCTGTATGTTAAAGACATAACTCTAGGTCATTTCATATACCCATAGCTACTTCTTCCAAGATTCTCAAAAAACCTTAATAGTCATTAGTGATTTGACCACCTAGCATCATCCTTTCACCTAATAAAGTAACATGGATCCCCATGCCTCTCATTAAAAACCTCAAGGGATCTACTTGAGTGCTATCTCAAAGCCTCAAGATAAAATAATGAAATAGTTCAATATTGTTTAGCTAATGAAGAAAACACCTACAAATATGTCCATATGAAAAGATATAACTCTTTCTAAGCAAGTGAACTTATTGAAATTAATCATGAGATTATAGAAAAGGAATCAAGTAACACACTGGTGTTAAGGAGGATTGATTCATATCTTAGATGGTCCAAGGGATAATCCCATCTTAATGAAATTAAAAATATATATTATGTGAAGTAAAATAAGAAACAAAGTAATTAAAACACAATGAAAGAGAAAGAATTTTGGCAATAATATACAACTTCTATTCAAGTATGACTAAAACTCCAACTGGGGATGCTCAATTTTACTTTTGTTAAATTCCAGTTTTCTTATAGTTAAAGACTCAAGCGTTGGAGGTAGTTCTAGTTAGTTTTTTTATCAGATACACAGTTTTAGGAATTCGTTTTCCATATATTTTTTATTCTAGTTCATTCTAAAGGATCCAATTTTAATGTAATTTTCTACAATCAGGTAGAAGCACAAAGTTGTGTCACACTTTTTAAAGGAAACAACCAACACTAATCAAAATTTTAAACTTGAATCACTAAAAAGTGACATATATGTTTTGAGTTTTGAAATGATGTAAACTAATGAAATATTTGTTTTTTACTAAATTTTATGGTTGTATTTTAAAAAATAAAATAAAAAATTATTTGAATATAGTTTTTAATAAATTGACACTATAATTTAGTTGTTGAAAAAATGCTGAAAAATGAAGTCACATGAGACATCAACCTTTATTTAGTAATTTTTATTTTTTCTCCTTCAATTTTTTTTGTGTATTTATAACTTGAAACTTTAGTGCATGGATTATTTTTTTCAAATTTTGATAAATATATATTTTTAAATAAATATTAAAATGTGTGTGTATTAAAATATAGTTGTTTCCATCAGATGTCAACTTTCATATTATCTATTTATCTAAAATGGAAACAAATTATACCCTCTTAATCTATAGATTCTTTTATCTAGTGCATCATATTTTTTTCTATTTTTTTTAATTAGTTTTACTATTTTTCCTTGTCATGGTAATCAACCTAATATTTTGTGTCGATAACCTACTTTTAGTTTAAAAAAAAAAGAAAAATATAAATAATAATTTAATTATGATTTTTTTTTTTTTGAAAACTAGACTTACGGATCTACAAAAGGGTATTTTTATATTTTAAAAAAAATGTTATTTACATGAGTAGAAATTGTTAAAACATTGATTTTTTCAAATAAATATTTTTTTTTGATAAATTGGCCTCAAAGTGGTGCTACATATGCATAATTTACCCAGCAATTTTAGTTGGAAAAGTTGTGGATATATCTAACTTAGCTAGAATGAATCTTACAAGATCATATATTTGACCAAAATATATTTTTAGTTAAAAAAACTTATATTCACTTGTGTTGATAAGTTGGCTGAAAGTGTGACACAGCTTTGTACTTTTACCCAATCAAACAATACAATCTCAGCATGGATTTTGCCTACTGACTTTGTGGATTATTGATTTAATCAAAGGATTATGCCTATGTTGCATGCATTAAAATTTGGCATCATGGTGATGGTATGAATATTTTTCAAACCTAAATTGTCAAAATAGTGAGATCTCATTGGTAATTGTGAACTTAAGTAGGATTTCATCTCAGATTTGTGTGTGCTTGACAGCGTTCTAATTGTATGAAATCTGAAAATCTCATGTGATGATTTGTTTCCCTTGAAGATTCCATTGTTTTTGATAAAAGGGTAAAACGGGTTTTACAGGGACCCGAAACCACAAAGTTTACAAAGCAGAAAAAATGACACAAAAGTCCCACCAAAAAATAGCTGCCCGAGGAAAGACCAATAGCAACTAAGCAAAAAGGACCAAAAAGGTCAAGAAGAAAGGAACAGCAAAGAAAGCACAGAGAAAACCCCAGCCATTAATTTAGAGTCTTGAGGACAGACTCCGTCTCTGCCTCCAGATTCTGCATATCTTTAACCCCCTTTTTAAAAGTTTGAATCATCTTCGAAGTAAGGGGGGCCTTGTGCTTCAGGTTGGCTCTGGTTCTTCTGGAAATGCCAGCTTCTATATCCTGACTTTTATCGTCAATTTCCTCCAGATCCACCACCAAAGACCCCTGTTGGGCTTTATCAAGCTTCTTAGTCATCGCGTTAATGATTATGGAATTGTGTCTTGCCATGCAGTTGTTTTGCTCAGCAACGATTTTGATGGTATTCCATAAGTTCTCAGTTTTGGAGTCAATATTTCTGTTACTATGATCCACTTCTTTCTTTTCCATCTCAGCAATCTTAGTGCCCATTTCATCAATCTTGCTTTGCAGGGCCCAGTTTTTAATTTTTAGCTCATTAATTTCAAAGAAAGTCCACTCCAAGAGTTTGGAGTGGGACTCAGAGTTGGTTTTGGCAAGGTTTAGATAATCCAAAGAGGGCTCTTTTCTAGTATTAGGGCATGTATTCTCAGGGTTAGGAGTAACAGGGGAGTTATCATTAAAATGTTTGTCCGGCAGAGGATCAGCACAAAGCTCAGTTTTGTTGGCATTAGACTCCTCCGACTTAGAGGACTCTTCGAAGTAGGAAACAAGGATTTTGGCCTGGGTTTTCTTATCAAAAGAGCTGATCTTAAGGGAGGGGCTATCAGGCTCAAGCTCAACGCAGGTTTTTTAAGAATTCCTGGAAGGAACAGCATGCAAGCTAGGGATATTTCTAGCCGGACTAGAGTTAGGCAAATACTCTGAGCCACTGGGCTCAATATCATCACCCTCAGAATCAGGGTTGGTTTCCAGAATAGTAGGAGCGGGCACATGGAGATATTCAACAATCAACCTTATTAACCTAGTATGCAGAATGGAGAATCTTTTAGGGTTTTTCTTATTGTCCTCCAAGCTTTTCTTCAAGGAGTAGTAAAGATAATAGGGGATAGAGACCCTTACCTTGTATCGGAAATGGTTGAGAAGAGCAAAGTGGTAGCCATAGACTTTTGTGAAGCACCTGTCCACCGTAATGTACTCCATGATGACCCGCAGAACCTTTCTCCAAATAGCCTTTATAGTGTCAACATCGAAGTAGCTGTTAGCAATTTTAACCATACTTAGCCTTTCCTTGTGTTTTTTAGGAAATCTGATCACTGCTTCATCAGAAAAATCCCTGTCCCTAAAGAACTTCTTCCCTTCAGTGGATAATCCCGTAACATCAGCAATAAGATTTTCGTTGAGTTCCACATTCCTACCAAACAGGGTCAATTTACCATCATTCCAATTTTTGGCAAAGAGATCCGTAGCCTCCTAGTTAGAGCCATGAAGCTTCTCCAAAAAAGGGATCAGCCCTCTGCTTTTAATCTTGTTCCAAACCTTGGCATTTTTCATGTGTATTTCGTAGTTGTCCGGCTTAGTTCACTTTTTGTCTCCTCCCATATCGGTCAGCATAGTGAGGTAGACCCAAACACAAGCTTTACTAAAATTGGCCCCGCCAAATCTAAGAACCCACAAAGCGTGCGGAGTTCTCTTGCAGATTACTCCACTGGGCTCGATCTCATGCATTCTAATGATTGTGATGTGATACATCCAACCTGTCCTCATTAAAGGGATAGCACATCGCTTTTCCATGTGATTTATCATAATTTAATAGGGCACAAACATTAGAGTTAAGATCGCTAATATTTAGCTAGGTATGCACTTCTTTACTCCTAACTCCTTCATTAGCAAAAAAATCCGCAACAACATTGGCTTCTCTATAAGCGTGTGATATTTTAACTTTTTCAAATTTAGCCAAGTTCAATATGGCTTCCTCAATCCACGAGTTGATGGTCCACAAGGGGGGAGACTTGCCACGGAGGTAGTCAATTATGTTTTTGGAATCTCCTTCAAGCCACAGATTTTTAATGTTAAGGCTTTGAGCTAAATTTATGATGTGATAAGCACCAGTTGCCTCCGCAAGATGATTAGTTTTAGAGCCAAGAGGCGAGGCAATCGCTCCAACGAAATTGCCATAGGGGTCCCTTATAACTCCTCTACAGCCCGCCGCCCCCGGATTGCCTTTAGCCGCGCCATCAAAGTTAGCTTTGATCCACCCATTTGGTGAAAAAGACCAGCAAACTCCCTCTCTATCCTTTTTGGCCTTCATAACAGAACTAAAAAAAATTAGACTGATGTTCCATTCCTTAGCAACAATTAAATCATTGTACGAATACTCCGCATTCATGGTCTTCTTGTCCTTTCGGGCCACAGCATTGAAATTTTCCTTCAAGGATCTGACAATTTTATCAAAGACAATATCCACAGAGGCTTCTTTACCCCTAAAAATTATGTTGTTGTGTTCTTTCCAAAGGCCCCAAGAAATATGAGGAAAGGATAAATCCCAAAAAAACCTGAGCAAAGGATTCCTTGTCAGGGCTTTCCATTGAGAAAAGAGATCTTCAATGGACAAAGGGAAAACCCAAGGAAGGTTCCATAACCTTATGAATTTTTCCCAAAGAGAAGCAGCAAATGAGCAATGAAGGAATAAATGACGCACAAATTCAGCCTCCAACTTACAAAAAAAATTTGAAATCCGCGTCTACACAGGTTGTCAATCATTAGCACCTTGTTTTGGAGAAGGATCCAGAAGAAGATATTAATTTTAGGTATCAGGTGTTTGAACCAAGCTTTAGACCAGAAGGGAGGATGATCCAGAGAAGAAGTGATCCTGGTAAAAGCGGATGACATAGAAAAGTTGCCAGAGGGTTCATCGATCCAAACCACATGATCATCCAACTGCTCAGAACTAAGTCTAACAGCCATCAGCGAAGACTGGATGGGAGCCAAAGCATGAATGACACTGCACAAGTCCACCCAATTACCATTCACTCTGTAATCTTTCACATAAGATCCAAATCGTGCCTTGCAATTCTCAGCCCATTCTCTGAAGGAGTTGATTTTTTATCATGGGTTCCTTGAAAAGCCATATGTCCTCCCAGAATCTGGTACGATTACCATTTCTCACTTGCCATCCAATACCATCCTCCACAATCTTTTTTCCAATGAATAAATTGTTCCAACATATAGACCCTCTGGGAAGAAGGTGGGGGTCCTTCTTAATAATGGAAGAGTAGTTGTTTTCTAAGTATTTGCTAGCCAGAATATCAATCCACTCCCCAGAAGAAGAGAAGATTCTCCAAATTTTTTTAGCTAAGAGGATTTTATTGACAGTTCTGATTCTTCTTAAGCCAAGTTCACCATTCTTTTTAGGTCTACAAACTAGATTCTAGTCAATTAGGGGGAGTCTTTTATTTTCCTCAACCCCCGACCAAAGAAATCTTTTTTGAATTTTTTCAATGGCTTCAGCAAATTTTGCAGGAATCTTAAAAAGGCTCAGGGCATAGATAGGAAGATTCTGGAGAGATGCTTTGAGGAGCTAAAGCTTACTAGCTTGACTTAGCAGGGCTCATTTCCAACCTGCAAGCTTCTTGTTGAATCTTTCCACCAATGAAAGCTAGAAAGACTCAGGAGGTTTCATGCTTAAAGGAAGACCAAAGTAGGTGGCAGGAAAGGAATCCACCCTACAACCCAGAATTTTGGCAATTTTGGCCTGTTTATGAACCGGAGTATTGAAGAAGAACAGAGAACTTTTTTTTATTGTTGATCAGCTATCCTGAAGCTCTCCCATACTTGTCAAGCAACTGTTTTATAGATTTTCTTTCAAACACAGTAGCTTGACCCATAAGCATAGTGTCATCAACGAATTGTTGATGGGAGCACACCAAGTTGCTTGAGGAAGGTCTGAGACCAGAAAGAAATTTAAAGTCGACTAAATTTTTCAAATTCCTGCCTAAACTTTCAGCCATAACAGTGAATAACATAGGAGATATAGGATCACCCTGCCTTAGACCTCTGGTACTCTGAAAAAAAGAGGTAGGGGATCCATTGACCATAATCAATATGGAAACTGTGGACACAAGTTGTTCCACCATTTGGATAACCCTATTATTAAAACCAAAAGCCTTTGAGATTTTAAATAAGAAAATCCAATTGACTCTATCATAGGCTTTTAAGATATCAAGCTTTAATAAGAAACCTTCGGTCTTCGACTCAACAAGGGAATGAATGTTCTCGTGAACCGTAACAATAGAATCAAGGATTTGTCTACTGGGAACAAAGCCATTTTGTTGAGGAGAAATCAAGGAGGGCAGAAAAGTTAAGAATCTAGAGGTTAAGACCTTAGAGATGATTTTGTATAAAGAATTACAGAGACCGATGGGCCTAAAAGCCTCAAAGTTATTAGCTCCAGGTTTCTTGGGGATGAGAACCAAGAAAGTAGCATTTAATTCTTTTAAAAGACATCTAGATCCAAAAAATTCCTTAGCAGCATTAACCACATCTTCAACAATCTCCCAGAGCCATTGAAAGAAAAATAAAGGGAAACCATCAGGACCCGGAGCTTTACTCCCGTCAAAGGAAAAGACAACCCGCTTGACTTCCTCATTGGTGGGGATAGCTGTCAAAAAAGAGTTGTTTTCCTGGTTGATAATTCTTGGTATAGCCTCAACTAGCTGATCCTACTCATTTTGGTTTATTTCATTACTTGCCGATAGAAGATATTTAAAGAAGTGGCTCGCCTGCTTTCTAATATCCTCCTCCTCCTCATACCTGGTTCCATTCACATCTATATGAGATATTCTGTTAACAGCTCTGTGTTTTGAAGCCGAAAGATGGAAGTACTTGTTGTTTCTATCTCCAGCTGACAGCCAAAGAGCTCTTGATCTTTGTTTCCATAACTCCTCCTCCTTTCCAATTATGTCATGCATCTTCGTCAGGAGCTCATTCTCTTTTTCCTTAGTATCATTCAAGTAGCCCTCCTTTTGTATTTTGAATTGAATTTCTCCTAGATCCATCTGAAGATCGGACTTAATCTTAAAGATGTTCCCAAAAGATTCATTTTTCCATTTTTTTAAATTACATTTCGCTTTCCTTAATTTTTTAGCAATTTTGAACATAGCAGTTCCTTGAATTCTTATATTCCACCATTTCCTTATTTCCTCTTTAAGAGCAGGATGAGAGATCCACATTTTTTTGAATCTGAAAGGAGTATTCTTCTTCTTTTTTATTGGATCCGCAATGAAACTGATAGGAGAATGATCAGAACCAATTCTTGTGAGAGCTTTAAGGGAGCAATAGTAATCAAAATACCAATGATTGGAGATCAAAGATCTATCTAATCTGACCTGTATGAGATCCATACCCTTTCTATGATTGGACCAGGTGAAGGAGACTCCATGAAGATCCAGATCAATCAGCCCTTGATTATCAATAAAATTCTGAAGATCCTCTTTACTCTCCAAATTAATCTGGGATCCCCCAAATTTTTCACCGTTCATTAAGGGTGTGTTAAAATCCCCCATAACAATCCAAGCTTCTTTATCAAAAATCCTCCTAATGGTAGCTAATTCCAACCAAAAAGATTTTCTCATTCCTTTTCCATTAGGAGCATATATGTTCATTTGAATCCAGCTGAAGTCATCTCTTATATGTGTGAATCTAGTAACTATGTGATTCGTACCTTCCAATATCAGATCTCCTTTGATGTTGTGGCTATTCCAGAAAGTAGCAATGCCTCCCGAAGCGCCAATCGAGTTATTTCCCTGGTTACTGTAATATTGAAACAGTTTCATCTTTTCAATTTTCTCCTTAGACATTTTAGTTTCTTGAATTAAAAGAATGTCAGGTTTGTGATCTCTAACAAAATTGCTAAGAACATCCTGCTTGTGGGGGCTATTGAGTCCCCTGATATTCCAGGACATAATCTTCATTATATATCGAGGGAGTTAAGACATTCTGGGATGGTTTTCTGAGATCCATCCGCTATATCCTGAAAGCTATTCAACTCTCTTTTCTTTTTCAAAGACTTTTTACCTCTTGAGTTCTTTACTGCTCCATAATCTACCTTAACTCTTGATCTGGTAGAAATGCCACTTGGGGTCTTCCCTTGTTTGTTTTTTTCAGTCTTCTTCTTTGATGTATTCTCTTCTTTATCAGTCTCATCTTGACTGTCCGTCTCTCTACTGGATTCCCAATCCTTTTCATTTGGTATTCTTTGTTCCCAAGGTAAGGTGTCCATATTACCATTCTCTTGACAAAACAAGACATTACTGGATAGGTTAACTAAGTAATCCTATTTTTCAAGGGATTCTAAAACCCTAACAGTGGAGTTGGGATCCGTCAGGTGCTCTACACCCATAGGGGGAAGATTATCAAAAAACGGGGAGAGAAGAGGGATTTTCAGAACCAAGGATAGGCCCTCACTAGGAATATCCTCCAGACCCGGGATCTCTTCTTTTTTATCGAAAATGACTGTCATTTGGGGTAAGGAGGGAGAAAGGTTCTGATCTCCTTCTCCAGCTAGGGTGCCCTCATTAGAACCCCTTTCCTTTGAAGAAGACACTTTAACAAGATTCAAGTTATGAGGGTCATTAGGGCTCTCACCTTTATACTCCAAGACCACCTCAATCTCTGAGGAGCTTTTCTGAATATCGGCTTCTATGTTTTCCAATTCCTACTCTTTATTTTCCCTCTTTTCTTCTCCTGAGTCAGTCTTTTTTTTTTTCCATTCCTTTTTTCCAGGTTCTGCTGGTTTTTCTTTCTTTGAAGTAGCATTTAAAGGGCATTTTTTTGCCCAATGACCAGATTTCCTACACTTGAAATAGGCAAACGGGATGGTTTCAAACTCTATATTCTGTTCCCAGGAACCCAGTTTAGATTGTATCTCAATCGATGATGGTAAATCTGCTTCCTAAGGAACTCCCACACATATCCTCGCAAAAACAAATCTCTTTCTAGCATCTATCATTGTGTCGATCGAAAGGAGCTCGCAATACCATGGAAGATGTCTTCACTCCAGTACTCCAGGGGTAGGCCTGGAAGTCTAACCCAGACTAGGACATTCTCAAAGATGGAGTCTGATAGATCCAAGTGGGAGGACCACTTCTTTAGAGCCAAGGAAGATTTCCCTATCACCTAAGGACCTCCACCTCTTACAGCCATGATGTCCTCTTTGCAAGTAAATTCAAAAGCAGAAAAACCCTTTGGAAGAGTAGCAACTGAGACTTTCCCATTGGTTCTCCATTTATTTTTAACAAACTCCCTGACCACTTCAATATTTGGTCTAGGGCCCATGAACTTCCCAACCAGAGTTCGTTCCATTAGGGCTATATTATGGTCTATGATCAAATCTGGAATGGAAATAGAAAACTTACCTCGAGCAGGGGATGAGATATTTTGTACTGGAGGGAAGGAAGACTTTCCATTAGGTTTTACCCCGAATAGAGAGGTCCAGGTTTTGCGATTGCCTCCAAAACCGCCTGTGGTCCCCACTCCCCCTCTATCTTTCTCATTTTTACCGGTGGAAGAAGCAGTAGGGATATTCTCTGGATTTTCCTTTCCCCCGGGTTCCACCTGTATTTTGTCTCAGGAGTCCACATCATCCTGGTCATCCTTGCCTTGCTTCTGACTCGATTCCAGCTCCTGATTCAATTGTCGGTTTTCTGATCTTGCTCCACTTCCGATTCTGATTCCATTGCTTTGAATTTTGAACTCCTTTTTCTCCTGCCCGTGTCTACACTCGTGATCTGCCATATAATATCTTGGTCATCCTTGCCTTGCTTCTGACTCGATTCCATTGTTCTTACTAGTGAATGTATGATAATTATTTGGTGTAATAGTGGTTTGGAGATCTTGCTTAAACATCCAAAAATGGTTAACAAAATATTTGGTATCATTGTTCATTTAAGTTAAATTTATTTTAATACTTCTCGTTACTCTATATGTTTTGATCTTTCTTTGAAACTCAGTCTGAAATACTAAAGAGCATTAAAATACATACAAATTTGGTAAAATCTGAAGTGCAATCCAATTTTATGAATTGTTGAAATCATTATTTCTAATTGCATGGTATTTTCTAGTTAGCTTTAAACATCAAAACCCTTGTGAAACATGTTGACAACGACCCTATGCTATCTCAACATGACTAAGAACTAGCTATACATGAACCTTGGAGTAGTCTTGATACTTTTCAAGAGGGGAAATAAACCCTTATTGCCTAGCACATTATAAGTGATTAAAACCACCCTCAACATGACCCCTTTAAGAATATAAATGTGTATTTTAATAAGCTATATATGTGAGGACCCCCTTAAGATCATAAACATGTATCCAAGATGGTGTAAATCAAAAGGTAAAAGTGTTAGGATGTGCACTTCTCACCTTTACTCTAGTTTACTTGAATATTATTTTAAATTTTCAAATTTACTAGACAATCAACCACACTAAACTATTAGAATTTTTTTTTCTTGACATAAGTTTTAATCCAACTTAATCAATGTAAAAAATGAAAAAAAATATAAAAATTTATTCATAAATACATTATTAACCTAAATTTAGAGAAAAAAATATTAAATTTTCTAGACAAGTAATAAAAAGGTTAAAATTAGTTATCATATAGTGAAGGCTCTTACTAATATTGCATGCATTTGTGCATACTTTGATGAAAACAAGTACCTTTCAATGGATAACAACACAAATAGGGCAATAATTAGATAGTTGTGCTCTACATATCAAGGGTTCTTGGAGTTTTGATGGTTTATTGGCTATTTCTTTAGTAGATGAGTTTTCTTCTCCAACCTCTCTATCCAAAGTGGAGCTCCTACTAATTAGATTTAGGGGCATGAAAGGTGAAAGAATGGATAAGTAAAATCAATTTCCCTCATATCCTATCTAGAGGATCTCAAGATTAAGAGGCCTATTTTAAATGCTAGGTCAAGAGTGGTGAGGGTTTTGAAGGAGAGGGGGGAGTTATATTTGATTTTGGAACCCCTAACATAAATAAGTAAACTAGGGATACTTCTAGGGGTTTTTAAAAAGGCTATGGATCTAGAATTTAGAAAAATTGTTCATTTGCAAAAAGGGTGGATCACTTACCTAAAGTTAAATTTGGTCAAGATGATAGAGTGGTTAGCTAGAAAATTATTTTTAAATGGCATGCTCTAATTGGCAAGTTCAATTCTTTTTAGCTGAATTTGAAGAGTTTGCATGAGTGATCTTCAAAGTTATGGAAATAATTAGTGAAGGTAATATTTCATATTTATTGTGCACATATAGTTCCTTTATTATTATTTTTTAATCATAAGAAGACAAAAATTGCTTCTCAATTCAAGGTTGTGGTTTTAGGATGATTAATTTTGAGTTTAAAAACTTGATATCAGTGCTTCAAGCCCCTTCATGATTCGTTTTGTATGGTTCATGTTTTGGTGCATCTTTTGTATTTATCTATATAATTCTGGTGTGATTTAGACTAAGAGTTATTGGAAATGATCTTTAGGGAAAAAATTATGTGTCTCTTGAAACCTTTGAGTATTTCCACACTACTTATGCTCAAATTTGCATTTAAATGGATTTGAATAAGGGGTTGTCAAAAGCCATCACTTTGAAAAAGGATGGTAGATTTCAATCATGAATTTTGAATGATGTGAAAGATCAATTTAGAAGGAAGTCTTCTTCAAAAGCTAATTGGTCGCATGAGGCATGGTCACATCATCACACAATTTTTCCAAAAAAGGAAAAAGATTTTATTAATAAATTCCATTTAACAAAAAGACGGGAAGAAAATAAATATATAGAAGAATTCCCTTTTACCTTAGTTTCTAAAAATGCAGAGATAGACAATCAATAATCTTCTTTGCTCAAGGGGTATTTGGTGGAATATATAACTTCCCCTAAAATTTCAAAAGAGTTGACCAACCTCTCTTTGTCATTCAGATAGAAGAATCTTTCTTTCTAAAAAAAACTCATTATTAACTTGTGGATAGCTAAAAACTCTAGACAAGAATTTAGAAATGTAAATAATAATTAAAAAAATATATTCTCATTCTTCTATCAAATTAAAAAATTCAAATTTTTACAATATTCTTTTAGTTTCCAAAATTTTATAGTGTAATTCCCTGAATAAGAACATTTGTTTTCCTGTAAATGCTTAGCTGTACTAAAAAAATCTTTCTGAAAGTGTTTAGTGATGTAATTTTCTTTAAAAATGCTTAAAATCATAAGCACCACTAAGAATCAACAGAAGCTATAATATTATTATTGCTGGCGCTCTAGAAAGTTCGCAGTAATGATAGGAATGGTTAAACAGCATTGGACGCAATTGTCTTTTTCAATGATTCTGTGTGCAGGAAACTTTATTCTTCAACTTCAACCCCAAACTAACGAAAAGTCAGTCACCCTCATCTTCAACGGTTTTGGAAGCCTTCGGTGTCCTTCCCTCCTATGTTTTTCATTTCACTACAACTTTGATGAAACTTATCACAGAATAACCATTGTCAATATAGTAATACAAACAAAACACGTATTTCATCTGCATCCTTATCCGCGCTCTTCATTCTAACTCGACTTGCAGAGACAAGTTAAACTAGAAAACCTTTCTGGCTTAACCGCGTCCAAATAGAAATTGCAGATCTAGAAGTCTGGCTGACTCACCATGTGAATACAAGTTTTTAGCGGTTCCTCAGCACAACTTTCTCCTCTATGACTACGTGGTTTTGCAGCAAGAAAAGAGTTATCCCATGTAAATCAAATTTTATCAAATATTTGAACAGTGGTTGCACCAAATTGGGCTCTTTACCTATCCACCCTGACCCTTCCACGCTGCTGCATCTGATCATATTCTTCTCCGCGTTTCCATCTGTGAGATCTCATTCAACTAAGGTTCGTTGAACTAAGATGTATATCCCCCTCTTGTTGCCCAACACTCATTTACTCTATATATATGTGGTTGCAGCTGTTATAAGGACTACAAGATTTTCTCATAACTACTTGATTGGCATTCCCCAGAAATTATAACTGTTATAATTCCAAAGAAAGTTGTTCTACAATGGCTGATAAGAATAGATGCCCAAGCTGTGAGGTGGAAGATGGATGGATATATGAGGTGGAAGGTGGATGGATCTGTACGACGGCCAGTTGGGTGAATGAAGCGAAATTTTCAAAAGACAATTCTACAGTGGCTGATAAGCATAGAAACCCAAGCTGTGGTGTGGAAGACGGATGGATATATGTGGTGGACGGTGGGGTGAATAAACGACCCACTGTGGTAGAAGAACTACAAGTCGCCAGGCTTAATGAGGAGATAAAGTTGGATGGTATAAGCATGAAAAATTGACAAGTGGCTCAGCTATATCTGCTTAATAAATGGCATGCGGTTTCAAAATTAAGAAAACTATAATGAAACAGAATAGAATTCTCAGATTTTCTCCTCAAGTTGCAGAGTATTTCTTTTGCTGATCATTCTGGAATGCTGAGATCATCCAATTTCAAAATAGCTATCCTAATGCAAGTAATGTCCACTAGTGAGCAGAACGGTTATATCCATCACTGGCAGCAGGTGAAGGAGCCATTGCTGAGCATCTTAATGATGGATGGTCATTCTCTTCAAAATCTGAATCTGGGGCATGCCACTTAATTCATTCTTTGCTTGTTTTCTCTTGTATATTAATCTGAATTCTTGTAAAGAACTGAAATGGAATCAAATAATTTGATGTAATTAGTCATTTTAAATTTTGTTTATGTTTTTAAAAGTGATTTATGTTAAATTTAAATTTATTTATTTTTTATTTGATAAGGGAGTATTGGATTTTAATTGATACTTTTTAGTTAAAGAGATAAGGAATGAGGAGTATTCACTCCATCAAACTTATCTATAATCTTAGTTTCATGTGTTATGATGTCAAAAATCTTACATTAAAAATGCTTGACTTTAATCAATTTAAAATCGTTCAAGATAAAAAAAGATTAGATGATATAAAATTTAGGTTAAACTAGTAAATTAATCTATTTATTTGAAATTAAGTTAAATGATTTAATATTTTATAAAAAGATTAGTATTATGTATAAAAGTTGTAATTTTTCTATCAAGATAAAATTATATTTATATTTATATATATATATATATATATTAATGGACAGAAAGTTTCATTTAAACCATTCAATTCTTAGATCGTAATTATGGCTTTAGGAAAATTCAGACTAGCAATTCAGGTTTGACTTTAATATTTTTTAATATCTATTTTGAAAACTTTGATTTTATTAAAAATATTAATGCAGTTATTTGTTTTCCCCCAAAGTGAATTGCTGGCCGTGAATTTTCCATCGGCAAATTTCTCATGACGGTGAATATGGGCGGTGAATTGTTGGTGCCGTATGCCCATAATTATGAACACAAGTTGACATTGAGTATTATTATTTTCTTCTATTAAGAATTAATATTTGATTTTTCTTAAGTTTTTTTAATGAATCACTAAACCTTATCAATAAATTAACTGTCATTTAACATATAAAAAAAAATTAAAAATTAAAAATATTTTTAAAAAATTAATAAATTATTGTGTACAAAATCAAAACTATTTAAACTAATATCGATTTCAAACATTTTCATTACTTCAATTCTTTTTGGCGAGAATCAGCAAAAGCATACTTGAATATAATAAGTTCGGCACTACAAAAGACAGGGGACCTTAGCAGGTATTGTGGGTGCATGTCTTACATATCTTCCATTTTCATTTATGGAATAATGACAGAGACAAAAAAAAGTGTTGTGTTTATCTTGGGTAAAGCATAAAATTTATAGGATTCTCTTCATTGGTCTTGTCTTTAGGAACCTGATGACAAAAATGCAAATGTTGATAGATTGCATGGAAGGGAAGCAAACCCTTTTCAACATTTTCTGTAGAAAGAGAGAAATTGATGAGCGAGCATCTCAACATTTTCTTTACCTCTTGGATAAAGGAGTACATGGATTTTACTTGTCAGCATAACGAACATCTGCTAAACAAAGATAGAAGCAAATTGTTGAATGTCAAATCTTGATAAGAAGCTCATTCATGAAGTATTACGTACAAAGGTATTTTTATTTTGTTGTCAAGCCTTAAATTTTTGGAAAAATTATTAGGGTACGAGCAGCATGATATTTGTTTGCCCTGCATCATATAAACAAGATTTCTTAATGTATCCTACTTTTATATGCTAGGCCATCGGAGCTTTCCTATGGGGAGTCTGATTTGTGTTGATGCCCTTTGTGTTTTTGCTCTCTGCCTTTTTTGCTTCCTTAGAATCAATGTTGAAGAAAAATTATATGCAATATTCAGTTAACTAAGCTGATAGTTGGAATCTGCTTAGCTTGAGGGAAATCTTGATTTAGATTAGATTTACTATATTGATAAAATGTGTTAGAATTGTTTATTAGTAATATTGTCTTATGTCAATCCTATAATCTGAATAATCTTGTAATAGGTAAGGGATAAGTGTTGTATGCTTCTTATGTTTAATAGTTGGGATGGGATCAGCACCAGTGATGGGAAAGTGCATTAACAATTTTTTAATTTTGGAAAATGCAAAAGTAATTTTTGAAAAAAAAATTGAATGTTATTTTAGACTTGTTCTATATTCATTTGTACTATGAAGCATTTATGTTTATCTTTTGCATAATTTGTTTAATGCCTAAAATCACTTTTGATGTGCCTATTTATATCTACATATGCTTAATGGTGAAGTAAGAAAGATTCATTATTCTATTGAGAAGGGTAGAGTTTTTGCAATAGTGAAAAAAATTATAATGTTAAGGTTTTTTTACTAATAATGGTTTTCCCATGTGAAAATATTATGTATTGTCCTTATTTTATTATTGTTTTAGATTGTATATGAATTAATTTTATTGTACAAGTTTATTGGGCTTCTTTTTCTTTGCATGTGGTATTGGAGGATGAGTGTCATGAGATTATCCTCAATGATCACCCACTCTTGAGGAATCAAATTATGTTTATGAGTGTCATTCATTATATTTCATTGAAGCAAATTATAGACTTTTGTATTGACCTTATTCCTAGAGCATAATCATCTCATGTGCAACATACATAATGACTACTTAGGAGCTTAGTGTGCCCAAGTTGTAACTAGAAAACAAACACCTTCATCCTAGTATATCCCCTTGACGTGCATGTTCCAACTTCATGAAGAAAGATGGATCTCTTTTTGTTTGTGCATTAATTACTAATATTCGAACTATGTGATAATGAAGAACCATTATCCCTTTTTATAATAGATTATTTTTTTGATTGAAATGGAAGGAGCCAAGGTGTTCTCTAAGATTGACCTAAAGTCCACATATCATTAGCTTCATGTTTATGAGGCTAACATTCATCAAACAATATTTGAGACTCGCTATAAATGAGTTTAATGTAGTTTTATCTGGGTTGACAAATGCTCAATTAGTATTCATGAGCCTCATGAAAAATGTGTTTTGTACTTTCATATATTGATTTTTCCTTATATTCCCTAATGGTATTTGAGGACAATAGAGGAATATGAAATCTACTACTATATTTTGTAGTGTTTTCATGAGAATCAACTTTTCAACAACTTTTTGAAGTGTGATTTTTATCAATCTTAGGGAAGTATCTAGGCCATGTTATGTTTGATGAGGGTATTATAGTGGATCTCTCAAATATTGAGGCTATTATGGATTGGAATGTATCTAGAGTTTGTAGTCTCATCTAGGGTTAGTGGGTTATTTCCATTAATTTGTCATGGATTTCTCAAGAATGAGACATCCCATTACTTCTCTTCAATGAAAAGGGAAGAAGTTTGTAATGTCCTAGGCCAAAACAATAATGTAAATTTAATTTTTAACCTTCCAAAAATAATTCTTATTTGAATAACAATACTATTGGTCCTAGTTTTGCTTAGTTCTTATACAAATTAGATTAAAACTATTGTTTATGCATCAAAAATATCCTTACATTTCAAATAGAAAATAAAAGACATAAATTTTGATCTTATTAAATTGAATAGCAAGTTCAACAATTGTAAATCATGATCTCTTTCTTATTAATTTAAGAATGACTAAATTACATTTAAATAGTTCTACAATATCATAAACAACAACAATAATGTCAGATAATAGTATAATGCAACTAGAGTTTGTATCCAATGAATCTCATATACAATCTCCATATGAGATCATCCTCTAAAATCACTAGGTTTTTCATCTTAGGATTCTCACACTCAAACACAAGTTATCAAAATGGATTTTGAAAGGTATTTAGTTAGGTGTAGATGATCATTTGAAAGAAACTGATTTCTCTTTTTATATCCTCCACAAATAGAATAGGTCAGCCACCAAGTACACCTATAGCTTCAAATTTGAATAGCGATCATGGGCAAGAAAGATTCCACTTTGAAATAGATAGTGCCAAAAATATACTACTAGGAACAATACAACACATTCTAGGAAGTTATGTAGGGAATGGAGACATAAGAAAAGATATCAAGGATTAGAGGTTGTCCATATTACAAGACTCAAACTATAGGATGAGGCATTAAGTCTCAAGCATTGGTTTTGACAGGGTGGAGAAGTCTAACAATTACATTAGTGAGGAAAGTGACATGTGAAAGGCATGAAAAGGTGGAGAAGTTTGAGATTCCAACATAAAGTAGGGAAGAATGGAGTTGGAAGGTAAAGCATATTGAGGAAAAGAAAACATAAAGCAAACCAAAGCAAGGTAAGCACAAGTATAAACCTAACATGGAAAAACTTAGATTGGCTGGAAATGGGACACAAGTCCACCCCACTCAAAATTTCTTGTCCTTAATAAATTATAGGTTTGGAATCTCTAAAATCCATGGGCCTTCTCATGTTACATCTTCGACCGAAGATCTTTCCATTGAATCAAGTAATCCTTGGTGCTTCTCTTTCTCAACTTCCTCTCCCTTACATCCATTATTGCTTTGGGAATTAGAACCATTTTTTAATTTTTCAATTGAACTCAACTCATCTGAGGGCTCTATATGTTTTCCTAACACATTTTTGAGGCAAGACACATAAAAAATACTATCTACATATTGCTTCCCTTTGGCAGCTCCAACTCATAGACCACTTTGCCAATCCTTCTCAAAATTTTGTAAGGCTTGTAGAAACATGGTTTGAGCTTTTCTAATCCACTTAGCTTCAAGTAATATTCCTTGTATGATTGTAGTACCATAAAAAACATATCTCTAATTTAAACATATTCTCTCGATAATGTGACAATATGCATACATCTTATGTTGGTTTTGGTTATATTGTCCAGGTTATTTTTTAGTGAGTTCAAAATTTCTTGGCTCTCTATTTAATCACATTACTTGCTCTCAATACCCTACTATTTACCATAATAAGATCAATGAATCTCCATACATATACAAATGCATGAATTATTTAACCTTAATCGACATGTGGTAGGTGGTGTTCTAACACTGCTCCCCCAAGTATAACCACTTGATCCAAGTCTTTTGTTGATTAGCAACATAATTTATTAAGTAACCCTCAACCCATTTTTTTATGATCTCAATATGGTCATATGTTTACAAGTAGTAACTAGTGTTGGGGGTGAGCTTAGATCCTACCAAGAGGAAGAGGTCAATGTTAAAACAATAACATGAAGTGGTTGTCTCTATCACTAATGATGATGTTAGGTAGTCCATGGAGTCTCATCACCTCCTTAAAGAATAGATCAACCACTTTTGATGCTTTAAAATATGTAGAGATGAAAAAGAATTATGCATACTTCATTAGTATGTCTACAACAACATATATATCCTTATATTAGACTTTAGGAAGTATCATGATGAAATCCATTGAGACACTTTCCCATTTTTTATTTGGGATGGGAAAGGGTTGCAAAAGACCTACTGAAAATATCTATTCCATTTTATTCTTCTAAAAAATTATGTATTCTTTGATGTGGGTGAGGACATCATCCTTGAGTCCCTTCCATGTGAACCTTTCCCTAATCTATGTGTAGGTCTTAAAATAACTAGGATGTTCTGCCAACGAGGTGTCGTGAATTACCCACAAAAAAAATCCCTTCATCCTTGATACCAATACCAAGATGATGCTTCCCTTGTAGAGAATGAGTTCATTGTATGATAATATAACTATCATCTGACAACTTCCCTTCCAACACATCAATTGTGAATGTGTTCTTGGCATACACTATTATTATTTAATTCTTCCAATCTATAGAGATTTGAGATGTGGAGCACAAATTTGACCTTCTAGACAATGCATTAGCAACAACTAATGACACATTATACTCACTTATACCAAGTTAAAATTGTAAAAGATACTTTTTTTTTTTATCATGATCCTATGGATGTTTAAATCATGTATATTTTCAATAGAAAGTTTAGAATAATATACTCTATAATCACTTACGTGTGCATAATAAAAAGTACGTGAAAGGGTCGGAAGGAGGTTATCCATCAAAAATTTGTATATCATCATTGATGCATATAAAAATTAATGGAATCCACTAAGAAAGGTCCAAAAGAGTGTGTGTAATACAAAGAGTCTTAATCTTCGTCAAGGGAAGATAAAAAAATTGTCATGTCCATCACTAAATATTTCATCAATATATCATGAACCACAAGATAGTTAAGAATTACTAGAAAACTAATATGAAGGAGGAACATGTATATCAATATATCACTAGGATCCAAGGAAAGATGAAGCAAGAGAGACACAAGTAGGAAAATCCATAAGTATTTACAAGGAAATCTGCCATGAGATGTATAAAGGATACATTCACTAGCTATATCATCATCACAAGGCATAATAATATCATGAAGGATTAAGGAAGCTGTAGTTTTACCACATAATATATCATCCATAATTTTATCACTAGAGGGAATTGGGCATATCATGTGTGTCCTTTCTTAAATATGTATCATGAATCAAATCATATCAAATAAAAGTGCTCAAAGGTAAAGTGTCACTATGCTCAAGCAAATTACAAGCACAATCTATGGGAGAAATAGAAAAAACTAAAGGTTCATGGATAAGTAAAGTGAGGGTACATATAAGGGGAAAGGAAGGGAAATAAATAAATGAATGATAGAGGAAAAGGTGCAAACATGATGGAACAAGACCTCCATAGAAAATATAAGCTTGTGTACAATATAAAAGGACATTAAAGAATCAAGGATAGTGAGGTCAAATACTAGAAAGTGTATTAACATATCAAAGTCTATAATATTAGCATGAAAAGAGGCTAAATATAGTGGAACATGAGAATTCATCATGTTAAAGATGTATCAATGAAGCACAAACAAGTTGGTTGTGTGGGTGTGGATCAAGGGAAGATCATATAATAGAGGCACAAACCCTAATAAAGATAAATCAATGACACGCAAATAAAGGATCGATTCAAACCTTAGAATCAAATATATTATAAAATAAAGTAAGAAATCATATATATAGCAAGTACTTTGAATTAAAAATAAGTTAGCAAATCAAAACCTAGAGGCAAAAAATAAGGGTGGGTATGATAGGTGAAAGCAAGAGTAAATAACGGATCACAAATCCCTAAAGGAATATATATTTATGAAACATGTAACTAAAAAGGGTACACCCAAATCCTAATTATATATAAAAATAAGATTATGCAATATCTAAAAACCCTAAAAAGAAAAGTTCAAAACAGGAGATTATGTAGGAATGTCAATTCACCTAAAATACAAATGAATGAAATCATTTTTACATAAATCTTGGGTAATTAGGCAAATGCAATCATTTAAGCATGAACTAACATAGATATAGATTAACCAAAGTTGGGACAAATAATTTTAATAAATATTAAAATTAAAAGTGAGGGATATCGATGCTTATCACTATAACTAATGATGGAAGGATGATGTTGATGATGTGTTAAATTAATTTTTCACTTCTAGCAATGAATGGCCCTAATTTGAGGATTATCTCAAAATATGAAATAGCATAGAAAAATGATGGAGGTTGATCCCTATTGTCACAAATTTGATTTCAACTATCAGAAACTTGATGTAATTTTACTATGCAAAATGATTTGTTAGAATGTGCACCTAAAATTACTCGCCTTTGCCTTCTTGATAGTTGAATCTGCCAAGGTGGTACTAGGGATGTTGTTTAGGAGTTTGTCAACTCGATAGGTAAATGGGTTCACCTAGGTCAAACCCTTTGGTAGGCAAGATTTAAGGTGTTCAGCTATATTAAAGATATCATATACAAACATGTATTTGACCAATATAATGATGCAGATCATATTCTTTCTTGCTCTTTAGAACTTTAAATGCGTTCCAATGATTTTCTCTTTGATGTCATCTTTTTGAATATGTAATTGAGTGTATAATGAATTTCTTTAATACCATGACATAGCAACATGTCACAAAAATGTGTGCCAAGTCAGCTCATAACAATTAATAGAAAGGAGCCGAAAAATTGAGATTTGAATTTGAACATTTAAAATTTGGAATCATTTCCATATACCTAAATATTGAACCAAATTGATTATATATCACTCAAAATAAACTAAAAAAATACAATAATAATCTCCAATAAATAGAAATAGAAACCAAATCAGCAACGAAAACATGTCGACATTGATCTATTTGACCTAAATGAACACAAAACTAAATAGAAAATAGCACCAGTATTTGCTGATTTCACCATTTCAATATGATTGTTGCATGTGTTCTAGAAAGTTTAGAGTGCATGAACATATCGCGAATGATTGTGATCTTAAACACAACGAGACGTGCAAATGTATTTTTCAATGTGTTTTCTGAAATGTAAAGGCTCCTCACCCATGACTATTTCTCCCATATTCAATTACTTAAATGCAAAGTTAATCTCAATTTGTGATTGCAGAAAACTTTGATTCTTGACATTCAACCCCAAAGCAATGAAAAGTCAATCAACTTGATCCAAGAAGCTTTTGGAACAAGCTAATATGAAGCTCTCGGTGCCCTTTCCTCCTATGTTTTTCATTCCAGTACAACTTATTAATTTGATAAAACTTATCAGTTCACAGAATTACTAGTTGCCAACATATAATACAAACAAAATACATCATCTTCCACGCTCGTGGTCATGTCTAATATAACTCAATTTGCAGAGGTATTCTATTTCTAGAAAACATTTTGGGTTTCAACTCTATCACAAAACCCAAGCGGAGGAACCGCTTCCAATATAAATTCCAGGTCTACAAGTCTGCTGACTCACTGTGTTATTCAAGATAACCTATAATGCATTAAAGTCCAGCAGATATTTCATGCCGAGTGGCTCTATTACAATGATTAAAAAATCTACTTATGCTAATTGCAATGCGAGAAATTTGTGAGGCCACAATAACAGCTATGACGTGTGGAATGCAAGTTTTTGATGGTTCCTCGGGACAACTGTCCCCATCAAGAATACGTGTTTTTTCAGCAAGGAAAGGGTTATCCCATGTATATAAAATATTTGATTAGTGTTTGTATCAAATTGGGCTCTTTACGTATTCACACTGACCCCTCCAGTACGCTGCTGTGTCTGATTATTGTTGTCCACGTTTACATCTTTCAGTCTCATTCGAGGAAGGTTCATCAAACTAGGATGTATATTCTACACCTCTTGTTCCCCTCTCATTTCTATATATGTGTGGTTATAACTCATTTTCTTTCTATATATGTGTGGTTATAACTCTTGTAGGGACTAGTAGATTTTCTCACAATTGGGTGATAAGAATTCCAGAGAGATTTTATCACAATGGCTAATGACAATAGCAGTCCAAACTGTGAGGTCGAAGATGGGTGGATTGATGTGGCAGACGGTGTGGTTGATGAGCTGGTAGATGGATGGATGTATGTGGTGGATGGTGGGGTGAATGGACGGCCCATAGCGGTACCAGAACCACAACTAGCTAGGATTAAGGACACAGATCATTTGGATGGTATAAGCACAAAAACTTATTGCTGCTTTTGTGGTGTTACGCCCAAGGATTTGATTCAAAATTTGCCCAAAATGTCTGGGAGGCCCAAGGCTGATTTGCTTATAGTAACTACTCGCCAGGCTTCAGAAACTCAGACAAGTAACCGGGATCTTCCAGGCCTTATTTCACAACTTCACGATGAAGTAAGCTGTCTGATATTTATGCAGTCCATGAATTTTTTTGTAAACCTATGTTTTTAGATGTTAGGCCTGAATCTGTTTTGCTAATTTGGTATGAGTTAAAAGTCTTGATTTATGAACCGCTTTATAAAAGCTGTCTTCACAATGGTTCAATATTTTACTGTAATATAAAAAGCTTAGTATGAGTGAAAAAAAATTGATTCTAGAAATGACCAGACAAAAAAGGTACTAATTTGAGGATCCTGATTATGTTTGTTGAATTGTCTGAGAAAAGATACACAAAAAAGTTAGATTACATGAATAGTTTGCTTAGTCTACTGAGCTAATCCACCAAACATGTTATGGGGTATATGAAACCGTATGGCTTAGAGCATTGAATAGTTTGCTTAGTCTACTGAGCTAATCCACCAAACATGTTATGGGGTATATGAAACCGTATGGCTTAGAGCATCGACTGGGTATATGAAACTATATGGCTTAGAGCATCAGGTGGGTATATGATACAATATAGTTTAGAGCGCCAATAAGTACTGATAGAGCATAGGTGTTATATGCCAATATAGGAAGACATTAAGTGCACTACAGCTGCTTATAGGAATGATTAAATTAATAGTTTATGCATGGCACATGTAGATAGATTTTAAGGGCTCCTGGGCTGCTTCACCAATGCTCAGCTGATGGCATTAGATCAGAAAATTTCTTGGTAAGTTAATCTCTTTGTAGCTTACTCACCCCATAGGTCCAATGTATCTTATTGGTTCTCCAGAGCATGTTAGTAAACAAGTGTATCCTATTCAATTGCAGTAAATGTTGTTGAGAAATCCCAAAATGGTTACTAAGAGGCCTTGTTTTGTTTTCTGATAACTGTGGAAAGAGAAGGGTCTGTTTATTTTACTGGAAACACTAATTTAAGGAAATTGTAAGATCTTTACCCAAAAAAATTGGCCATTTCAGTATACGATGCAATGTTTGTAATGTAATGTTTGGAGGATGAACAAAGCATCATCATTGAACTAGTATTTTGTTTACATATTTATCAGTATTTGGAGATCTCTACCCTTCAACATAACATTTCTCTTGTTGCAGGTAAAAGCCATAGATGAAAGAAGTGATGTTTTAGCAGAAAAAGTGAAGGAGCTATTGATGAAAGCAGGAGTTAAAAATGTGAGACAAAAAACTTTGGTCAAGAGAGCTGAGTGTGGGACACAATCTACACCCAGTGTTCATAATTATATCTCTGACATTGCCCTCTGCCAATTGTCAGTCCAAGCGAAGAGAGATGCCACTTTTCATTACAATCTAGGAAGGGCATTAGCACCATTAAAGCATGAGGGCGTTGTTATTCTGAGTATTTGCAGCAATGTTGGACTCACCCATTTACAGACAAGTAGTCCTCCACTCATATGGGCTGAGGCATTTGATAAGTGGCTCAGTCATCGTCTGCTTCATAAAAGGTATGAAGTTTCAAATTAGAAAAAGCATAGGGGAACAACATAGGAATATCAGATTTTCTGCTCAAGTTGCAGAGTACTAATTTTGCTGATCATGTTGGAATACTCATGCAGATTTGAAGAGATCATCCAATTTGAAAATAGCTACCCTCATGCAAGTAACGTCCAGTGGTTAGTAGAACGGTTATATCCATTACTTGTGGGTTTGGGTGCAGCAGGTGACGGAGCCATTGCTGAGCGTCTCAATGATGGATGGTCATTCTCCTCTCAATCTTAAGCCGGGACATGCCATTTAATTCATTCTTTCCTGTATATTAATCTGAATTCTTTTAAAGAACTGAGATGGAATCAAATAATTTGATGGAATTAATCAGTCTAAAGTTAAAAGAGGTGAAATCTTGTAAGGATACAAAAAGTTTTGATGATATAAAGGCCCATTTAAAAGCAATGATGCATAGAATTCTCTTTTTAACGTTGATAAAAAGATTGGAATAAAGGAGAGGACTAGTTGTTGGGCTGACTTATGGTAGGTTGATTAAACTTTTTTTTTTTGTGTTAAGTTAATCGATTAATATTTATAGTAAAGGTAATAATATGGTTAAAAGATGTAATTTTTATATTAAGAAAAAATAATATTAATATTTTTTTAGATAGGTTAAAATTGATTTATGGGAGTATTAAAGCTATATATATATATATGATTTATCGAATAATGGATAGAAAGTGTCAATAAAACTATTCAATTTTTAGATTATAATTATCAATTTAATTTGACATTAAATATTATTGTCTATTTATTTTTTTTATTTTTTTATTAAAAATTAGTATAATTAAATTTCAATAATAAATTAAATGATACTTAATATAATTTATTTTTTACTCTTTAAATTTTTAAAAATATAATAACATATTATTAATATATTTTTTTTTTTAATACAATTTTTATAATATTTTAAATAAAAAAATCATTCTTAATTTTTTTTAAAATATATAATTTATAAATAAATCATTATTAAACTTAAATTTAATTAAATTAATATGAAAAAACTAATAGCATTAACAAGGTTTCATTTGTCCCGTAACTCTTTAAAGTACTAAAACTATTTGCATACACATATGTCAACCTTAACAATTATATCTTAAAAATTAAAAAACAATAAGTGTTTACATGCACATATGTCCATCTTAACAACTATATATCTTAGAATGTTTTGATGAATCAACTTAAAGAATTTGTTAAATAAATTATGTTTAATAATTAAATATTATCTGTAATAAAAGCTTTCTTATTAAATTTAAAATTTGTGGATTATTGTATAATTTTTTAATAATAAATATTTTTAAATTTTTTAATATTTAACAATTGCAAAGGTAAAAAAATATATATATTTTTTATTTAAGTTTATTTTTATTAATTTTTTTAATATAATGATGAATATACAAGTAGCACGTTTTCATTTATATATTGACAATTATCTTGAATCTAGTTTGATTATATCTTGACACATTGTTAGGGTTTGATCTTGATTTTTAGTTTATATATTCTTTTTAGGTAAAGTTTAAATATGGAAATGATCCAAGAACTTTTAAATTTAAATTTAAATTTTGGCTTAAGATGATTCCTTTTCTATTAGTCAATTTTGACTTGAGCACAAAATATGTTAATTTGTGTGTTGGGATGTATAAAAATATAAAGTCTAATTCACTTTTAAGCATCAAAAGAGTGTCAACGTGTACATCAACATCTACACAATAACAAATTAACGCATATTGCATGGTTTATTTTGTCTTTGATCTTTAACCAAAACTTTTAAATCAAGATGTGGGGTTTGAAATAAGGAGAATATTTTTAATTAGAAAAATCACAAAAGTGTTCGTCAACAAGTTACTTTCTCTTAAAACATAGGTTCTCAATAATGAAGTGAGCTTATTCCAAAGACCTAAAATCACATTGTTCATTTTCAAGAACATGATTAAATCTACCAAAAAGCTTCATTTTTACAAGTGCATTGAGATCACTTTTGTACCTATATATATATGACCTATAGTAGGAGAATAGAAAATCTAGTCATATTTTAGATCTTATCAATCAGAAGTTGGATCACTAATTAGAGTTTTGGATAATAGAGTATAGATTGCAATGGAAATTCTTCAAGCCACACATAAAGATAAATCCTAATTCATCTTTTTTCATTTTGAAAAATATTCTATCTTAAATCCATAAATTAAGATAAATGAAAAATATTCTATCTTAAATCCATAAACTAAGATTACTTGCTTGCTTATGTGAATATTGTTTTATTATATATTTATTTTGAAGATGGTTTTTATTTCCTAATAACTTTGGTGAATCTTTCTAATCTTACACTTACTTAGGTCTTAGCTTTTAAGATTTATTTTTATTTTTAATTTTATTTAGAGATCTAAGAGTTTATACTTTTCTTATTTCATATCAAATCTTACCTTTATTTTTTTTATCCTTTTAGGGTTTCTATATTATTTATTCCAAAGCATTATTTTTGTCATATGTTCCCTTTGAGAAGAATTCTTCATTTAAATATCTAATTTCTAAGAGTCGACATGAGAATGAATGGTTGAGAATCTAACTTATAACACTCATCTTAATGGGGAAGAGGAAACATTTATGCTAGATATCCATGTTAAGTTTATGGATAAGAAATATATTACTTTGCTTACACATAAGTTATCTTTTGATGTTGTAAAGTTGATTACTGATGAAAATCCTAGACATTGTTGATGTTCTTCATAAGTTGTTAATTAACAAGTTATATGGTTGAGATGCACATAAACACACAAATGAAAGGCTAGTTATTCAATTTATTTGAGTAGTATATTACCCACTCCCACTGAAACCTCCTCTCCTTTTCTACCTCATCTTTTTTTTCCTTTATATACCATATTATTTTATCTTCCTAATTTTAGTATTGAGGCTCTCCTTGTCCCTACTTCTCATATTGAGCTTATTTGATATGTTCAATATTTCTTCTTTACTACTATCCATTCCAATAGTGTGTATTTTTTAATCCCATCCCACTAATGTGATGTCTTCATCCCATCCTGCTAAGGTGATTCCTTTGTCCCAACCTACTATCAGTGGGCCTCCACATCACCCTACTAGTTCCATGCATACAAAGTCTCTCATTCAAGTGTGGTCACCACCTAGTGACAAGAAAACTAGGTTGAGAGCTTGATTATATCTTGTTGATGGATGTCTCAAGTGATATCCAAAACCATGAATCTAAACCATTATAAATGTAAAAAACTAGAAACCATCAAGTAGTATCCGAAATTATGAATCTAAACCATTATCCATGAAAAATTCAATGCCCCTATGGCCATGGTCAAGTATCTAAAAAAATTATGTAAATCCTCTTACACATCTTGCACCCTTCTTATGTGTTATAGATGTCATGGATTTTTTAATAACAAAAAATTCAACCAATATCCCAATTTTAGGTGCTCCATGAGCGTATTCAATATTTATTTTGAATTTACCACTGTAAATTGTGAAGATGCTTTACAAATCCTAATTTTGACCCTTGTAATATAACAACAATGAAATAACTTTCACACTGGAAGAATTCAACAAATAATATAAAATATAATAGGAATTCTTACAAATCTTTAATAATAATAAGCCACTTTATGGGGGAATTCTTTAAAATTCTTCAACAAGAATATAATAATGATTATGATAATAAATTGTTAGTCATTGTCTCCTATATATTCTATAATTACACCTTGGATACCACCTAGGCCAACTTAAGTAGCTATATAAGACTATATAAATGATAAAAAAATCTTAATTAACGGTTAAACTAGCCACAAGTCAACTACACAATCCTAATACAATCAATGGGTTAGGGGTGTAGCATGCCCTCTCTTCAAAGAAGTATTTTCCTCAACATTAATAAACTATGAATTCTTTCACACAAACTCTTCATTTTCCATGTAACATCCTCAATTAGATAATTATTGAACCATTTGATCAAATACTTTATGATTTCCCTCATTATAGCCTCTTAGTGTGTGTTTAATTGATTTCCTAAGGTTCCAAAATCATTTTTCCCTCCTCATCAATATTTGGTAACTCATTCTAGGCCAAAAATATTTGTCTAGTAACCTTCTTTAAGTTGGAAACATGGAAGACTAGATGTATTTTTGTTAAAATAGGTAACTCCAATTTGTGTGCTACACTACCAATTCTTTGTAAAACCTTATATGGGCTATATTACTTGGGTGAAAGCTTGCCATCCTTCTATTATTTTACTGGAATTTTATGATGTGGCTCTAAGTGCACAAAGACCCAATCCTCTAATTCATAACCCCTTTTAGTGTGGTTTTGATAAACTTATTGCTTCATTTTATTTTGTGTTGTTGTCTTGAGTTCTCCTTGAGTCTAGTCAGTACATCTTACTAGTGTTGAATGTGTTCTACAAATATTCTAACATTTGGGTTTACTTTTAATGAAGATATGACTAATGGTTGATGGTATTCATATAGTCCTAAAAATAGGGATATTTTGGATGAAGTATAGAAAGGAGTGTTAAACCACCTTTCTACTAGTGACAAATATTACTCCTGTCTCTACTTTTCTGAAGAAAAACATCAAAGATAACCCTCCAAGAACTTGTCGACCACTCAAATTTTTCATCTAATTGGTGATGATATAATGCGCTAAAAGTAAGTTGAGAGCCCAAACATGAAAATATTTTTTTCCAAAAATTACTTCTAAATATAGGTCATGATCATTTAATTTGACTTTGTAATCTCATGTAGTTTTTTATAGGTATCCATAAAGGTGGTTACTATATTTTTTTCTACAAATGGGTGTGAAAAAGCATAAAAATGTGCATATTTGGTGAGTTAATCGACAAAAACCATGATGAAATTTTTTCCTTTAGAATTAGGTAAATTTATGATGAAATTCATAGATACCTTGTTTCACCTCTATCTTGGAATAGATAAGGATTACAAAAGATCTAGAGTCTCAATTGTCTCATATTTATTTTTCTAGTATACAATGCATTATGCTACATATTTTTTTCCCCTTTGAGCCCATCCCAAAATAAATATTCCTTGATTATATGATCTCGATTTCCCACTTATTAGAGAAGCATGTAGGTCTATGAAAAATTAAAATTAAGTTTTGAGTTCTAACATAGGTACAACATGTCCTTGTACCATTAAGTGTTCCATTTCCATGATTTTTTTAATGAAACGCTTGAATCTTGTTAGATTTTTTAATGAGAGATTGAGTATCTATGTCCCACTCTTCATGTGCCTCATCCATCTAATCTACATGCAATATGGAAATGGAATACAATAACGACTCTATGTGTTCATCCCTCCTAAATGGGGCATCAACCACAAAATTCTCCTTTACTTTCTTATATATGATCTAACTTTACCTTATTGTGTCTACCCATTAGATAAGATCTCTATTTTTTGATTTTATGTAGGATAGCCATCATTTTCTTCTCATAATATGAATTAAAAAAAATCTTACATTTACTATAGTGACTCTCAAATGCTAGGGGTCTTCCATTTTTTATGAGTATTACTCATATGTCATTCCTAGAAGATTGATATTCCATAATGAATGTTTTAGAATTTTTTTGCTAACTATAATTGGAGTTGTACACATAACTTCATTTATCTTCATAGATTCCTTGGTGGCTACCTCATTCCATTAGAAGGAATCCTTCTTTAATAAAACTATTAGAGGTATTGTTATGCTGCCAAATTTTGATAAATCAACTATAGTAACTAGTAATCCTTAATAAACCTTATAGTTTGTTAAGTGTCCTAGACATTTTCCATTTTACTATGCCTTTAATTTTTTCAAGGATCCACCTTAACTGTCTCATGTAAAATAATATGACCTAGGTACTTAGCCTATTTGACTCCAAAAAAATACTTGAATGGCTAAGCATAAATTTGATGTTGTTCAAGAATGAAAAAGACTTGATTCACAAGTTATAAGTGTTCCTTCCAAGTTTTGTTATCTATAACAAAAAAAATATCTACAAAAATGGCATGAAGATAGATTTCATCAAACTTTGAAATATAGATGGTCTATTTGTGAGGTCAAAAGACATCACTAAAAATTTATAACAATTAGATAACTAGATAGCATATATGTATATAAGTATGACATGATATACCCTATAAAAACATATGATTAGTGTCATAAATAATATCATGTGAAAAATATATGACAAAACTCAAATTATACACACGTAAAATCATTAATCAATGATAGATAATAAAATATATTAAAAAATCTTAATATAAACACAATATAAAAGAAAAACAACCCTAAAACTAGCAGTTGCATGACATGCAACGATGAGCCGATAGGTGGAGGGGAAGTCCAGATGGCAGGCATGCAATCTTAGAGAGCAGAGGGTGCTTACATATTTGTGCATAGTGAATGATAAGCTATATTGTAATTGTTATTTGGAACATTGATTTTGTTGTGTTTCATCTTATTACCCTTATGTGCATATATGTATGTACATATGTCATGTAGCATATTCAAACAAGATTGATACATACCAAGAGAGATCAAGTGACCACATTGGAGAATCCTTATGGAATCATTAATAACCCTTTTATGATACCATTATGCTAGATCAGTAGGCCATAGATAAAGGTACAAATACATGTAGGTTATGTCATAAGGATAATAGAATTATCTGAAAGCTTAGAATATTATTGATTTGAAATAGGACATACAAACATGTCAAATAAGTATATTTACATAATTCATGGACAACCATAACAATAAAGAGATAATTGCATCCATAGGATTTTGTTGATGTTAATCAAAAAGTAGATTGATACAAAAAAATTGAACTTTTTTTTTTTTTTTTCTGAATCTGAATTTACATGTGATCGGAATATATCTCAAGAGATTACATATAAAAAATTTTGGGTGCAAGATTTAAAAATAGAGCATGTTCTCTCAATGTAATCAATGCTTAGATAAATTATTAATATTACACTTAATAAACAGCCTATGAAACATATGAATCTTGCCTGCATCTTATGTCAAAAACATATAGATCTGCACATAGGAAATATAAAATGAAACACAACAAAATGAGGCCTACTCTCCACCCTACCATATTGGGTCATGGAGCCTCATGGGCTCTCACCAAACCCCCAAGCAAGAACATGCATCGTCCACCACTCTGATCAATGGTGAAATCAATGTTTCTTATTACACTTAATATAGAGCCTATGAGGATCTAATTATTTATTTGACCATTGTGATTGATTTTGCAGTCACTATGATTATTCTCAAAGGTCATTTATAACACATTACTTCATCAAAATCCCCATTATGGCTTGAGTATGTTTCGCAAAAATGACAATAAAATGTGAAGTTTAGTGTAGTCAACATGTGTCATTGGTAGACAAGGTAAGTTCACAAAGTTGAGTCCACGAAACGTGGAAGTTTTGCCTTAGCCAAAAAAAATCGGCATTGCAAAAACGGGATCTTGATTTTTATAAACGGGATCCTGTTTAGCTTTGGGATCCCGAGCCTAAATGTCAAATAGAATCTCACTTCTTAAAAATCAGGATCCCATTTGTAAAAGGGTCCCGAACCGACGGACACGGAACGACATCCCGATTACTACGAAACGAGATCCCGATTTATAAAAAATCGGGATCTCGTTTTGTATTAATCGGGATCCCATTCTGTAATGGTATTTATTTCTTAAAAAGGAACAAACCTTTATTTTAGTAGCGCATGGGATCCAAAGTTGTGAGCGAAAGCGACCACCAGAAATAGCCTCCAGGTACCCGTCCACACCCATTTTTTTGCATTTTTGCATTTTTTATTGAAAATGTCAATAGAAGAATTGATTTTAGCATGTTTTTTTTTTAAATTTATTTGACGTTTTAAGCATTTTATTTCCTATTATAGTAGAAATGAGGAATTGTAGAAATAAATGAAAAAATGCAATGAAACCTAAAGATATTGAATAGAAACGAAAAAATGAACCTTGAATTGTATTTTAGAAACAAAATTTAGCTTTTGAAACCTAAATTGTTCGATCAAACCAAAAAAAAATGTATTTGAAAACCCTAATTGAAACGAAACAAAAAAGTTGCATTTCAAAACCCTAGAAATTGAAATGAAATAAAAAAATTGCATTTAGAAACCCTAATCAAGCTTTTTGAAATCCTGAATTCAAATCAAACAAAAAAAAATGAATTTGAAAGCCCTAGTTTGAAATGAAATGAAAAATTTGCATTAAAAACCCTAATTGCTTAGAAATTGAAACCATAAATTTAATTAAAACAAAAAAAATTGCTAAAACCCTAAATTGAAATTGAACAAATCATTTTGATTTTGAAAACCCTAATTTCGAGCTCAAGAAAATTCATTTGTATTTCTTAAATGTTTTAAGTTTCATTTGCATTGTATGGAGAAAACGATATGTTAAACTTTAGTTTCAATGTTAAATTATAATTAGATTAGAAAATAATATGTTAAATAATAGTTACAATTCATAAATTTTATCAATATTTGTTTGCAAATTTAGTTAGCAAATTCGTAAATCCAAGTGTACAATCTATTTCCAATTCTCACTTAATTAGATAGTATTCAACATTCATTTCTATTTTATGTTTTGATCTCTCTTAGTCATGATTTGCTTCCATTTCTTGTTTGCATGTGTTGTTTGTTGTCTTTTGACAATCTTAAGCCTCATTCTAGTCAATTGCTTGTTAATTAGGCTTCTAGTTTAGTCTAAAATCTCAATTTTTGTACTAGTTACCTAGACACTAAAGAATCTAAATATTTTTCTTTTCTAAGTTCTTTAAGGTTCTTTCAATTCTAGAAAATCTAAAATAAAATACTTGATTCAACATTAACTAATTTTATATTATACATTTTATATCATAAAATTCATTTAAGTGGGAAATATTAATGAAAAAAATGTTAAATAAAATAATCTTATATTCAATTGAAAAATTATCCAGTTAAAATATACATCAAACTCAATCTTAATAATATACAATTATTATTAGGAATAAGGTGTCTCAACCTTAGATAATTCCTATTCTTATTATTTGTTTTGTAAAATGTATTTCTTGCAAATAATGTAATTAAGTGTGAGTGTACATGTCTAGTTGGCATGTTGATGTGTCACTCCACTTGATGTGTCGGCATCTTGAATTGTGTGTTGGAAATCTCCTGAAAGAACTTGCACTGCAAGTGTGTTGTAACCGTTGTGTTGAAGATAATACATTGTGCAGGTTTTGGAGTGCTGGGGTTTTTTACCGAAAGGTTTTCCCCAGGGTAAATCATTGTGTCATTCTTTATTTTCTGTATGTATGGTATATTGCTGCAATATCTTTGTTAAGTAGATTAACGAATCTGAAATTGTAAGGGTTTAAAACGAATTTGCACCATACTTTCCTTAAGAGATTAGTGTAGGAAGTTGTTTCCGCACCTGAGTTTCCTTACAATTATGTGTTTCTATTACGAAAATATTCAATCTATTCATAAAATAAAATAAAATCATAAACTAGGCACTAACTTGCAAGTCCATTATTCCAAGGGCCACCCAAACTTCACCCTAAGTTCGCTAAACCCTAAACCCTAAACTCTAAAATCTAAACCCTTAACACTAAAGAATCCATTTTTTCTTAGGACCTTAAAATGAAATTTGATTGCCTTAGGCAACTCCACCAAATTTTATTCCCTTAAGCCATGTCATTTTGTCATAGGACCTTACTACAAAGATCCCCTTAAGCCATCCTATTACCCTAAACCCTAAACTCTAAACTCTAAACCCTAAACCCTAAAAACATATTTTTTCTTAGGCCCTTAATGAAATTTGGTTGCCTTGGGCAATGTCACCAAATTTTATTCACTTGAGCCATATCATTTTGTCCTAGGATCTCATTATACATAGATCCCCTTAAGCCATCCTATCACCCTAAATCATAAATCAATGTCTTAAGGGGATCAAAGAAGTTCTCAAATTTTGGTGAAGTTTCCCAAGGCAACCAAATTTAACAATAATAAGATTGTGCAAGATTATAATATGAATGGTATTTCATGATCTAGGTTGGTCAATTGAAACAAGAGCCATCTCAATCAACTGTTCCACAAGAAAATGTTCTTCACTAACTTGCAAGTTCATTATATTCCAAGGGACACAAAAACTTCACCCTAAGTTTCGTAAACCCTAAACCCTGAACTCTAAAATCTAAACCCTAAACACTAAAGCATTCATTTTGTCCTAGGACCTTAAAATGAAATTTGGTTGCCTTAGGCAACTCCACCAAATTTTATTCCCTTTATCCATGTAATTTTTTCATAGGATCTTACTACATAGATCCCCTTAAGCTATCCTATTACCCTAAACCCTAAACTCTAAACTCTTAACTCTAAACCCTAAATCCATCATTTTTTCTTAGGCTCTTAATGAAATTTGGTTGCCTTGGGCAACTTCACCAAATTTTATTCACTTGAGCCATGTCATTTTGTTCTAGGACCTCACTAGACATAGATCTCCTTAAGCCATCCTATCACCCTAAACCGTAAATTGATTTCTTAAGGGGTCCTAATATGACATTTCTTAAGGGGATCACATAAGTTCTCAAAATTTGGTGAAGTTGTCCATGGCAACCAAATTTAACAATAATAAGATCGTGCATTATTATAATATGAATGAGATAAATCATGATCTAGGTTGATTAATTTACGGTTTAGGGTGATAGGATGGCTTAAGGGGATCTATGTCTAGTAAGTTCCTAGGACAAAATGGCATGGCTCAAGTGAATAAAATTTGGTTTCCTTTGTCATCTTCACCAAATGTTATTCACTTAAAATCCATGTCATTTTTTACTAGGATCTTACTACATAGATCCCCTTAAGCCATCACATTACCCTAAAACCTAAATCTTAAACTCTAAACTATAAACCCTATATCATTCATAAATTGTCCTATATTAATAGTTAATTATATTTTCATTCAAGTAACATGCCTTAGACATAAATGAGGCTTACATATTTTATAATTTGTATTCAATTAGGCCATTTATATTGAATGGTTTAAGGGTATTTCCTAAACATGTGTCTTATATTTTGAAATTACAAATCTAATGGAGGTTCACTCAAATCTTAGAGATCCCATGGATCAATTAAATAATATTCGCAATCCACCTCCGCACCATCCATCTCAACCACCTTCATCTCCACCTCCACCCACTCCACCTCATAACCCCCCACCTCCACCACCTAAAACCGATGGTGCTCATTTCCAAGCACAAATCAATTCCAATGTTAGAACCATCCAAGATCAAATCAACATTATTCAAAATGAAGAATGTGTCGCACCACCAGTGAGGATGATTTCATCTAGGATGCAAACCATTGTTGATGTTGTCAAGGCTATGGATGGGATCTTAGATGAGCATCGGCAATGGCTAGAGGAGAGGAGAACTTCTGATTCTGAAAATGAAAATGCAAATAAATGAAGAGGTGCAGTAGAGAGCCACAATAGTTTCTAAATTAAGACAATGGTCTTAAATAGTTATGCATTTATGAATTTGGTGAACAATGGATATTTTGTGTGATGAATTTATAAATTTGGTTGGATGGATATTTTTAGTGACGTGAATTTATGATTTTGGTTCTAGATGGATATTTTTAGTGACATGAAATTATGATTTTGGTTCTAGATGGGTATTTTTAGTGACATGAATTTATGAATTTGGTGGAATTTTTGAACTTATAATGATGAATTTATAATAGTATATATTTTATGACTATCTACTAGATCATGATTTCTCTTGATGGAAAATTGTAATATATATATATATATATATGAGTTAGACATAAAATGAGCTTTCTGTGAATGTTTCAAGCTTATTGTTTAGTATGTACACATGTATTAAAATTGCATATAGTTCTTAAATTTTGAAATTTGTATGTATGTATGTATAGTTTAGTTTAATGATGTATGTACATGTTAAATTTTAAATTTTGTATGCACATGCTCAATTTCAATCAATTTGTATCTGTGTTTCAATTTTATATGATCTTAATATATGTATGCACATCCTATTTAAACAAATTTGTATGTGTGTTTCAAATTTAACTATTTCTTGTAATTTTTTAAGTTTGTATGTTAATTTTGTATAATTTAATGCAAGTGCACACTTATATCTCATATCATAGATGATTTTAACATAGATGATTTTAACATTGATGATATCATCAATCCACCACCTCATCCATAGCCACCTCCACCTCCCCCTCCACCTAATATTCCACCTCCAACATTTGTTGCATCTGATGAGGCTCACTTGCAAGAACACATAAATGATCACATTGCATCTATACAAAATCAAATCAATGTTAAGAAAATTCAAGTATTGATTCCACCACATGTGAGACATTTTGCATTTGCGATGCAAAATGTTATGGATGCCATCAGGACCATTGATTGTGATCTAGATAGGCATCGACAAGATAGAGAACAGATGAGACAATTTTATGTTGATGGTCTCTCTTATAAACATATTTTAGACCTTAAAATAATGAAAGCTCACCTAGCCCCCTACTTTCTCGACCCCGTTACTCGATAGCCCATTCCTCCAAACAAATCTAGAATATCCATGAGGTGGTGCATACATCCATAGATGAGTGCAAATTTTTGGGATCAATGGTATATGGTTTTTGATAGTCCCCCACACACTGATTGCGAGTGCCCATTGTATTTTTTGAGGAAAGTGTATGTAGAGTTTGTTATGGGGCAAAATCCCAATTATTTTGATTTTAAATCATTTCAGGGTGTTGGTGGCGGCATGCCAAAATAGAGGTTAGGGGCAAGGGTTGATCCCCAATGTGTCGTGCATGCGCAACCCCTTTTTGTTGCTCCTGGTCCTCCCATTCCCACACCTATGCATCATTGAGTTTTGATCTCGACATTAGGTTCCCTTAGTACACTCGCATGAGACCTTGATCAGCATGCTTTTGTGATAGTGGGTGGCAAGGATAGAGACGATGATGATGGAGGAGTTTTTTATGGATTTGGTCTGAGTACCAATCTAAGAGTGTTGAGGCCCATCCCACATGTATGTACTAGTTTCCATCAAGTATTCTATGGACCTGATCAGGCCACACCTAGTTTGGGTGGATGTGGAGATTCTGGTGGTTCATCTGGTCACATCAGTTCATTTGTAGAGTTTCTTATAGCAAACCATCACCCTGAGGACACTGCAACATAGGTATAAATATGCATCTACATGTTCATTTTATAATAATTTTGATGAATGTATATATCAAAGAAAATTTTGTAATACATTTTAACAATCAAACTATTTGGTGTATAGATTACACTAATTGTTTGGTGTATAAATGACAATCAATTTTTGCATTAGTTACAAATTTAGTGATCTCATACATGATATGTACATTCAATAATTAGCAATAATTAGTTAATGAACTTATTCAATTCACGTCAATCAATAATTAGTCAATAAATCATAATTTACAAACAAAAGCAATCCGTTTATATACTAGAAAGGATAAAATTTTAAGAAATAAACAATACCATACAAGATTAGATAACAATAGCATTAATAAATTCTATAAATAATAGCATCCAACACTAATTTATAAGCTGTCAAAACAAATAATGGCATCCAATACTATTTTATAAGTTGTCAAAACAAATAATGGCATCCAATACTAATTTATAAGTTGTAAAAACAAATAATGGCATCCAATACTAATTTATAAGTTGTCAAAACAAATAATGGCATTGAATACTAATTTATAAGTTGTCAAAACAAATAATAGCATCCAACACTAATTATAGGTTGTCTAAATGGGTCCTAATACGACATCTTAAGGGGATGTCTTAAGGGGTCATAATACAATGTCTTAAGGGGTCATAATACAACATCTTAAGGGGATCTATTAAGGGGTCATACTACAATGTATTAAGGGGATGTCTTAAGGGGTCCTAATGCGACGTCTTAAGGGCATGTCTTAAGGGGTCACAATACAACGTCTTAAGGGGATGTCTTAAGGGGTCATAATACAACATCTTAAGGGGATGTCTTAAGAGGTCATAATACCACATCTTAAGGGGATGTCTTAAAAGGTCATAATACAACATCTTAAGGGGATGTCTTAAGAGGTCATATTACATCTTAAGGGGATGTCTTAAGGGGTCATAATACAATGTCTTAAGGGGATGTCTTAAGGGGTCATAATACAATGTCTTAAGGATATAATTAATTTAACAATAATGTATGCACGATATTTAGTGATTATACAATCAAATATAAAGTTTCAAAGTAGGAAAACATGCAAATTTAACAAACTAAAACTATATTTACCTGTATTTACTTTTTCCATTGTACCATATGCATCCTCTCTTTTTTGCAATGCATCTATGATTATCGCATGCTCTTCCATAGAAATTGTCCATAGCACTTTATTTGCAGGTCTTCCGTGATATTGATCTAGTTTTATATTTGTTGCCACCACCAAATGTGAATAATGTATAATCTTTTTATGTGTTTCATAATCTTCAAATGCAAGTAGACCATTCTTCCTTGCTAGGTATTTTCGTAGCCAAGTACCAACAACCACAACCGATCCTATTGGAAAAAATGAAAACCATCATCAAATAAGCTCTCAAAATTTTCTTAATGGGATCAAAGACTTGTTCTAAAAAATTGCTAAAGGGGATCAAAAACTTGTTATCAAAATTTTCTTAAGGGGATGTCTTAAGGGGATCACCATACATGTTGGATAATGATAGCCATCATCATCTTCTCGAGATGATATTAACTTATGTTTAGTCTCCACACAATGAGCCAACCAATATTATGTTTTCTCTTCATTCCCCTCAGGTGCAACAACAACATACACATGTCCTATAAACAAAAATTGATTTAATAACTTGCGCATATCCATATAAATAATTTAGTATTACAAAATAACTTAATAAAGTGATATAAAATGAAATAAATTGAATTAAATTACCTTCTTGTACAAGGTCTGAAACACAGTCATAGTCTTTAGATGCGAAAATTTGATCATTTTCTTCAATAGTTCTTTCATATTGATCATGTGCTTGTGCAGGTGTCAACGATCTTTGCTCCCACTGTTCAACCCATTATGTATTTTCACATGCTTCGCAATCTCCTGAGATACAAAACTAGAAAAAAAAATGCAAGCTCCTTTGTCTAGATAGTCCATGTGCTTGTTGTTGAACTCCTAAATGAATGCCATTTAGTAGATCCACTGATTGTCTCATAGTCAACTCTAGGTACAATGTTCTCTTCTTCAACCAATTGAAAGAATCGATGAACTGTAGATTACTCACTCAAACCAGGTGTAGATAATATTGTATTACACCAATCCACAATCCCACGTGCATCTTTAAATTTTACTACATCTTCGAATTTTAATTGTTCTCTAGCAAGAATTCTTTTGACACACGCACCAGCTCCATCATGTTCTCCTTTACCATGCCCAGCTTCAAAAAACTCCACATATGCTGGATATTAAGTTCCTTGTGAACCCTACTTAACCAATGGAACATTTGAGCATTCTTGAACTACCTCATACAATTATCTAACCATATGAGGTGTTCTTTCATATGGATTCCTCTTTCTCTTAATTTTTTGTAAAATATATTAAAGCAGTATTGAACAAACTCTGACGAGTGTAATCGGTTGTCACTCGAATAAAAATGATACTCCCTCAAAAAATTTCTATCTATCATCCTCAGTGTTATCATTTGCATGTCTATAAACAATATGGACAAACATAGCTACTTGCATTGAATTATAATACAGTGATTGAATTTCCTCTTGCGGAGCTAAAGTACAATTTTTCGCAAAATCAACCACCAAAAGTATAGTACCAATTGGAAATGTGTTTCTACATGAATGAAATTGTCCATCAAGCCATAGAGCATGTTGAGAGTGCATGACATATTTTGGTACAATCTTATTCTTAAATTCACTCATGAATGCATGCACATTAACTTTTTTTGTAACTAAATCACAACGCTTTCCTATTTTTCCATCTTTTAAAGAATGGTGAAAATTCTTAAATCTTTTAACATCTACTAATTGTTGTCCAAAATCATTATCAACTCTTTCATGCATAAAAACTCTTAAGAAAGCAATATTTCCATAGTCAATGCATTGTCCAGAAATACAAAAACTTAAATAAAACAATTTACCATTAGATCTTTCACAAAACAAGCCTGAAATAAACTCCCTTATTATTTCAGGTGGCATAATAATACCACATTATTGTATAATCCTGTTAGTATGCAAGGTACAATTATATATCAAAAAACATCATAAAAATAACGAAATTGAACATGTGTTTTACAACAACAAGATATTTGTTTCTTATTAATTTTTACATAGCACGGTTTACATTTTTCAAAAGACCTTTGACTTATTTTAATATTACCAGGTAACACTAAATCACCACAAAATTTTCTATAAAATTCAGTTTGTGTTGTATCTAATAGGTGTTTTGGGTGAGGATCGTGAACTTTGGACCCCACCCTTAATTTTAAAACATATCTAGCATTAGATGAAACACTAGTATTATCATGCCAATATTTTTTGATCAAAGATTCAATTTATATTAGACCTCGGGAGTCGACCACTAAAACTCCAACATTGGTTGATAGGATCATTTTCTATACTTTCTCTTCTTTTTTTCCGCTCTTAGCAATGTTTTAGGATGTATTTTTAAAACTTCACTAATATTTCTTACCATTCTTTTATTCAAAGTTTCTTTATTAACTATAGCAGTTGTTATAGCTCTTCTTGCTGCATTTTTATCTTTAGATCGACTATTTTTCCCAATAGATTGAATGGAACTAGCAACAGTAGACATAACATGTTTTAATGATTGATCTTTTCTTTTTGGTTTAACAAAAAAGCCTAACCTTTTCATTATTTTCCTCATTTTTTGCATTCTCATCAAATGCATCATTAGTTGACATCGAATTGCAATTTTTTTACGATAAAAGAATTTGTTGTATATTTTATTCGCATGTGTTCTTATTTGCCTCCAAGAAATTTGACCAGGAATATTATCGAAAACACCACTTTCAATTTATTTTTTAAAGTATTTTCACTAAATTCAACATCACATTCTAGATTTTCATCTTCATCTTCATTTTCATTTTCATTTTCAACTTCAAAATGATTTACATTTTCATCAAAATGGTTTTCATTTTCATTTACATCAATAAAACAGTTTTTGTTTTCATTTTCAATAAAAGGATCATTCTCATTTTCATTTTCAACAAAATGATCATTCTCATTTTCATTTTCAAAAAATTCTATAAAATTTTCATCTCTCTGAATATTATCAATGTCAACATTGTTAAGTCCAGCATCTTGTAAAACTTCTATATACGAATTTACCATTTCACTAACATGTGGATTTGAAGACGTACCTAGATTTGTGCATATTGAAACAATCTCCATAGCATTGAAAGAGGGATTTGAAGACATAGTAGGACTTGCTTGTATAATCATATTCTTCTCCAAATTGACTTCCTGCAAATTAGCTTCATCTACAACCATGGTCTCCTCAATGTTTTCATCTTTAGTATTTGTGGAATTGGATGCTCCCCCATCATTCATTGATTTAATTCTCATTCTTCTTTCTCTTTGTCTTTGTCTCTCCTCTTTTTTTGCTTCAATTTCTTCAGGATTCAATGTCTTCCTCCTCTTATTATGAGCTTTATCTCCCATGATTATAAAATTCTCAAGAACAAATGAATGTCAATAGTGAAATTCTTCAAAAACTTCAATCCAAATTGGAAGTTGAAGACCTATAAAGACAAAATTCTTCCTTTTGTGTTCCTCAAAACAAGTAGAAAACTAGCACAATTCCACTTTAAAATTTGTTTTCTTCATGCCTCCTTTAAAAAAATCAATCCATATTGCAAGTTGAAGACCTTTTGTTCCTCCAAACAAGTACAAAACTAACACAATTCCACTTCAAAAATGGTTTGCATGATGCCTCCTTTGAAAAAATTAATCAAAAATGCAATTCACCACCTGTAAAGACAATACTTGATGAAAAATAGCCCAATTTTACTGCTCTCGGTCGTACATGTGAAGTTGCAGACTTCACGGTGAATCTTGATAGTAAATTTAAATAAAACGGTTAAAAAAAAATGGGATCCCATTTTTTAATCAGGATCTCGTTCCCAATATTAAATGTGGGGACTGTTGACAAAGGAATGGGAGCCCGTTTATAAAGCGGGATCTCATTTCCCTATCAATAGTAATGACATTTAATATTGGGAAACAGGATCCGGTTTCCTGAAATTTGAAATTGGATTTGCTTTATGGTCAGGTTTTTGCCTTGTATTTTGGTTCAAGAAAAGCATTGGGAATCCAAACCTAGGCCTTCAACCTAGTTTGACCTGCAAGTTGAAGGTCCTAACAATGTCAGAGAAAAATACTGAATTTGGACATATGGCTGACGAATTTTTTTGATAAAATTAAAACCTATTTTAGATGAGACAATCAGATTCCAAATATGTAATTTTTTTACAATTGGATTATTTTTTCTATTTTTCAATTAATTTCTGATGAAATTGGTTCATAAACTTTACATATCAGGGATTTTTACTATTTTAATAACTTTTGATCAACATAACATTTTGATGAACAGATTGCAGAGGAACAAACTTCAGACAATTTTTTTCAATTTAAAAAAAAAATCAAAAAATGATAAGTTTAGGTCATCTTATGCATGTCGTACACGACGATTTTTCAAAACGACAAATATGCCTGATAAAAATTTAACAAAAAAAATATTCAATAAAAAATTACAAAAAAATATCGAAAACAAGCTTTAGTGAGTCAAATCTTTTCTCAAAAGTATTTAGAAAAATACAATAATTTAGGTCAAAATATGGATGTCGTACACGCGCATGGTATGGTAAAAAAAAGTGACTTTGAAACAATGATTTTTAGAAATTCCTATTGAAACTCAATTTGTACAATCTAGGTATTGAAATAAATTACATATTTGGAAACTAGACTCTGAGTACTACATTTTATGATTAGAAACTTTTTTGAAGATTCCATCTCTAAGTGCTTCAAATTTTAAGGTCAAATGTGTCAAATTATGAAATCAGGGAAAACACTTCCACTTTTTGGCCAAAAAGTGGACTCAACTTCTTGCCAACACCCGACAATATCTAAATCAGGAAATATAAAGAGTTCTATAATTTATAATAGATAATATGCAATGCACCTGTAATAGAAGGAATGAAATAAATAAAATGTAGGCATACCTTGTGCACATGGTAAAATGTAGTATGAAAACAACAAAAGAAGGCATGATCTCCACCCTACCATATTGGGTCATGGAGCTTCATGGGCTCTCACCAAACCCTCGAGCAAAAAATAAAATTGTCCACCACTTTGATCAATGGTGAAAAGAAATGTTTTGGTACTTGTTGACTTCATAGAAGATCTAATGGTGTGAAAGCATCCATGAAGGAGGATTGTTTGGCTTGAGTATGCTCTATAAAAATGAAAGGATAATGTGAAGTTTAGTGCAATGAACATGTGTCATTGGTAGACAATATTTAAATCAGGAAATATAAAGAGTTATATAATTGATAACAAATAATATGCAATGCAACTATAATAGAAGGAAATAATTAAATAAAATGTTGGCATACCTTGTGCACATAATGGTTTGTAGTATCAACACAATAAAAGAAGGCTTGCTCTCCACCCTACCATACTGGGTCATGGAGCTTCATGGGCTCTCACCAAACCCTCGAGCAAAAATATAAATTTTCCACCACTTTGATCAATGGTGAAAGAAATGCTTTGGCATCTGATAATTTTCTTGAGTTGAAATCAATGTTATACATTTTTAAAATATTGACAAGCAGTTGTGAAATAAGAGATGGAATAAAAGATATATAGCCTTGCCTTGTATATAGATGGAATGTAGTTGCAGCTTGTACAACATGGCAAACATGCAATCATAAAGCTATTTAGCATTTTGGAGATATGTATACCTTGTATATAAATAGAATGTAGTTGCAATCTAAAATGGTTTGACTCAGATATAGTTAGACATAAGGAAAATGTGAAGTTTAGTGAGGTTAACATGTTTCATTGGTAACCAATATCTAAATTACGAAATTTAAACAGTTCTATAATTTGTAACAAAAAAATATGCAATATTACACGTGCAATAGAAGAGATCAAATAAAGAAGATGCAAGCATACCTTATGCACAGGGCATGATGTAGTATGACATGATTGCATCTTGCATATAAAAATGATGAGGAAGCGAATTTAGAAATGGTGGAAATTCTATATGCATGGAAATGAAGAGGGAAAAGAGAAGTAGTACAGTTACTTTAAAGAATAGAAACATTTCATGATGATGGAAATGAACACAATTGTTGGAGATGATCCTCTTCTTTGATTCATAGTGCACTATAATTGTTGGCATGTATCCTGCAGTATCTAGCAAAATAGAAAGGTGGATCTACGCATATTGCTAAAGAACCCAGTTCAAGTGAAGAATCAAGTTGTGCACATAGGAAATATAAAATGAAACACAACAAAATGAGCCCTGCTCTCCACCCTACCATATTGCATCATGGAGCCTCATGTGCTCTCACCAAACCCCTGAGCAAGAACATACATCGTCCACCACTCTGATGAATGGTGAAATCAATGTTCCTTATTAAACGATTAACATATAGCCTATCATTCAAACAACTCCTTTTTGAGGCTGAAAGAAATAATAACTAAAAAGGTGCATCCAAGTTTAGATATCTATATAACGGTGCAGATTTTGTTTTCCAAGCATATATACAAGAATTGCATGCCTTGGATGCATTTGTAGGGAGCGGGCAGAAGTACTAATCACTTGTTTTGTATTTTTTTGCATGGGGGGATGGTTGGTAAAGCAATAGAAAAGTCTTGGTGATTCCACCATTGATCAGAGTGATGGACAATGGATTTCCCTTGTGTGTAGATATGTATGTATTTCATAGTAGATGCAAAGAACATGGATACATATTGATCCCTATGTTTATTATGTTGGGACATTCTTGCAATGATAAGTTGTATTTTAAGTGTTATATGGAACATTGATGCAACCATTGACCACAGTGATGAACAATGCAATGTGAAGATTTGGATGTATGTCATAAAAGATGCAAAAAATATTGATAGATACTGACACATTTTTGGAATGATAAGCTATATTTTCAATGTTATATGGAATATTGATGCCACCATTGTTCGTAGTGGTGGACAATCTATTTCCCCTATGTGCGGATATGTATGTATGTCATAGTAGATGAAAACTCCATTGATATTGTACACATCTAAAAATGGTCAAGGTTATTCAAACCTATTAATTAATTAAATATGAATTATTTAATTAATATTCTAAATTCATCTACATATAAATAAATTTAATTATTTATTTATATTGTTCATTTTTCCAATTCTTCTAGTTTATTTAATTATTGTTATTTTCCTCTTAATTAAATTAAATAAATTTCATAATTTATTTATTTGATTATCATTTTATTTCTAAATTTTGAACATTTAAATTCAAACAATGGAATATTCATCCTTCATTTCACATTTAAATATTTTAAAATTAATATATTTTTCACCCCACTTATTTAAATATTGTAAAATATTTAATTACTCATCTTTTTCAATTCTTACACATAATTAAATATTAATTATTTAATTGTGGAAGCTTCTAAATTCATTGTCACAAGAAATTAAATAAATTTATTTATTTAATTAGCAGTTATCCTCAACTCTCAACCAATTTTCATAAATGAAAAGATAAATGTCATGTTTGTCTCAGTTTTTTAATGAGGATGGTTGGGTTGAAAACATTCTTCCACTTTCCTCTCAACCTTCCACCTTTCTTTCAACTTCTTAATCTCTCACCATTCATCTTAACAGGTTTTGAATTTCAACCGTTGATCTCCGCCAACTAGATTATTTCCTTCAAAAATCTATAAATACAGCCTTCTCGTAAGTAGATTTTATCCTAGATTTCATATGCAGTTACTATAGTTGCATTTGAATCAGCATAATCAACATTTTAGCAATATCATAGCATTTCAAGTTCATAGCTTAAATCATATAGCAATACGCTTGCATTTTCAATCAATCTCATTCTCCTAAGTTGTCATTTCAACAAGTTGATGCTTACACAACTGAGAGCCAGCAACTTTAATCAAATCCTTGGAGATAGAGGACAATGGGACGAATTTGAAGGAGCTGTTATCATTTTAGAGTTTTTTTTTGTTTTTTCTAAATTAGTTTCTTTCAATCTAATGTCTCATTGGTGTGTTAGTTTACCTCTTAATTAGCTCACTTATTCTAACAACACATTTTTGGTGCCCATCGTGGGGCCTCGCCCTGTTTTTAATCCTTTTATTGTAGAATTTTTTGATAGGTGGTGGACTGGAGTTGCGCTTTAGCGCATATGAGCCTCTGTTTAGCGCATCCCCGGACTGTTTTAGCACATCCCCGGACTATTTCAACGCATCCATGGACTGTTTTAGCACATCCATGGACTGTTTTAGCGCATAGACGGCTTGTTTTCATCATTTAGCGCATTTGTTGACTGTTTTTGCACATAGACAGCCTATTTTAGCGCATACAGTGGTTGTAAAAAATTAAATTATGATTCTGACGCCATCCGCGGACAAGATTTTTCAATTCATTTTTAAAGTAAAATGAAGCAATCCTAGGATAGACACTTAAATCTAGAATTTATCAATCCTAGGATAGTCACCACACTTCATTTTATGTTGCTTAAAATGAATCCAATGCTTGTGGTGGAGCAACATCTTCACTTAGTGTAGAAAATTGTCATTTGGATTTAAAACTCAATCACTTGTTTACTGTGATTGTTGGGTAATAGGTTTATGCTCTCCCCTTTACTAGGTGATCAGAACACCAGACTTACCTATTTTATTTTATGCAATTTATGCTTTATTACAACCTTTAGAAGGCCTGTCGTAGTGGGAAAAAGTACTCTCTATGAGAATGACCTAAGTGGGAACAACCAAAGCCAGGTTTTCCAACCCACTCTAATCAAAAGTGAATTTTGGGGAAACCCATATTCAATGGAAGTGAGCAAGATAACCATCCCCAAAATCTTTGTTCTAAAGATTGGGAGGTCTCCTGAGGGAGTTTATCTATTGCCATGCGGAACAAAAACCTTTACTATGAACCATAGTGTAGAAAGCCAGCCGTGTCAGTATCCAAACATTATTTTAATCACGGTGCAAGGGGAGGGAAGAATTTTCCCCCAAGACACTCGCCATATAATCGCCACAAATTGTTTGCTCAAGGGATCGAGAAATATAACCTTGAGTACGCACCTGGAAAAGACAAAAACACGGGCGCCCTCTAGGGGGTGACACGGCTGTGTGAGTCGACATGATTTTAAGCTCTGGGTTATGATTCCTATGATGACCTATTTGACAACTAAGAGTGAGTTTGTTTGAATTGCTTATCTTGTGAAAAACCTGTGCAAATCTCAAGAACATACACTCTTTGTTTAGATTTTAGGATTAACAAAACAACTATCTGCTACTGTATGTTGTGTTTTTCACATTTAAATCAGATTAAGATCATCCAAAAATATCAAACTGTCAAAACATGTTTGTCTCATAAAAATAATTAGTAAGTTTAGTGCATCCCTAGTCTATTTCGATGCATCTGTGCTCTATTTCGGCGCATTTGTGCTTTGTTTCAGCGCATCTGCGCTTTGTTTTAGCGCATTTGTGCTTTGTTTTAGCGCATTTGTGCTCTATTTCGATGCATCTGTGATCTGTTTTAGCGCATTTGTGCCCTGTTTCAGCACATTTGTGCTTTGTTTCGGCACATCTATGTTCTGAGCCTAGGTAATTTTCTAACATTCAAAAATCAGTCATCTCAGTCTAGTCTTCTCCTATGCTCAGGGTTTGGAAGTCTGCAACTTTTTCCAAAAATTCCCTAGAGAGGAAGATTAGAAAGCCAAAGAAATCTCTCAGTTATAAGAAGTTATTGAAAAAGAGGAAATTTGTATACCAAATTCGAAAGGTCTTGCTTGAACACAAGACCTTTATTCATTGATATCACGACTTTGTTAGAGGTTTCACTGACGATTATGCTATAGAACCTTTATACTCGCGAGCCTTCTTTCAAAGAAGATCCCTTTCTCAAAGGCATAATCACAATCAACGTATTCATTCCTCTTACATTCCCTAACCTGCAATTGTATGCTCTACTCGTCCTAATCAATTTTTGCAATAGAGAACTCAAGCACATTAGGCATTTATCACAAATCCTTCTTTTTACAAAGCTAAGATCAAACTTCACAAAGTGAAAAATCATCTTTATTTTTGATCATTGGTTTAATTCTTGCTAATAATATTTTCATCCTTTCAATTAGGGAATCATGAGCTAAAGATTAAAAATATTTTAAGTCATAGAATCTTCATTCTATCCTAACTTTCATATCTATCATAATTGCACTTTCATTCTTTTGATCAAAGTTAGTAGAAATTGGGCAAAGCTTATGCCTGTTGTCACGAGATCTTAAAAGCACATAGAAAAAGATGAAAGAGAAAGTACAATAAGAAAAATGGGTGACAATAATGATATGGAAGAGAATACTTTTCATAATTCAAATACTGAAGAGATAACAGAGGAAAGGCTCCAAGAAGCAGAGCAGGATCCCCAATTCCATACTCTTATGGAAAGGATTTTAGAATGAAACAAGGAAAGAAATTTCCTTTCATTAGCTAATCAAGGAGCTAAGTTACCTACCGATTTTGACACATAAGGGATTAAAGAAAATCCTGAAGCCCCTCTTAATGATTTTAATGCTCTTACTCTACAGTTAAAAGCATCACAAATGCAAATGAAAGAAATCCAAGGGGGTGCAACAAAGAAGTATGTTTTGGATGAAATATGTCCTTATCCATTTGAAAGGAGTCTTCAAATGATTCCTTTTCCAAAACATTGTGAAATCCCCAAATTTGATAGGTATAATGGGAAAACTCGCCCCATTGAACATGTGAGGGATTTCTGAAATATGATCTTAGAATTCGCTCATGAAGATACCTACTTAATGTGATTGTTTCGACGAAGTCTGGGTGGACAATCCATGGAGTGGCTTTCAAATATCACTCCCCCCATTAGACATTTGAGGAGTTAATAAATAAATTTATATCGCAATACTCCTACAACATACTTGTTGTTGCAAGAAGTTTGTCTGCAGGAATAGTGGTTGCAGGAAGATCAGGTAGAGCAGACAAAAGTGTCTTCATGGGATCAACAAAACTAGAAGCATGAGAGGGTGGCACCTCCTCTATCTCACAATGGTTCTGAATTATATTAGATAACACTTCATCTTCAT